>JACEFZ010001595.1:0-132500 GCA_014155875.1 Cepaea nemoralis
ATTTTTTTCTCTCTCTCCCCCTTCCCCCCGTCCTCTTTTCCCCCTCCTCCCCCCGTCTTTTTCTCCCCCCCTTTTTTTTCTCTTTTTTCCTTTTCTCTCTCCTCTCTCCCTCTCCTCTCCCTTTTTTTTTTTTTAAGGGCAGAGGGTAATACGGGCCTGCGTGCCCAATTCTTAACCCTTTGAAAATAATGATTGTTCGTTCGTTCGTTCTCTATCTCTCTGTCCAATCTTCGTGTTTCCCATTACTCTTTTCTATTTGTATCTTCTATCACAGCAATACATAAATATTGACACAATCCCCAGGCCCGTCTAATTACTTAATATTTTCTTTAAATGTTTGAAATGATTCATGCCCACTTATTCACTTAAAAATCACTACGGACACACGTTCGTGTCTTTTAAGAAGTTAGGATTAAGAGAATGAAAAATAAATATGGAAGAAAGAGTGTGTAACCAATCCTTCTGTAGCTAATTCCTCGCGAAATGTAGCGTAATTTAACCAATTTTTTTTTTTCATCGAATGTTTGTTTGTTTGTTGGCTCTCACAAGACGGTTCTCATACAGTGAAGTGCTAACGCCCCAAATTCTAATTCACCATTGGTGTATTTCTTTCATAAACATAATTTGCGCTGCCATGCAAGCATTCCATAGTTTAGACAAGGTGGCAAGAATAGAATATACAGAATGGTAAACCGTCAGCAGAAAATATAGCTGTTGCATCGGAGGACTCAGCACGCATGATCATGCTTAATGTGCAGTGACGTCAGTGTGCAGTGATGTGCAGTGACGTGAATGTGCAGTAACTTGACATAACATAACTAAGCATTTATTTCCTAATTTTCTTCTGGAGCTTGACGTCTGAACTTTCAACGGTAGTACGGTAAGATTTATGGTGGCCATCTCTACTACTCGTACTTGCCCTGTCGTCGTTCTTTTACCCAGTTTGCGAAAATGATCTCCCTGATCTGTGTGATACACCATTAGATCCTTATGATTCTTTTTCGGCTGGTATGATGATTGTGGAAGTTTACCCTTGCTTGTCACATCCACGTGGCTTTGTGCTGTATCCTCAGCTGTAACAAGCCTTTAAGGTGCTTGGGTGTAGTTTGGGATTTTCCCGTCGTCGACTGATAGAACCAAAGTGACATTTCTCAGGCAATTTTAGAGGACCGGCGAGCAGAATCTCCAATTTCTAATCTCACCATTCCCCGTATTTCGTAATGGAACAGACACGTATTTCAGTATTCAGTCGTTCCTCCATTAAATAGACGTATGACTTACAACGCGAGATTTTCGCCACCGACACAAGGCCTCTTCGCCAATAAGCGACGTCTTCTCCCAACGTTTACACATCAGCAATTGTACATGTCACACGCTCTTTCACATCAGCAAATATACATGTCACACAGTATCTCACATAAAAAATTGTACATGTCACACAGTCTCTCACATCAACAATTGTACATGTCACACGCTCTCTCACATCAACAACTGTACATGTCACACGCTCTCTCACATCAACAATTGTACATGTAACACGCTCTTTCACATCAGCAATTATACATGTCACAAGCTCTCTCATATTAGCAAGTGTACATGTCACACCTCTCTCACATCAACAATTGTACATGTCACACAGTCTCTCACATCACATTGGTAATGTCCACACGCTCTCTCACATCAACAACTGTACATGTCACACGCTCTCTCACATTAGCAAGTGTACATGTCACACGCTCTCTCACATCAACAATTGTACATGTCAAACGCTCTCTCACATCAACAATTGTACATGTCACACGCTCTCTCACATTAGCAGCTGTACATGTCACACTTTTACAACATTACAGTGTAACTTCGTTAATACACGCGATTACATAAAAAGTAGGCGGACAGTATTTTATTTTCTGAATGGGCAGTAGCATGCTTACTATGTTTTAACTGTAAATCACTCAATTTACTATACGTTCATGAAAACCAGATGATTATATAGTCGTTTGTAAAGGATAATCTTCGAAGCACACGCGGATACTTCAGTAACGTCTACCAGATTACACTAGGCCGTATTTTAACTGTGCCAGGGTTGTAATGTATTAATGTATGTATTCAGCAATATACGTGTGAGTGCCGGTCTCCCTGGTCTAGGCGTTACACGACTTTCTCCGTAATCCCGTATACTCTCGTGAGTAACGTGACATGCGCGAGAATCAGTAGCGGGTCTCTCCGCGTCGGTAACTTAGGTGTATGTGAGCCGGTCGCTCAGAAAGCAATGGCAAACTACTGAGCGTAATTTTGCCAAGAAATCAACAATCAGCTGAAAGATGATGATGTTGACAGTGATGTCCTGTAAAGGATATGCAAACATAAACATCATGTGAGTAATCTATATCTATAAAACAAAGTGTATGTATATATGTATGTAAATATGTATGTCCTTTATTTGTTCGCGAACGGCCCATCCGATTGAGATGAAATTTTCTACACGCCTTCCTTTCATTCCAGAGCTGTCAACTGTCATAGTTTTTTTTTCTTCTTCCTCCTCCTCCCTCCTCCCCCTCCCAAAATACGGACGTAAATATATGATGATGATGATGATGAAAGAATCCCCGAACCAAAACGCTAGGGAAAGGGAAGAAAATGACGTGACTACACAGAATCGTCACACGGCAATCATCATCATCAAGTGCCGTGCCGGCTGGCGTAGGCGTTTCATGGCTCTCCGTAGATCTCAGTCTTTGGTTTTTTGGATCAACTCTGCTGCTGATATTCCTCCATGCCACGACAATAGCAATAACAATTCATCTTTTTATGTGTAAGGAAGTTATCTACAGTCGTGTAGAAGGGAAGAACTAGACGAGTATGAATTCGGAATGGCGAACTCTCTCCTCCTCTTTTCTCCTCCCTACCTCCTCCCTCCACCCTCCTCCTCTTCCTCCTCCCTCTCATCCCTCTCCCTCCTCCTTCTCCCTCTTCCTCTCCCCACCTCCTCCCTCCTACTCCCTCCTACTCCCTCCGCCTCCTCCCTCATCTTCCTCCTCTCTCCCTCTCCCTCCTCATCCCTCCTCCTCCTCCTCCTGCCTCCCTCCTCCTCCTGCCTCCTTCTCCCTCATCACCCCTCTTCCTCTCCCCACCTCCTCCCTCCTACTCCCCCCTACTCCCTCCGCCTCCCCCCCTTCATCTTCCCTCCTTCTCCTCTCCCTCCTCATCCCCTCCTCCTCCTGCCTGCCTCCCTCCTCCTCCTCCTGCCTCCTTCCCCTCATCATCCTCCCCCTCCTTTTTCCCTTTTCCCTCTTCCTCCTCCTCCTACCTCCTCCCTCTACCTCCTCCTCCACCCTCCTCCTCCCTTCTCCTCCTCTTTTCCTCCTCCCTTTCCTTCCTCCTCCTCCTCCCTCTACTCCTCCTCCCCCTCCCTTTCTTTCCTCCTCCCTCCTCCTCCTCTTCCACCTCCCTTTCCTTCCTCCCCTCCTCATTCTCCCTCCTTCCCCCTCCTCCCTCTTTCTCTCCCTCCTCCTCTCTCCTCCTCCTCCTTCCTCCCTTCTTCCCCTTTCCTCTCCCCTCCTCCTCCAAACCCTCTTCCTCTTCCCCTCCTCCCTCTCCCCCTCCATCCTCCTCCTCCCTCTCCGTCCTCCATCCCTCCTTCTTCCTCCTCCTTCCTTCTCCCCCCTCCTCCTCCCTCTTCCTCCTCCTCCTACCTCCTCCCTTTTCCCCCCTCCTCCTCCTCCCTCTAGCTTCTCCCTCCTCCTCCCACTCTTCCTCCTACCCTCTTCCTCCTACCCTCTTCCTCTTCCCCTCCCCCTCCTCCTATCCCTCCTCCTCCCCTTCACATTCCTCCCCCCCCTCCTCCTCCTAAATCCCTCCTTCCCTCCTCCCCCTCCCCCCCCCCCCTCCTCCTCCCTCCTCCTCCTCCCTCTACCCCCCCTCCCCCCTCCTCTCCCCCAAAATTTCCTCCTCCTCCCTCTTCCTCCTCCTCCCCCACCCCTTCCTCCTGCCTTCTCCTCCTCCTCCTCCCTTCACATTCCTCCTCCTCCCTTTTCCCTCCTCCCCCCTCCTCCTCCTCCTCATCCCTCCTTCTCCCTCCTCCTTCTTCTTCCCCCCCTCCTCCTCCCCCCTTCCTCCCCCTCCTCCCTCCTCCCTCCTCCTCTACCTCCTCCCTCCTCCCCCCTTCACATTCCTCCTCCTCCCTCTTCCTCCTCCTCCCTCCTCCTCCCCCCTCCTCCTCATCACTCCTCCTCCCTCCTCCTCCTTCTTCCTCCCTCCTCCCCTCCCTCCTCCTTCCTCCTCCTCCCTCTCCACCTCCTCCCTCCTCCTCCCTCTACCTCCTCCCTCTACCTCCTCCTCCCTCCCCCCTTTCTCCTCCCCCCTCTCCGCCTCCTCCTCCTCTTCCCTCTCCCCTCCTCCTCCCTCTACCTCCTCCCTTCACATTCCTCCCCCTCCCTCTTCCTCCTCCTCCCTCCGCCTCCCCCCCTCCTCCTCCTCCCTCTACCTCCTCCCTCCTCCTCCCTTCACATTCCTCCTCCACCCTCCTCCCCCTCCTTCTCCTCCTTCTCCCTCCTCCTTCTCCCTCTTCCTCCTCCCTCCTCCTCGCCTCCTCCTCCACCCTACTCCTCCCTCCTCCTCCTAATCCCCTCCTCCTCCCTCCTATTCCTCCCTACTCCTCCCTCCTCCTCCCTCCTCTTTCCTCCTCCACATCCCTCTTCCTCCTCCCCTCCTCCATTACCCAAGACAGACAGACAGTCAGACAGATAGTCGGGAATGGATCTTATATGACTACTTATATAATTTAAATGAGATGCTCTCCACCATGGGCTGGGCCGGGTCAGACAGACAGGACAGATAGATAGATAGATAGATAGATAGACAGACAGACAGACAGACAGACAGACAGACAGACAGACAGACAGACAGACAGACAGACAGACAGACAGACAGACAGACAGACAGACAGACAGACAGACAGACAGTCGGGAACGGGAACTTATATGACTACTTATATGAATTAAATGAGATGCTCCCCACCAGGAGTTGGGCGATGCCGGGCCGGGTCAGACAGACAGACAGATAGATAGTCGGAACGGGAACTTATATGACTACTTATATGAATTAAATGAGATGCTCCCCATCAGGGTCCTGGGCGAAGACGGGCCGGGTCAGACAGACAGATAGACAGACAGACAGACAGACAGACAGATAGTCGGTAACGGGAACGAGAACTTATATGACTACTTATATGAATTAAATGAGATGCTCCCCACCAGGGTCTGGGCGAAGCCGGGCCGGGTCAGCTAGTCACATATAATTACGGAAGCATCTTTCTTTCCCGACGACATAAACTGTGGGCCTGATTCAGCTGATATAATGTAAACATGAGAAATCTGTGGAGAAAGTTAAGAGTTGGCATGGTATTCTATATATCACCTTTTGGAGATCATTCAGTCTTCAGAATCACACACAGCCAAAATTCTGGGGTTTACTGCTGCGTCCTGTGAAGGACATGCAACTATTTTTTTTTTAAATTCAATAATAAGAAGACTCGGTAACGTAGTGGCTAGACGCTCGCTTGCCGGTCAATGGTTCGACCCGCATCAATGACAATCCACACTTTCTTTTTAATTTGACTTATTTTTTTACTTACAGCCCCTGGGTTTTATCCCATATGGCTCGGTCTCTTTCCACAGCACGGAAAGCATCGCACAAAGCACGAACTCCGTAGCTTGAGCGACGACCCACAGGAGTCTCCAAAAAAATTAACTCGTGAACCGAAGGACACGGCCCGGAATCGAACCCACAACCTTCGGAGCCTGAGTCAAACGGCTTGACAACTTCGCCAGGGAGACTCAATAATTTTAATTTGACTAGAGCTCCCAGGTCGATCCAACCTAAACTGGGCACCAGGAAATATCTTGGGAGATAAAGGAGGTCGGTCTACATCTGACCACGTCCCTATACCGAGTTTTGCAGACCAGACTAGAGAGGATATTACATACATCTGACAATGAAACCAGACAAGGGAGGATAATACATACATCTGACAATGCAACCATACTAGGGAGGATAATACATACATCTGATTTAGAGCTGTGGATGTTGCAATATAAGGAAACCGATAATGTTATACTCATTTCCGATTGTGGGTAATACCACCGGCCACCTAGCCTTCTTCATAAGGGCAATTCAACTTATGAAAGAAGGCTAGGTGGCCGGTGGTATTACCCACGATCGGAAATGAGTATAACATTATCGGTTTCCTTATATTGCAACATCCACAGCTCTAAATCAATGATCACTACCAGATCTGCTTGCATTAAACGCAAGAGTCGTACAACAAAGGCACTGCGTCCCTGCAGACGATTAAATTTGTTAATACAAATCATTGTCAAGTTTACAGCACATTCTGCCAGCCTATATTTATGTTCACTCTCCTGTCTGTTTATGTAATGGTAGATTTGCTCGCAACAGACGAGCAATATCTCCGGCGATATCTCTGGCGGGCCTATTCCCGGTGGTCGCGGGATCCGCAAAAGTCAGGCGGGGAGTCTGACGATAGTGCACGCATTACACAGGTCCGGACACTTATGGTTGACAGATGTGCGCGACCCTACGGTTTAGGTGCGTACGAGGCTCTCACCTATGGGACTTGGCTGAACGCCTCTAAGTCAGGTCCTTGGGTTCCAGGGTCTGGCCACTACTCGCCTCCTGCTCATGGAGGTTAGGTCTCGGAGGATTGACGCTGAGCCGCCAGAGTCTGCAGCCTACCTTGTGCGAGACGTATTGGTTGCCCATTCCTCTGGAATACACAGGGCAAGGCCGAGAGAGGGAACATGTCGTTTGGGCACCACATATTTCTCTTAAGCTCTGCCCAGGCATTGTGATGGAATTTTGACCACATTCCAACTCACATACTTTGGTCTGTCAAGACTGCAAGGTGCCACTCACATGAGGTATGTTCAAAATGTTTTGGACCTTGACGTGGTAAAATATAATTACAGTGTTGAGTGCGTTTCAGGGTGGCCTCTTTGGACATGGAGTACAGCGTGACCATCGTCTTAGGCATGTTTTCTCTTGAGGTCAAGGTCATGTCGACCAATTTCTTGACCTCTGTGGGGCGGTGCGTCACAAGGCCAAAAACATTATCAAAAGAACTACCTGATAGGCATTCATTGCCTTCGTGATGCTGTGTCTAACAAACGAACGAACATGTGGGTATCAGAAACTCGACAAGCCCATAATGACATCGCACACGCCTATTATTAGCATTGATTCAGACTTTCCCAGCCAAAAAAAAAAAAGGATAATGGGAAAAGGAAAACAGACCTGATTAGAAACTAAAGGGATAATGGGGAAAATAAAACAGAGCTGATTAGAAACTAAAGGGATAATGGGAAAAAGAAAACACACCTGATTATAACCTAGAGAGATAACGAGGAAAAGAGAACAGAGCTGATTAGAAACCAAAGGTTCAACGGGAATGAGAAAACAGACATAATTAGAAAATAACGGGATCATTGGAAAGAGAACGGCGACATGATTAGAAACTTACTCTGAAATAACGAGCGATTATCGCCCCCTCTTACAGACACGGTATATGTTTATGATGGTGATGTCTTCTAGCACATGATATCGAAGGTTAAAATGTGAAATGACACGAGTTCAAAAGTATTATTAGTTATTTGCAATTGTTGTAGCAGTTTGTCACGTTTATGATCCATACACTAGTATTGATTTGACGTTACAGCTAAATATTCTCCTTTTGGTTCATGATTTACTTTGTTTTGACGTCCACAAATGTTCTATTGCTATGAAGGTTCCATTTGCATTTTCGTATTCGTATTTTACTGTCTGCCGGTCTTCGTGGCAAAGGTATTATGGACGCGATTCGTAATCCCGCTTACCCTCGTTCAAAACATAGCTGCGAGCGATTTGGCAGCAGACCGAGTTGCGCTGGAATTTAACGAATTGGTATTAGAGCTGGTCGTTAAAAAAGCAATGGCAAACTACTGAACGTAAACTTCTCAAGACATCTACAACAGCAGTGCTGGTGTTGACAGCGATGTCCAGTATATAGGATAAGCAAAACAATTTGTTTTACTGTCTGTAAATTAAGGAATATGAATTAACAAATTAGAAAGGGCTTAGAATCAATGGAGACGATTCGTGTTGTGAATACCTTGGATTGCCGTAGTAACTACAATGACTGTCTGGAAGTTACTGGTGAAAGTAGAGCATTATATACAGCCGCAAGAAGTACACAAACAGTAGACAAGTAGTCTTTGGTAATAGTTACCTAAATAAACACACGTAGTATTGTTTGGCGCTCACAGAAGGAGAAGAAAGAAGTAGAGACTAGAGGACGCACTAGACAGCATACAATTTGAAAGCTATAGTTACCGTCCAGGATTCGAACCTGTCACCTCCAACTGACAACAGCGCCTCGCTGCAGGAACAAGTGTACTTCGACGCATGACAAACTAGACACTCCACACAAAAAAGTGTCTTCATTAGTCATGTCTGTCATACACTTGCCTGTCTCCCTGGCCTAAGAGTTAACGTTGTTCTCCAAAATCCCGTATATGCTCGTGAGTAACGTAACCTGCGCGAGAATGGGTAGCGGTTCTCGCCGAGTTGGTAACTTACGGGGTATGTAAGTCGGTCGCTCAGAAAGCAATGGCAAACTACTGAGCGTAATCTTGCCTAGTACATCAACAGCAGCTGACAAACGATGATGTTGACTGCAATGTTCAGTAAGGGATGTGCAACAACAACAACAACAACAACAACAACAACAACAACAACAACAACAACAACAACAAAATTGTACACATGAACCCACAACTATGGACTACGGACAGAATTTGTATCAAACCATTGAGATAGCACCATCCATCCATCATGTACCATGCCAATAAGCGTAGGCGGTCATGTTTTGCTATCTCACTCGATCACCAGAGTCATGGATCAGCTCCGTGTTCCTGTCTCGACCATGCCACGTGGCCAAGCAATCATCGTATTTAATTTTTGGTCTTCCCCTTGATCTCTTCCCTTCAATCTTGCCAGTTGTCACCAAGTTCTCCAAGTCATTTCTTCTCATAGCATGCCCAAAAAATTTTGACTGTCTACGTCTAATGACTATAATCAGTTTACGATCTTCATTTGTTTCTTGAAGGATTTGTTCATTGGTTTTTCTGTCTGTCCATGGTATTCTTTGCCTTTTCCTCAGAAACCACATTCCCACAGCCATCAGATGTTTTTCAGCTTGACTGCTCATTGTCCACGCTTCACATCCATACAAAAGTACAGGTTCTATGTAGCACTTCAACACTCTTTTTCTCGTTTCAATTGATATCTTTTTATATAGCACCATAAGTCTCATAATTTATATAAAACCAGCATAGGTGATAGGGAATATAATGAGAAGAGAGTCACTGGAAAACATCGTGACAAATGGAAAGATCATTGGGAGAAGAGGCGAAGGTTGACCTCAGATATGATGCTGGATGGTCTGAGACAGTGATATGGAGGAATACCATCAGCAGAGGTGATCCAGTGCATCAAGGATCGAGATCTGTGTAGTGACATAAACGTATACGCCAGCGACACGACATGTGATGGTGGTAACAATATTACCATCTCCGTCTACTTCCCATACTGTGATTACATTGCTACCTAAATATGTGTATGATTCTACCTTTGAAAGTCAGGTCTCGCCTAGGGAAAATGGGTTACTGTCTCTTTGATTTATTCTCATTATCTTTGTCTTTCCCCTATGAATGATTATAACAGAGCACCATGTCTTATTATTGGTTTTATCCAATTTCGTGTTAACACATATGATGCTTTCATTCCAGTTTGGTTCTAGATCAGTGGTTCTCAACTGGTGGGGAATTTTCCTCGGGGTTTAGGGGTTCCCGGGGGTGGGGTGGGGAGATTAAGATTATTTCAAGATCACGATAATACAAGAACCGATTGCTTGATATTGTTTTCCCTCCATACTTTACAGTTCTGTACTTCTCGCCCTTCTGAAATTCGTTTTATAACGTAAGTAGACCCGAAAATCACGTTTAATGTAGACGTCTAGACTTGTTCTAATCTGTGTTATTAAATTTAGCTTCCATTTTACGTATATTATGTAGGGGCAGAGGCGGGTGGGGGTATTTATAGGGAGGAAATACAAAAAGAAGGGGGAAGGAGGAGGACTTTTTGAACATATGGTGAAGGGGTGCATGGGCCAAAAAAGGTTGAGAACCAATGTTCTAGATGATTTTATGATGTGCGGAAATAGCGACCGTAGCATTCTGTTTAACATTAAGTCTGTGGTTCAGCTGAAAATGAGAGAATAAGAAGGGGGAAACAGCAAAGAAAAGAAAGGCAAAGAGTTGACTTAAAATCCATGATGAGAGGCACGGAAACGGAAATATCGAAGAAGAAAAATTGCTAAATGAAATGCATTTCAGAAATAGGAAGGTATAAAAATGATACAGTTGGAGCAAGACAAACAAGAGACGCCATGGGGCTCGTGGTAAATGATAATTGAGGGGAGAAAACCCTAGTAATGAAAGGGGAAATCAATATCTGAATGACATGACCTTGTAATGATAATTCTATTATACTTCATATTGTGCTGTACCTAACCCAGTACCACTGGGTCGGCAAGCTAGGGCGCTGACAGCACCGACTCAGTCTCTCTCTCTCTCTCTCTGTCTGTCTCTCTCTCTCTGTCTCTGTCTGTCTGTCTGTCTGTGTGTGTGTGTGTGTGTGTGTGTGTACGTAGGTGTGTATTATATGTCAGTGTGTGTGCGCTCGAGTGTATGTGTGTGTAACATGTCCATCTTTTGTCATGGCTCGTACTAGACTAATTGTGTTCCTTCTTCTTCTTCTTCTTCTTCTTCTTCTTCTTCTTCTTCTTCTTCTTCTTACTCTTATTCTTCTTCCTCTTTCTCTCTTCTTCTTCTTATACCTTCAGACGTCAACCTGAATATGTTTAAAGAAAGCAGCAGTCAACTTGAGCTTTTAGGAAGCTAAAAGGGAGGGATTCTGCGCGGATCTTAGCCGTGTCTTAATTCGGACAAACAAAAGGGCGAGAAACACCGTGGATTAGGCAAATAGCCCTCTTAAAGAGTGACGAGAAAACGCGCTGCCATTATGCAAAATAGCATTTTAGACCAACGATGTGTGCTTGTGTGTCATCATTTTTGTTTTAAATACGAGCAAGGAACAAAGAAAATAATCAAAACAGGAGGTCATCATAACCGAATAGATAAGAGCACTCGTTCTTAAACATCCGATGTGTAGATGTCGAGGCAGCGGGTTCACCCCTACCCTGATAAGTTGGACTAAAATGTTGATTTCTCGTTCCTGGGAACGAAAATTACAAGTACTCCAGAAGAAGAAGTGGGTTCTCCTGATTAGGAGGGGCATTGTAATTGAGAAAGCTAAACAATAGTCCAGTGCATTAGAAGTAGTACCACATGCATGAACTACAATTGCGTTAAAAAACGAGCGAACGCAAAAACAAAAAAGAAAGATTGTTTCATCTCAGTGCTGTGGATATTACAAGACAGCCGGTGGTGAGCGTGAGATATCTGTACAGCAGGATAAAACACAGCAGCAAAGCAGCGTGCCTGTCTGAAGCTTTGATTATTGTTTAGTATGCCATCATCGTCAATTACCTTGGCCACTGGTATGGGCGACCATGCTTCTAAATCTTGTGCGATCTCCAACAGCATGTATCATTCGTGCACTGAAACCTCTCAGAGCCTTCTGCGATCTCCAACAGCATGTATCATTCGTGCACTGAAACCTCTCAGAGCCTTGTGCGATCTCCAACAGCATGTATCATTCGTGCACTGAAACCTCTCAGAGCCTTGACACAAGGCTGTCAATAATCTCGTCTCGCTGAGTTCCTTCAGCACTCTTTCCACAAACCTGTCTAGTTGTCGCGATGTTTTACTTTTTTCTCTGACCTTCCCTTCGTGAAGGTGTTCTGATGTCCATTTTATGAGAGATCAGAGGTCACGTGGTTCAGAACGCGTTTCAGTGCTAGGGGGATTTGATTATTCATGACTGGTGTACAGTACCAGTCACTGCTATTATTAATTATAAATAAGACTATTGCACTCAGCGAAAACTAGTAAGTGCTCAGTCTCTGCAACAGGCGGAGTGTGTTCATGAGCATTTATGTAATGTGATGGTTATTCGTGTGCTGTTCGTCCGCACTTCTATCCTCGTCTCCAGAAGTTTGTACTATGATGATTCTTCCATTCCCTTTAATGATTCACCCAGTGGTCTGCACTGTGCAGAACTTCTCCCCCATACCAGTCTTTGCTGAAGTTTTCTAGGCATCTCTTAAGAAGGTAATCTGTCTTTGTTTTTGTTTTTGTTGTTGTTTTTGTTTTCTTGGCAGTGAAAATAATAGTGGTTGACCGCAGACATCGTCTCTATACGGATCTCCTGCCTGCCGTTGTGAATTTGAACATGACCAATAACGATTTGTTGACTGCCGTCATGCACGATCCACCACCAGTTCTCACGGTTGCACATTAGCCTGACTAGGCATCAGCGGGTACCCCACTGTTCCCAACGGTGTCCAGCAGTCCAGCTGAGGGAGGCGGTGCCTTTGATGTGGGATACCCCTACTCCGCTACCCACCTGTTAATAATATGCAGCAATATTGAACAGTACTTCATCCTTCTGCGCAGACATTCTATAACTTAACACGGCGAGCTGTCCATATTTTACACCGCATCGGTTTCTAGAAAACCACTCTATCCTCATTTCACGCTCTTATCTCCTCTAAATTCTACATTTCCATTTATTTCCAGAAGCCCCTGAGTATCCGGTAATCTCTGTCCTTTCTTTAGTCACTTCCACGCTGACGTAATCTGACGTATCCCATCGGATCTCTAGCCTCATTCCATTCTTCCATCTCGTTAAATCTACTAGAAAACCCAGATGGTCATTTCAGATGTGCTCAGTAAGTACGCCGCTAACGTGAAATTACCGCGGCTTCTCAAAATAAACGCCAGAGACACAAGTTACTTGTGTTATTGTATAGAATGAATCCTAATTAGAGCTGACTACATCGAGCTGTTAGCTAATGAACGCGGCATTGAACTGAATGAACGCAGCATTGACTAGGGATCTTGGCATAGGGGAGAAATAGTAACGAAAAGCGTATTTCGTTGAAATAGTCCCGATTACTGCAATAAACCAGCGGGCATACGGCCGTTACTGCCATATTCGCTGCCTTTAGGCACGTGCAGCTAGATTAGTGTATTGGTTGGTTGGGTGGTTTATTCTTTTATGTACTGATTGGTTGATTGGCTGGCTGCTTGGTTGGTTAGTTGGTTGGTTGATTGATTGGTTGGTTGGTTGGTTGGTTGTTATACTGGTTAACTGTTATGCTAGTTGGTTAATATACCACTACTTTTATCGTTTCTTTACGTATTCAGTAATTGTTTCTTTACTTATTCAGTCTCGGTGGAGATGTGTCCGCAACAGACGAGCAATATCTCCGGCGGGCCTATTCTCGCTGGTCGCGAGATCCGCACAGTGGAAGGATCGAGATTTGCTCGCAACAGACGAGCAATATCTCCGGCAATATCTCCGGCGGGTCTATTCCCGGTGGTTGCGGGATCCGCAAAAGTCAGGCGGGGAGTCTGACGATAGTGCACGCTTTACACAGGTCCGGACACTTGTGATAACAGATGTACGCACCCTACAGTTCAGGCGCGTACCAGGCCCTCACCTGTGGGACTTGGCTGAACGCTTCTAAGTCGTGTCCCTTTGGTTCCAGGGTCTGGCCACCACTCGCCACCTGCTCGTGGAGGCGAAGTCTCGGAAGTTTGACGCTGAGCCGCCAGCGTCTGCAGCCTACCTTGTAACAGACGTATTGGTTACCCATTCCTCTGGAAAACACAAGGCAAGGCCGAGAGAGGGAACATGTCGTTTGGGCACCACATGTTTCTCTGAAGCTCTGCCCAGGCATTGTGATGGAATTTTGGCCACATTCCAACTCACATACTTTGGTCTGTCAAGACTGCAAGGTGCCACTCACTCACAGTTGGTTGATTGATTGCTTGTGAATAATATGAAAGACTCTTGGTATTAACACTTTAGTCCCATAAAGAGGAGTGTGGGAGACAATGTGTCAACGTGGTCAAACCGTCCGTCTCGCACTCAGAAGGTCTTGGGTTTGTTTCTGGACTGCGTCGTTCAGATCAAAAGTGCAGTTCTCACGGCAAGTGGCGTGCTGTTCTGCGCAGAGAGCGACCTAGCCTAATGAGCTACAACTCGGTGCAACTAAATTTGCCAAATCCACTTTAACCTTTCATAACTTACAACTAATGCATTGATTTTCAGAACACTGAAAAGGGTTTGCGTATTTCAGCATCAGACTTGTGTAGGGTTTGCGTATTTCAGAGTCAGACTGGTGTAGAGACTTTCCTCCCGGCTCTGTACCAGAGTGTCATCTCAAAAGACAGTCCTGCAAAGCTCACCTTCTCCTCTCGAAGCTGGGAAACCAGTAAGAGGGGAGGGGAGTGGGGGGTGGGCTAGACCTGTAGTAATTTTTCAACGTCATGAAGAAACATCGAAATTTTTGGAAAGTTTATCGGATTGGATTCATTTTCTGTGAATAGACCACGCCTCTAATAGATGCCCCAAGATCTTCACCATTGTTCTAGTCTTGCAACCTCGGTTGTACAAATTATACAGGGATTTGTAGAACGCTTGAGAATTATTAAATCAATCAATCAATCAATCATGTGCCATGCCGGAAAGCGTGGGCGGTCATGACTCGCCATTTCACTATTAATTATTAAAATTAATTTCACTATGAATTATTAAAACCATCCAAGAAATAACATTAACTGAACAGACCGGGAGAGTTAGGGTAGAAATATTCAAAGGCGCAAAGAATACGGGCTCGTTGGTGTAATCGTTAGGAGGTTATACTGATAATGGCTCCAGCATGGTCGGGCGAGAATTCGACAACTGGGCTCGCTCGTTGCCTACGTGAGGGAAATACTGGCCATCTATTGCTCATGCATTCAGTATCTGCTATCGGACTGTCTTTACCTATTTAGTACCCAGTTCAGCCGTGCTGAGATATAACACTACATAAACATTGTTCATGCAGTTTTGGAAAACGTCTAACCTCCTATATGATGCAGTATGTTTATAAGTGGGTTCGCTGTAGCTCTGTGGCTAGATCGCTTGCCTACATGTTCGGTGGTCAAGGATTTGAATCCATGTCGACGCGGATTTTTGTTTTGTTTTAATTGACCAGGCCTCTACGGTCGAAATAGCCTAAAATGGAAATGTTACATCCTCCCTAGTGTGGCTTCATTGTCAGGTGTATGTTTTATCCTCCCTAGTCTGGTTTCATTGTCAGATGTATGTATTATTCTCCCTAGTCTGGTTTCATTGGCAGGTGTATGTATTATCCTCCCTAGTCTGGTTTCATTGTCAGTTGTATGTATTATCCTCCCTAGTCTGGTTTCATTGTCAGTTGTATGTATTATCCTCCCTAGTCTGGTTTCATTGTCATATGTATGTATTATCCTCCCTAGTCTGGTTTCATTGTCAGATGTATGTATTATCCTCCCTAGTCTGGTTTCATTGTCAGATGTATGTATTATCCTCCTAGTCTGGTTTCATTGGTCAGATGTAAGTATTATCCTCCCTAGTCTGGTTTCATGGTCAGTTGATATGTATTATCCTTCCCTAGTCTGGTTTCATTGGCAGATGTATGTATTATCCTCCCTAGTCTGGTTTCATGGTCAGTTGTATTATTATCTTTCCTAGTCTGGTTTCATTGTCAGATGTAAGTATTATCCTCCCTAGTCTGGTTTCATGGTCAGTTGTATGTATTATCCTTCCTAGTCTGGTTTCATTGGCAGATGTATGTATTATCCTCCCTAGTCTGGTTTCATGGTCAGTTGTATGTATTATCTTTCCTAGTCTGGTTTCATTGGCAGATGTATGTATTTTCCTCCCTAGTCTGGTTTCATGGTCAGTTGTATGTATTATCCTTCCTAGTCTGGTTTCATTGGCAGATGTATGTATTATCCTCCCTAGTCTGGTTTCATGGTCAGTTGTATGTATTATCTTTCCTAGTCTGGTTTCATTGGCAGATGTATGTATTATCCTCCCTAGTCTGGGTTTTATGGTCAGTTGTATGTATTATCCTTCCTAGTCTGGTTTTTATTGGCAGATGTATGTATTATCCTCCCTAGTCTGGTTTCATGGTCAGTTGTATGTATTATCTTTCCTAGTCTGGTTTCATTGGCAATTATGTATTATCCTCCCTAGTCTGGTTTCATGGTCAGTTGTATGTATCTGACGATAGTGCACGCTTTACACAGGTCCGGACACTTGTGGTTGACAGATGTACGCACCCTACAGGTTCAGGCGCGTACGAGGCCCTCACCTGTGGGACTTGGCTGAACGCCTCTAAGTCGGGTCCCTTGGGTTCCAGGGTCTGGCCACCACTCGCCACCTGCTCGTGGAGGCGAGGTCTCGGAGGTTTGACGCTGAGCCGCCAGCGTCTGCAGCCTACCTTGTGCCAGACGTATTGGTTACCCATTCCTCTGGAAAACACAAGGCAAGGCCGAGAGAGGGAACATGTCGTTTGGGCACCACATGTTTCTCTGAAGCTCTGCCCAGGCATTGTGATGGAATTTTGGCCACATTCCAACTCACATACTTTGGTCTGTCAAGACTGCAAGGTGCCACTCACTCACAGTTGGTTGATTGATTGCTTGTGAATAATATGAAAGACTCTTGGTATTAACACTTTAGTCCCATAAAGAGGAGTGTGGGAGACAATGTGTCAACGTGGTCAAACCGTCCGTCTCTCACTCAGAAGGTCTTGGGTTTGTTTCTGGACTGCGTCGTTCAGATCAAAAGTGCAGTTCTCACGGCAAGTGGCGTGCTGTTCTGCGCAGAGAGCGACCTAGCCTAATGAGCTACAACTCGGTGCAACTAAATTTGCCAAATCCACTTTAACCTTTCATAACTTACAACTAATGCATTGATTTTCAGAACACTGAAAAGGGTTTGCGTATTTCAGCATCAGACTTGTGTAGGGTTTGCGTATTTCAGAGTCAGACTGGTGTAGAGACTTTCCTCCCGGCTCTGTACCAGAGTGTCATCTCAAAAGACAGTCCTGCAAAGCTCACCTTCTCCTCTCGAAGCTGGGAAACCAGTAAGAGGGGAGGGGAGTGGGGGTGAGCTAGACCAGTAGTAATTTTTCAACGTCATGAAGAAACATCGAAATTTTTGGAAAGTTTATCGGATTGGATTCATTTTCTGTGAATAGACCACGCCTCTAATAGATGCCCCAAGATCTTCACCATTGTTCTAGTCTTGCAACCTCGGTTGTACAAATTATACAGGGATTTGTAGAACGCTTGAGAATTATTAAATCAATCAATCAATCAATCATGTGCCATGCCGGAAAGCGTGGGCGGTCATGACTCGCCATTTCACTATTAATTATTAAAATTAATTTCACTATGAATTATTAAAACCATCCAAGAAATAACATTAACTGAACAGACCGGGAGAGTTAGGGTAGAAATATTCAAAGGCGCAAAGAATACGGGCTCGTTGGTGTAATCGTTAGGAGGTTATACTGATAATGGCTCCAGCATGGTCGGGCGAGAATTCGACAACTGGGCTCGCTCGTTGCCTACGTGAGGGAAATACTGGCCATCTATTGCTCATGCATTCAGTATCTGCTATCGGACTGTCTTTACCTATTTAGTACCCAGTTCAGCCGTGCTGAGATATAACACTAAATAAACCTTGTTCATGCAGTTTTGGAAAACGTCTAACCTCCTATATGATGCAGTATGTTTATAAGTGGGTTCGCTGTAGCTCTGTGGCTAGATCGCTTGCCTACATGTTCGGTGGTCAAGGATTTGAATCCATGTCGACGCGGATTTTTTTTTTGTTTTAATTGACCAGGCCTCTACGGTCGAAATAGCCTAAAATGGAAATGTTACATCCTCCCTAGTGTGGCTTCATTGGCAGATGTATGTATTATCCTCCCTAGTCTGGTTTCATTGTCAGATGTATGTATTATTCTCCCTAGTCTGGTTTCATTGGCAGGTGTATGTATTATCCTCCCTAGTCTGGTTTCATTGTCAGTTGTATGTATTATCCTCCCTAGTCTGGTTTCATTGTCAGATGTATGTATTATCCTCCCTAGTCTGGTTTCATTGTCATATGTATGTATTATCCTCCCTAGTCTGGTTTCATTGGCAGATGTATGTATTATCCTCCCTAGTCTGGTTTCATTGTCAGATGTATGTATTATCCTCCCTAGTCTGGTTTCATTGTCAGATGTAAGTATTATCCTCCCTAGTCTGGTTTCATGGTCAGTTGTATGTATTATCCTTCCTAGTCTGGTTTCATTGGCAGATGTATGTATTATCCTCCCTAGTCTGGTTTCATGGTCAGTTGTATGTATTATCTTTCCTAGTCTGGTTTCATTGGCAGATGTATGTATTATCCTCCCTAGTCTGGTTTCATGGTCAGTTGTATGTATTATCCTTCCTAGTCTGGTTTCATTGGCAGATGTATGTATTATCCTCCCTAGTCTGGTTTCATGGTCAGTTGTATGTATTATCTTTCCTAGTCTGGTTTCATTGGCAGATGTATGTATTATCCTCCCTAGTCTGGTTTCATGGTCAGTTGTATGTATTATCCTTCCTAGTCTGGTTTCATTGGCAGATGTATGTATTATCCTCCCTAGTCTGGTTTCATGGTCAGTTGTATGTATTATCTTTCCTAGTCTGGTTTCATTGGCAGATGTATGTATTATCCTCCCTAGTCTGGTTTCATGGTCAGTTGTATGTATTATCCTTCCTAGTCTGGTTTCATTGGCAGATGTATGTATTATCCTCCCTAGTCTGGTTTCATGGTCAGTTGTATGTATTATCTTTCCTAGTCTGGTTTCATTGGCAGATGTATGTATTATCCTCCCTAGTCTGGTTTCATGGTCAGTTGTATGTATTATCCTTCCTAGTCTGGTTTCATTGGCAGATGTATTATTCTCTCGGTGTGATATCGAAAACATTACCGCTCGAGTGGTCAATAAAAAAAACACATGGGCCAGCACGATATGCCTAATACACGATAAGGCGTGTATAAAGGGTTCTGTACTGAGTTTAAGTTTATGTGTCTTGGCTGTAGTAAAGTACTCTGTTACATGCCAACAAGGCATCTTGAGGTTATAAGGTTAGATACATCATTCTGGTGATCAAACAGGACAAGATGGCTTTTCTGGTCGCTACCTGATTTCCCCCAGAAAATCACTTCTACTTTTTTTTTTATTAGGACAGCAGGATTAACCCCATTGTGGTCGTACATGAGTGCACTGGCTCCCAGCTCATCACCAGAGATCCCGGGGTTTGGTTGAAAATATTACTCAAGAAAATCAGGACACATTTTTTTTTTTTGGCGCTCGCTCGCTTTGAACTTAAGAGTAGTCCATACAAACCATATTAAGTAGTGATGGGCTGAATTTTTCGTGTAGGTTAGCATTCCCTATTAACAGAGTCCCCCGCCATTAGGCAAACCCACCCCGACTTCAGGTACTTGTAATTTACGTCCCCAAGTCAAGGACGACAGGTCAACATTTTGGTCCAGCTGTCTTGAGTAGGGGTTGAACCGCTTACCTCGACATCAGCACAGCGGATGATTAAGAACAAGCGTTCTTATTCTTTCGGTCTTGCGGACCTTCTTGGTTTGATTTCTAGGCACGACATGCCCCTAAACCTGCCCCAGGGTGAAACAGATCACAGGGACAACTTCAACAGTCCACAAACTCTGTCCACGTCCCTGCGATGAGATTCTCGATATGTGCTTATGGAGGAGACATGTGTACTTATGTAGACATCCTTGTGCAATGAAAGTGATCCTTAAACAAACAATTTAGAACTTCAAGGCTGCTGTCACAACTTAGAAACCATCCTGGTACATTGCGAATAGGCTTGGTGAAATGGAGACTATTTTTCCAAGTGATATCAATCCTTAAACCTCACAACAATCCTTACGGGGGACACTAGCAATTGTACGTAATACATAATCACTTTTTAAAAAGAAATAATCTGATTTTTAAATGCGAGTCGAGATAAAAAGTCTCTACAAAACCTCAATTTGATAGATGCAAGCTCCTAACATGGCTCAGGCGACCAGAATGCCAGTGCATCAGACTAAAGCGTTGAAACTCAGTCTTCCAGTGTATTCATCAAGCAATAATATAGGGTGTATGTTTAATGACTGCAGTTTTTGAAAATATTGCCGTCCCAAGTTTTGTATTTACCTATTATGCTGCATGAACTCCACAAAGGGCGAATACAAAACTTCAAACGACAATATTTTCAAAAACTGCACAGTCATTAAAGATACATCATCAAATCAAACAACCAACCAACAACGATTACTGTAGAAGGTTGCTGAGATACCATCCCTAAGGAAGATACCACTCCACTTGAGACTCCATGCACTTGCCATGATAACATGTAAGGACATGATAATTACATTTTTTCAGTGAACGAACGGTGTTTCCTGCAATGTTGGAAGATCACATCAACAAAACTAACCATCGTGTTATATTTATGTAGCGCTAGTTTGTTGACCATGTAATTTGGCGAGTGCCCAAACTTTAACATTGGAATACAGAAAAAATAGAACATCATCTTCCTGGGTCTGCTGAGAAACCGGTCCTCGCGGGAGAATCATATTACATTCCCTGAATATATACAAACATGTACTTGGTTTCAAAAGGCTCTTCACATTAACACTTGGACGCAGAGGTGTTTCCAAGGCGCCAGGGCCGGGTTATATACTGGCAAGACCTAATGACGCGTCCTCGTCGAGCGTCTTGGGCAACAGGTCCTTTTGGGGTCCTGGCTAAAGTCAGTAGGTTCGCCGATTCTTCCAAAGTCGGAGAGTGTCTGCCTGAACGGCGAGGAACCACCAGTCTGCACACCAATAAGCCAGACATGGGACAACGGATACCCACGCAAACCTCAGGTCCTGTATGACATCACACTGATGTTGGACAACAGGATGCCTTCATTCGACATGCAGGATTTCGCGTTGAAGCTCAAGCCAACGAACACAAGCAAGCAAGCACATTAACACTAACAGTCATGCTACAATTTATGTTAACACATGAAATATCACCTTTAAAATAAGGAAATGTCGCGTCAGTAATCCTACTACTGATTGTTGATCACGAAACCACACAGCAAACTAGTTTTGTTTATTTCATTGCACCTGAATAAGCCAGAATACAATTATACATGCATTACGTCTTCGTTTTTCTACGAGCAGTATGAAGATCCACTGCCGGCTTGTTAGGCCAGTCGCATGTTTAGGACAAATATTTTACCATAGGGAGTCCATCCACTATGGCGAGCCATAGCCCCGTTAGCCCATGATCTCGGGGTCATGGTTTCCCAGTCTACACCACGTTGAGGTGGGGTTGACTTGTGTAGTCTGCGGGTCGTCGGCAGGCTACTAATTTTCACTTTTCACCCTTCCTGGGAGAGGCTAACCGATCCTATCCCTGCTGGCTGCAGGACCAGGCACAGTCCACACCTTATAGACAGCAAGTCAAATGGTTTGTCAATGCAAGTAGGTTACCAATGAATAGTATAGCACAACAAGTAATGATGTACAGATCAGAGGTAAGCAGAGGAAGAGGCCGACCACGTAATCGATGGACGCAGGGAATAACAGAGTCCATGGGAATATCCATACATGAAGTCCATATGCGGGCACTCTCCCGCTGTTTATACTTCACCTCGACACCGCAAGTACAAGAGGAACGTGATGAGATGAGAGATGAGATGAGACGCATTACTGTTAAATATGTCTAGAATATGTAAGTTCATGACCTCTGTCAAGCCTTGAAGAGTAAGGGTAGACACTCAATTGGTGATGTAGTTATGATGACACAAGACTCCTTTACTTGCCAGAAAATATTCTGGCACAAATTTTCGTGCTCATTCGACCTGGGAGCCTTGGTCAGTGGAAGAAACAACTCCCAGTGTGAAGAGGATTTGAACACATGACTAACGGACCGCATGCACATGTGCTAAAAACTGCGCTATTGCGGCTCCTCTTAGAATATATACTTTACTATTACTAAATACCTAACTTAACATAGAACCTGTACTTTTGTATGGATGTGAAGCGTGGACAATGAGCAGACAAGCTGAAAAACATATAATGGCAGTGGAAATGCGATTTCTGAGGGAAATGCAAAGAATACCATGAACAGACAGAAAAAACAAATGACCAAGTCCTGTAAGAAGCAAATGAAAGCTGGAAACTGATTAGAGAAATTAGACGTGGACAGTCAACACTTTTTGGACACATCGTGAGAATAAATGCATTGGAGAACTTGGTGACAACTGGCAAGATTGAAAGGCAAATAACAAGGAGATGGCAGAGAAGTGACTACCTGGATAGTTTGGCCACGTGGTACGGTCAAGATAACAACACACAGCTGATCCACGACTCTGGTGATCGTGTGAGATGTTGAAACATGACCGCCCACCCTTATCGGCATGGCACATGATGATGATGATGAAAATGTGCTACCGTTATAACCAGTGCACAGACGTGTCAATACGAATGTCTGGGTTCAAAACCTGCTTCTAGAGAGATTATTTGTTGTTGCATGTTTTTCTAGGTGAGCAGTGATCTATAGGGCGGCCATCTAATAGTCTATTGATTAAGGATTCAAATCTATATCGGCGTTGGATGTTTTTTCTTGTGACAGCAAGGCTCATAATCTTGGTATCAGCAATGTATCTGGAAAGTAAGATGGCCGAGGCGAAACATATTCTATTATCCACTGAATTGTTTATGCTAATTAAAGTGTGGGCTTAGTGCCATAACCTCTGTATGCCACTATATTGTGAAAATAAAATCCAAAACTTTTACATTTTATCATTCGTCTATGCAATCAGTGAAAAGAAACTGAACAGAACTTGTCACCCAAATTTATAATTTTGTAGAGATGTGGATTTAAATTTCTTTTCTCTTGTAACGTGAACAGTAAATCTGGCAACATAGTTGTGACTTCATACGGGTAGTCTGGCATCATCCTCATATGCCTTGCAAACTGGCTTTGGTGTTCATGTCTCCCCTCGTATCTCAATCCTTGTTGTTATGGATCAACTGTGCAGACGACATTCCCCCATGTCATCGTCTCAGCCCATCCAATATTATTTCACTTGGTCTACCTCTGCTTCCTCTTCCACTGATCTTTCCAATTGTCACAATGTTTTCAAATGTCCGTCTTTCAGTATATGACCAAAGAATGTTGTTTGCCTCTTTCTGGTGTGTTTTTTTTTTATTTATTTATATTTTTTTGTGCATATCCTTTACAGGACATCGATGTCAACAGCAGCATCTTTCAGCTGTCTGTTGATTTCTTGGCAAGATTACGCTCAGTAGTTTGCCATTGCTTTCTGAGCGGCCGGCTCAGTATCCCGCAAGTCACCAGCGGGGGTCGAACCGCTCCCACTTCTCTCCCGCTACGAGACTCTGCGTGATAAACGGGATTACGGAGAAAGTGTTGTAACCCCTCAGCCAGAGAGACCGGCCTCTTTCTGATAATTGTATAAAATGTTCTACTTTTATGAGCCACCTCCAGACAATCGTTGTTATTTACTAGGCAGTCCAAGGTATTTGCAACATTCGACACTGGAACCACATCTTCTTTATTTCCAAGATCTTCCTAATTTATTCACTCACATTATATGATATTCACTGCCATGGAGCAGAACAGGTTCTGTATTACATTTTGGTACTCTCTTTCTGACATTCAGTTATTGCATAAGATACTTTTCTTTTACTGAAGTGTAGCTTTTGCTTGACCTTTTCTGCAATTAATCTCTGTCACACATCTTCCATCAGATGTTATGATTCCCGCTACATATTTAAATTATCAACTTGCTAAGCATTTAATTTTGGTATGTTCATATATCCCGGTCTCTCTGGCCGAGGGGTTACAACACTTTCTCCGTAATCCCGTTTATCACGCAGAGTCTCGTAGCGGGGCGAGAGCTGGGAGCGGTTCGATCCCCGCTGGTGACTTGCGGGATAATTGAGCCGGCCGCTCAGAAAGCAATGGCAAACTACTGAGCGTAATCTTGCCAAGAAATCAACATACAGCTGAAAGATGCTGATGTTGACAGCGATGTCCTGTAAAGGATATGCAAAACATTTAATTTAATGTTCATATATATTAATCTGTGAATTATTCTGGTATAACCGGAGAATTTCTTGTGTAAATTGTCATTAAATCAGATCAGCTGCCATCTTTACAACTAAGATCGGCTGGTCAGGGTCTCCAACACTCTGCTTCTGGCATTGATGGTACATTCTAATTAAACTCTAACCAGCCCAGTTATTCGTGTTATCTTCCCATGTGTTTCTCTTTCACGTTTGTGTTGTGTAAACGGTGACTACTAAATGAACTATGTTGCATAGTCGACTTCAGTGTAGCCAAGAATATTAGATTATTCTTCAGGTTATTTCTTGTGAAAGTCACAAATCGGTTCCCAAATTCAATAGAACGACTTAAGTTTACTCTAACGTTTTAAGGATCCATTGTAAAATAATTCTACTGCGACTTGAGTTTCTTGGGGTGTGTAATATAACACACTTAAGGGAGAGTTAAAGGGAATTCCCATGATATTTATAGAGGTATGAGTGTGAAGTGTCCTATCTTCAAATTGATTAGGTATTATGAAGTGCGCTTCCTTTCCTCCGTTAGTCTACGGGACACCCTTGGGAAGGTGGAGTGCCCATTTAGCTCCCCCCCCCCCCCCCCCCCCATCAGGGTTACGTGAAGTCATGGATGAAGTGTGAGAGCAGCCGACAGATTGTTGTTGGTTTTGGTCTGCATTCTGAGGTGATAGGCAGGTGATCTCATCAGTAGAAACAATGGCTATGGCCACCGACTAGTACAGTCATTGCCCAGAAGGATTGATTGATTGATTGATTGAGTGATTGATTGATTGATTGATTGATTGATTGATTGATTTAGGAACCGACATCACAGCATTCGGGACATTCCCATAAGCGCTCCGTCCCCATCCTCAGCAGCCAGCGAAGAGTTCCAGCACTAATAGTTTCAGAAGGAAAGCGACGGCAAACTACCTTCTGCAAAACTTGCCAAGAAACCTTTACAATTATGAATGAAAACCTACTAATAAAGAGATCTGGTGGTGAGACCCCCAGGCCAGGTTTATCTGACGCGGGACATCTTGCTTATGATCGAGAGGTTTTCCGGAAGGTTGTTATGGGAGCGATGTTCTGCAAAGGACATGCTACTGAATGAATGAATGACAGAATAATGAAGTGACATACCTAGTGGCATTACAAGGTCCATTTTCTCTAAAATATGCTAGAAAATCTTTCATAATTATCCAGTGCCTATTATAGCATCGATCCAGCCTAAAATTAGTTCTAATTTCTAATTAGTTCTAAAAATTAGTTTCTCCAAAGGAAAGGCGGTCGGCGTGATATTTACCACATCACCATCGTGTGTTTATTGGTCAGCAAAATATGGGATTACCACCATATAGTCAATACGCCTCAATGTGTGGTCAAGGGTTATTTAATGTACTTACCATCAAACAAGTCTGAGATGACCCTGTGAAATTATCCTGCCACTACTGTGAATTGAACCTGGGCCAGCGTGCTGGTATTTCACTGCTCTAGCTGCTACGCCTTCACGAAAAGCTATTCCCCCACGGAACGCTATGCCTTCGCGGAACGCTATGCCTTCACAGAACGTTAGCCCTGAGAAATGAAAAATATTAATCATATAGCAAAAGGAACTAAATATATGTCAAAATATGTACCGTACTTCATAAAATTAATTATAATAAAACTCGACCGACGGTACAATCCTGCGATAGACAATCATAAATCCATCTAGACTGTCCCCAACAGCTGTGCACCTGTTATAATTGAATTATATGTTTGCACTATTATATCTATTTTCCCCTCGCCGTGGAGTTGTTTCACCGTGCCGGAACAGCAATTGTTTATCTAAAATGTTGACTTCTCATTCTTGACTTGTAACCTACAGGTACGCCTGAATTCGGAGTGGATTCGCCTGATTTTGAGGCACACTGGTATTAGGGAAAGTTAATCCACACGTAAAATAAAAAGTCCCTTGCACTCCTGAGTATTGGCAACTACTAAAAGTAATCGTATGTGTCTGGAGTACGCTTGAGTTCATAGCGAGCGAACAAAAACAAAAACAAAACATCCTGGTCAATTGGTTGACCACACCCTGTGCCATGTGTCGCAGGACAAATAATGCGGCAAGTGCCCGTGCATATATAGATTATCGGGTAGTAGAAAAGTATAGCGCACACTGAACGCACAGCAGCTGACTTGGAGATGAAAAACGTCAGAGAGAAACAGACGGCTGGAAAGAAGCAAGGAGATAAGGACACAAGCAGGAAAGTGAGAAGGCTGGAAGAATAGAAAGTAAAGGATAACCATCGGAATGTGATCCAGTAAAGTGAAGATATGAAAACAGTTATCAAAGAAGAACCAGTTTAATCATGTCAATAGAAAAGAAGTCATAGAGAGATTGACACGACATTCGTTCAGCAAGTGATCATGTGTTATGGAAAATGATAGGAGAAATATTGCCATAGACCAGAGGCAGAAGTCTCGCTTTAAACCTGAAGTAGAAATCTTGCCATAGACCAGAAGTTAGTGGCTATTCAAATATACTGTGAGTATTTTTGTGCGAAAGTTGTAACTGTGATGATCAAGAATGATACAGGCTTGTGCATGTCAACAGCAAGAAACTGGGAGAATGTTTAGAACGCTACCTGAACGTGAGTTGAGTACATGGGAAGGCGGACACGGCAGGTATACGGCCTAGTGTAGGGCTCGTGTGGTAGGGCGGTTCATAAATAAACATTAGGTTTTGTCTGGGACACATGAGTCCTGTTATTGCTTGTTACATATCATCGTTAATCAGTTATGAGTTTGCTGTTACGGCCAAGTGCGGGTTGGTATTATTTGAGGTGCCAGGGTGGTCGACTCCGGATCGAGCGAAGTGAAGACAGTACCCAATAGAAGTATGCGAGTTAGAATGCTACGAATACATACTAAACTAGACGATGAGAGAAGACACCTCTTGGCACCCTGAATGATTGCCAATGGAATATGTGGCCTAGACCATTATCTCTTGCGGAAGCTCTTCTGCTCTGAGAGCCGGCGCGGTGGAGGAGGGGCTACTAACGTATTCCGCAATATCGCATACCACATTTGAAACACAGCTGCACGTGATTTGGAAGCAGATCGCTTTGTGCTCGTTTTCATACAATGGTATAAGTTCCGATCGTTCAGAAAGCAATGTCAAACTACTGAACGTAAATTTTGCCTAGAAGCAAACCCGGCCAGACTATGCTGGGTTTGACTGCGACTTTCTGTAAAATATATGCAGCTAACTTCTCCATCTCAACATGTATGTCCCTAAGCAATAAATAAGTCGGTGTCGTTATCTTACGTACAGTTGCAATGAAAAATGAACACTAAGGAGGATAACATAAATGACTGGATTGGAAAGGGTTGAATTGGACTGTACGATCAATGCCAGAAACAGAATGTTTGAGATGTATTAACAGATTGATCAAAACCATATCTATTGTATCATAATCATCATTATCTTCATGAGCCATGCCATCTCACGATATCACCAGTCAAATATTTCCACTACCATTAGGTATTTTTCATAGTTTGCTTGTGTCCATGTGTCACACGCATGTAACAGTATAGGCCCTGTATAGAGCTGAAGCACTCATTTTCTCACTGAAATTGACAGCTTTCTGACAGACAGACAGACAGACAGACAGACAGACAGACAGACAGACAGACAGACAGGCAGGCAGGCAGGCAGGCAGGCAGACAGACAGACAGACAGACAGACAGGCAGGCAGGCAGGCAGGCAGGCAGGCTGGCAGGCAGGCAGGCAGGCAGAGATTAGCAAGTATTCTATCTTGCACAATGATACCATTGTCAGGAAGACTATTGTTCTGAATCTACAAAGCAGCTTCTATCAATTGTTATTATAGCCCCGAGATGGTTGTACCGAATCACTTTATCGATTGTATATATTATTGATTATTTGGTTGTTTCGGGATTTGAAATTTAAATATTGAGCGCAACCCACTACTGGTAACGCTGAGGATAAATGTTTTAACCACTGGAGCCACTGCAAGTGAAGTGTGGCAAATTAGAAACGATATTTGAGCAGGTTCGGGTGACGCGATGCCTACTAAAGTTTAAGCCATGGGAAAAAGGCGCTGAAAGGATTGGCCAGAGGATGTGGCCGACACTCCGGACTCCGAGGAAAGCCATATAATCAGACTGCAACTGATACCATTAGCATTGGGACTCTTTGCTAGTTGTTGAAGATAAGGAAGACCCCAAGCATGGGAATGTGCTCGAGTGCTGTGATATACTATCTTAACTCAATTCTACTCTAGTTGTAATCAACTTTCAAAGGTAATTGCTTCTTAATATATTCAAATATTTGACCGATCAAATAGGAGTCAGCTGTTGAAACTACGCGCAGATTATGATGTAATTGGGCAAGTCTTGGATAACATCGAAATTATGTATACAAACAGGGAATGTGCAGTGAGAAAAAATGTCGGTATGAAAAACTAGTTCCACGTTACATCAGGTGTCAGACAAGGGTGTGTTTTATCGCAAATTTTGTTCATCACTAGTATGGATAATATTACTAAAATAGCAAATCCATAACTACAGAGCTTAAATGAGCTGTTGCTTGCAGGCAGCCAGAGTTTACTCTTTGGGAATAATGCATATTTCCAGCACCAATATTAAGTGACTTGACAATTGCTGTCAGAATTTTGATTGAAGAATATGATATATGAAGATCAACATGGAAAAGATAGAATGTATGGCCATGCCGTGAACACCAGTGCAAAACAACGTAAATATAAATAGAAAATCATTTTAAAATGTTAGAGTACAAGTATCTGGGCAGAATGTTTACAGAGGATGAAAGACTAGATAGCGAAATAGCACGAGAATACAGAAAACAAACAATATCAACTATCAAATAGCACATTTTCTAAAACATTCAAATATCTATATGCATACACAAATTGGATAGATGCTTTATTCGTCCCAACGCTATTTTACCAATGGCAAACATGGAATCCTAGAAACACAGGTGTAAAATTACATTATGTGAGATGAGATTCATAAAGAGGTCACCTGGGAAAACACAATAATGAATAGAAAGAGTCGCTTAAAGTCACTTAAAAGTCGACAGGGTCGACTTGATTGCACCGGGTTTTATCTCATATGGCTCGGTCTCTTTCCGCAGCGCGGAAAGTGTCGTACAAAGCACGAACTCCGTAGCTCTAGCGACGACCCACAGGAGTCTCGGAAAATTACACTAATGAACCGAAGGACGCGGCCCGGAATCGAATCCACAACCTTCTGAGCCCGAGTCAAACGGCTTGACCACTTCGCCATGGAAACTCCCGTGGCGAAAGGGATAGAAAGGTAAATGAGAAACTAAGAACAAGTGTAGGGATAACATTTATTACTGACTTTATAAAACAACGAAGAATTAAATAGTTCTGACATTTAGCTAGAATGGGACAAGATCAACGAGAAGTGGTTAGAAAGTTCTATGTGAGAACATCTGGATACAATACTAGATGACGACCCAGAAAGCGTTGGCCGGTGGTAGTATAAGAGACATTGCGGAAATCAAATATGAACATTAGTACAAGCAACAAGACAAGAAAAACACTGAAAGTTAATCTGCCTCCTCTCTGCGACGCTTCGCTGCAAAATCAGTAGACAAATAAATTCCAAGTATAATTGCCTTGTATTTGTCAGCAAAGAGTCAAGTGCAAGAAACCAATCACAGTGCGAAAATATCGTAACATTGTGAAACCTCCAGAAGACGGTAGACATGGTATTATATCTATAACCCCTACAGATTTTAACAGCTGTAGAAAAAAAGCACCTCATTACAAGCGGGTTCATCCCAGACATATAAGTATCCTCGAGTGACAGATGTTGCTGCAGTGAATAAAAACCCACAGAGTAAAATAATCCCTGAAACAGACAGTGGGCATCATTTTAAATAAAATAGTTTTCTTTTTTCTTTCTTCGCCAAATTATTCTTGAGAGCAGTAGTGCCACAGTGCCCAGCACGCGTCTGTCCACCCAACGGCCATTTGTTTGAATCCAGATAGAGTAGATTGTGTTTTATATGACCCCGGCTTCCCAGATTGATTCAGTCTAAAAATGGTAGCCAGAAATGTTATGGGACCTGAAGACGGATGGCTTTCTATTTACCACATAACTCGTCGATTACGGACAGGTCTAAGGATAGGGGCTGGCACCATAGACACAACAGACATCAAGGCGTGAAAAAAGTCCCTCCACTCATACACTTGTTATATGATGCTCCCAGACATGTTTAGTGGTTAGTACGCTCACATAACAATATCAAACGCAGAGGAAAGAGGTTTAAATCCCCAGTATTCACAGAATTAGAGGTCTACGATCCCGGAGTGGGGGAGGCCTTAATTCGCTTGCTTTTAAACTTCCGATGCAATGAGGGCGTGGTTTAAAGGTTCAACCTCTACACCAATCACTTGGATTGCAATGTTGACTACCAGTTTAGAAAGCAATGTCAAAATACTAAACATAACATTGCCTAGAAAATATATCCCGGATTGGGGTTGATCGTTACGTCCTGCAAATGTTTGCAACATTTTTTATTGGTAGAATTGGAATTGTATCTGACTAGTACAATATATCTTGGTAGAGTGGCAACGAGGAAGGGAGCTGGTCATCCCATGCCATAACACTGTGACATAGTATATCTTTTGTTTTGTTCGTTCGCTTTGAAGTCAAACGTAGTCCACACACGACCTACTATTGTTTGTACATCTGGATTGATTTATGCGTGTGGATTAGATTTCACTATTACCGGTGTCACACGCCATCAGGGGCACCCACGACGGCTTCTGAGGTACTTGTAATTTAAGTCCTAAAGTCTAGCACGAGAAACCGCTACATCGTCATCAGTACACAGGAAATTTAGGAGCTAGTGTTCTTATCAATTCGGCCATGCTGACCTCCATAGTCTATGTGAAGGCTAAAGATCTCGCACTCCTACAGCAGTAAATGCATTGGGATTACCTTTAGCCAGACTTGAAATCTGGGTATACAATGTCAGGGTATGCTCCCAGCTCCTAGTCAGTGCCAACACATTGCATCCACTGCACAGGGAGATCAAGTCAAGCAAAGAGAAAGAATGAAATCCTGGATGGGTCAGGTTGATGAAATTATTTAAAGGGTTTGTTCACTTGAAGGCGTAGAAACTGGTGAAGATGGATTCATGTTCCAACAAACTTCGGGTCGTCCTTTTCAGTACGCATCATAGTTTCACTGTCTGGGATTCTAAGATAAATAACACACTTTTTGTTTTATTTCATTTTCAGTGTTCACATATTGTTAATGTAATCACTGTAGTGTCTTCCAGTGTTTGTATGTTATGTTTTCTTGTATGTATTTACTGATGAAGGCTAGTCACCGCAACGTCCTTTGTTTTTGCCAGAACTGTGTTCTGTAAAGCTGCATTGCTTCGTGTTCTTTTATATTTTTAATCAGGCTGGATAGGGAGTGCAGACAAAAAACTTGGTATTTGTAGAGGCAGAAGTCCAAGCCTTGATATCTGAGAATTCTTCTAAGGGTGATGTAGACACTACACAGATGGATCTGTTGTTCAACGCGTGATGAGCTCATGGGCTTTTACAGCTCAGGTCCAAGGGAGAACTCAAGGAAGATCTTCTCCTTGACAGCAAGTAGCCTGGCTATGGAGGTCATGGTAGTAACTAAAACAGTTAGGAGCCTAGATGGAGACACAGACTTTCACCAAGGCATGGTTTCTCAGTGACACAATATGTTTGTCGAGAAGATGGTGATAGGTTGGGCTCGAAGACAGCAAACGAAGTCTCTATGCAGGTCAAATCTGACCAAAACAGCAGCTTTATTTTTGCGCCAGACTAAGAGGAAATGAACACAATGACAGGCTTGCGAGCCGGGCTACAGATGCCAGGGGACAAGAAATGGACAAGGCTGGTGTAGTGATTGTCCTCAGATAGGCTGTTGATTAAACGAGTGAAGTGATGATTGAATCTGCAATCATGACCATACTGCACAAACATCGAGTCACAAGGGGTGAAGCCAGAGTGGTACGTCATGCAGGGGGTCAAAGAAGAATAGTCAACCAACACAGAACTGCTGTTATCGACGCTAAATGCTGAGGGAGATACTGAGTAGGGGACATTATCGTTCGCCGTGAGACGAGGATAACCTGTTTACTAACTACTAAGTCATAGAATTTCAAGAACTGATAACCAAAACATTTAATAACAAAACCGCAAAACCACGAAGCAATACTTCTTTCAAAATAGCATCATGAAACTAGATTCAAAACATAACACCCAAATAAGAAATAGATTAAAATAATACTAGTTGAAGAAAAATGACTTGGTGGAAAATAAATAAGAGAAAGCAACGAGAAGACAATAACGTGACACGAAAGCGATAAAAGAAAAAAGCAAAACAAAAAGAAAATGACTAAAAGAGAGAAGAAGAGACAAAATGGCTCATTTATAACCAAGCGCTGTCAAGCGAGTTGATCCAGACAGACACGTTCCAATTCTGTAGGAAAATGAACAAACGAGCGGAATGCACGGACTGCTCTCCTGGCCAGAAAATACGGCAGATTTAAAGTAACGAACGGCAACAGTAGGAAGCCGCGATGGTGCGGTCGCTGGCTTGATTGTCTATCTGTATACCTGGTCGTGAGTTCGGGACCTTATCTATTCGGATTGTTAACACTTTATCTGGGTTTCGCCATCGACCCAGCCTACAATGGCTACCAGAAATGTTCTGGGAAGTAATGATGGCCGGCATGAAATTGAGACATTGATCAAATCACCAATCGAGTGTCGATTGGTCTATACAAATATGGGCTTAGCACCATATACCCAGTACACTTGTAGGCGTGGACAAGGGTCATTACAAAGAAGAAGAATTAGAATAGTAACCTAAATGTTAACAGTAAAGATTGGGAACGTGTACCCTTCTGCTTCAGTAGATTAGTACGTATACTGTCTTCATCACATTGGTAGCTATTTCTACCATACACCATCGCGTGCAAATGGAATCCTCTGGCAGTCTCATGGCAAAGAATATTGGAAAATATTGACGTCAAAATCATCATAATCTTCATCATTTTCCTATTTTTGCTGTCAAGCGTCATGGGAAGGAATGATTGGCGCTCCAGCGCCCAATGGGTGGCAATGGGTAGTGTCATTCCGTGTGTTTGTACAATGTCTTTGATGTCAGTCCATTTTGTTCTTGCGCGTCCTCGTGCTCTCGTAGCAGATCTTCTCTGACTTAGGAGCAGTGCTGATAGTTGATGGTGTTGCTTTTTAACGAGATGGTCAAACCATTTGATCTTCTGTCTGGCAATGTATGTGGTACAAAGTGTTGATCCGACTGTATTTCTGATAACATCATTTCTTTTTCGAACTTGGATAGTTAAGTTGGCAGCTCTACTCAAGCATCTCACAGGTGATGATTTTGCATAAGTCTGACTTGGATAAATGGCATTGGTCAAACGTCAAATTAATAGTCATATTTGTCGTAGAATAACCATACTGTCTTAGACATGACATGCAGATGATGGCAGTCGTGACATAGAGATCAAGAGGAGAATATGAACAGCCATAAATATTTTAACAGCGTGAAAAACAACAATACCTAGAAAAATAAATAGCAAACTAAACTGAGAATTGTTACATGTTGTATATATATTCAACACTACTATATGACGCCGAAACATGGACTATGAACAAGGAATTGGAAAGTCGAATTGAATCCCTAGATATGTCTTTTGTCCATTCTGTTTCCGCACCATATAACAATGTGGGATATGAATCACTTCATAACTTCCAGTTTTAACCGATATAACTATTGTATATTTGTTAGAATAGAATAACGAAGACACAAACAATAGATTGCACGATTTATTGCCTGGCATATTTCGCTGCATCTCGTCAGGTACATACTGCAGAACTCACACAACTTACGTGAAATTAACTAGATAAATCGGCATACCAACACCTATTCTGGAGAGGCTACTACTACTATGTACCGCCAACATCCTATTCAATTTTCAAACTAAGTCATACCACCAAATTGACGGAGTGGCCATGGGGAGTCCTCTTGGTCCTATTCTAGCGGACATCTTCATGGCACACTTAGAAGAAAAGAGATCCTCAGACATCAACAACTTGGCCTTTTACCGGCGTTATGTGGACGATATACTAATCATCACCACAGACGAGCTACAAGCAACATCGTTTCAGGCCACAATGAACAAGACGCATAAAAACATCTCTCTATCTATGGAACACGAACACAACGAAGCGTTACCGTTCCTAGACATTCTAATGAGACGTAGAGCAGACGGCACAATTCAAAGATCGGTGTATCGCAAAGAAACATGGACTGGCCAATACCTAAATTTTCAGAGCTTCACACCTGTCCAGTACAAACGGGGCTTAGTACGGACCTTGTTTGACCGTGCTAGAAAGATATGCACCCAGGACACACTGACAGAGGAATTTGAAACTCTGAAGAATGTCTTAAACCTGAATGGGTACTCCACAGGATTTATAAAGCGCCATTGCCAACAGCCCAAACCCAAAGCAGACGTAACTACAGTCCCTAAACTCAAGGTATTCATCCAGCTAACCTTTCGAGGGGATGACGTAATGCAACGTCTACAAGACCGGCTTACTACAGCAGTAGGTCAAACATTCTGTGCGGCAACTCCAGTCATTAGATGTAAAACCGTACCCATTCCTACACCAACAGTCAAAGAGCCTGTTCCTCTGTACGCCACAAACAATTGTATTTACCAATTCACATGTAGATGCCAGGCCGTTTACATTGGCCGAACGGAGAGACAGCTTAACAAACGGGTGTTAGAACACATACCTCAATGGGTCAACAAGATACAACACACAGGAGATGATAGCCACGAGGAGCCGACACACCGGAAGCTCCCGGCGTCTTCAATCGGCAAGCACATTGTTGCCAGTCGCCATGTTGTGTCCAGAGAGACTGCATTTCGCGTGTTGTTTAGAACACAGAATACTCGCTTGTTAAAATTTGCAGAAGCAATTATGATCTATCAACGCAAGCCAGAATTGTGTAAACAGAAAGACATGTTAGTCAGCTTAAAATTACCGTGGTAGACAATCGACATTACTGTGCGAAATTGTGTATATTTCAACTTGAAGGATTTATCTAGTTAATTTCACGTAAGTTGTGTGAGTTCTGCAGTATGTACCTGACGAGATGCAGCGAAATATGCCAGGCAATAAATCGTGCAATCTATTGTTTGTGTCTTCGTTATTCAAATTCACTACGGGAAAACATTGTTTTGAATGTTAGAATAGAGTTGAATTGAGTTGATTTGAGTCAAGAACCGACATAATAGCGCTTGTGATATTCCTAAACGTGCTCCGTCCTCATCTTCATCAGTCGGCGAAGAGTCCCAGAAAGAAGCTGTCTGATGATGTGTCCGTCTGGCCGTTCCTCCGAGTCCTGAGTGTCGGCTAGATTCTCTAATCACTCCCTGCAGCACTATTCTCTCCAGGATGTGATGATCTATCTGTTCTTAGACATTATACACACGATTCAAAAGGGCCCCGACAACGCCTGCTTATCATGCACCAATACCCCCACCGTGCTGTGTAGACCCAGCCAATCAGTCCGCCTGGGAGCTTCCCAACATACAAGCAAGTCCTGGGAAAATGTGTTAGAATATTTCGCACATTCTGAAATTATGTAATTGGCCATTCCGATCCTTTTCTTGTTTGACTTTCCCATCTCCCATACTCTGTTATTAGGTGACCAAAACAGGAATAACTGTTTGAGAATTTCTCCATTGATTTCTATGATTACATCTATTTTCTAAACTGCCGTTCTAATTGTTTAGGGATTTATGTCCATTAAATTCATCATCATCATCATCATCATCATCATCATAATTATATGCCATGCCGATAAGCTTGAGCGGTCATGTTTCACTATCTCACACGATCACCAGAGTCGTGGATCAGCGCTGTGTTCTTGTCTCGATCATACCACATGGCCAAGCCATCCAGGTATTACATTAATAGGCAATACATATTCATGGCCTAAGATTTGCTAAAGGTTTACTGGCTCTCGGGGATCCTGTTCAGTTTCCCTCAGTAACAAGTGTACTACTTTCAAACATGCCAGTTACACAGTGAAAGTAGTCAATGAGGCAGCCAGATTTCTCGTGTAAACTCTGAACAAATGTAAACCATTATAGAACACATTACGCAAATCTTGCTTTTGCTCTCTATCCCTCAGTGGGACAACGGCCCTGAACCAAGTCACTCCTGGTCCTACTATCTTTAGCTATCCCCATAGAGCTTTGCCCGTGTCTTTCTCATGTTGCTCATTTTTGTGTCTACATCTTTTCTCCGTGAATGTTTATATCATCCTCTATTTCTTTTGCCCTCTGGTTCCAGTCGGGTTTTCTCAATATATGTCCAATGCAGTTCCAGCGTCTTTTCTTTACCTCTTTATTACGCAATGGCAGAAATTAAAAGCCGGTCTCCGTGGCCTAGATGTAAGCGACTCTCTCCGTAATCCCGTATATCCACGTGAAGAACGTAACTTGCGCGAGAATCGGTAGCGGTTCTCGTCGGGTTGGTATCTTACTGGGTATGTGAGCCGGTCGATCAGAAAGCAATGGCAAACTACTGAGCGTAATCTTGCCAAGAAATCAGCAATCAGCTGAAAGATGCTGATGTTATCAGCGATGCCCTGTAAAGGATATGCGAAAATTTAAAAAAAAATAATAATAACGATTATTACTCCGAGGTAGACCAAGAAGACGGTGGATAGATAATATATATACAGACCTACAAGCACTTGGAATCAATGACTGGCAAGAGAGGGTCAACCAGAGAGACGAATGGAGACGGATTGTATCTGCAGCAAAGAACATCAATGACTCGGAACGCTGAAGAAGAAGAAGAATAACAACGATATTAAAGATCAATTAAAACTAATTGTTTACCTGCGCCTCCAGCCTAAATTTGTGGTATTGATCTTATCGTCCATGGAGTACCGGTAGGAGTAAACATATGCAGCTAGCACCATATACATGTCATCATCAAGTGTCCTGCCAGCTGGCGTAGGTGTCAACAACTCAACTGACAGGCATCATCGGATACTTCTCCCACACCAATACAAGAAAACTTGCAAGTCGTGTGCGAGGAAAATCAATGGTACATTTATTGCCGTTGGCTCGCTACACGCAGTGAACAGTCGCTATTGAAAACACACAACCTAAAGCCACAGTATTATCTATCACGAGCTGCTAACCCGCTAAGCTAACATTCTACACAAATGAACACAAGAAAAACCCTATCGCTATCCTAACGAAGTGACCACTTCGAAGTCCCGTCTCCCGTCTGACAATCTTGCCTTCCCCGGTCACACACCACGCGGGTTGACTTTCACCTTGGTGCGTGTCGCCTCACGTCGCACGCCGATGGTAGACGTGGCCTGTTGAGTGTATACTCAACTTCTCTATGGCTACCACGAGGCGTGATGTTATTGTGATTAGAGTGTTAACTCTCTGAACACCGCCTGCGTGTCTCATGAGGGAAATGGTTAACCATCTCTCATTACCTCATCTTCACGGCTCTTCCCTGGGGCACCCTTACCCCCTCCTGGCCTCTTCAACAATGACTGCTCTTCCTAGCGGAGGGGATGTGTTCCAGTCTTTGACACACACCCGCCCCTCCTGTGTTGTGTCATCAACTTTCACTCATTGGTTGTGACGCAAGAGGTTTCTCAAAAAAATTAGTGTCTCTAATTTTTGTCAAAGACTCTAGATAACCTGGCTTTGGGCATTCTAATAGACTTCTACTGACTATTATCACAATGTAGCGAAACTTTACTTGGCTACTGGCAATCGCCACAAACTTGACTGGTTGGCGTGAGCCCTTTCTCACATGCTATATTATACTTCTTAGAGGTATGTCTGAACCGGACCGTTGTCTTATAAGACCTGCCCTCACATAGTAAATTAACTTACTACCCATACAAAGTTGACTTTCTTAGGGTCAACACATGAATTGCTTCATGTCCCCCATATAATATCTAACAACCATTATACAAGAGTGTGTGCGATAGGCTTTACCTACATCGCTTCCGCGTGTAAAGTTCCATTTCACTGTTAAGCTAGTTTTTTCGTTGTCTATTATGTCCCCTGACCCAAAGTTATCTCCCTTTGATTTACAAAAAGTGTATGTAATTTATATGTTTGTTTTCCTGGTTGTTTGTGTGTTTGGATGTAATTAATCTATTAATCTCACTTCTACTCTATGTTTCTAATTCCCATGTGTATGTATATCAGTTTTTTAAGTGTCATAATTTGGTTAAATGTGGCCACAAACAGGTGTATAACACTAATTCGTGACTACATTCCCTTGTTATGAAACCCAAAATACTGTAATCTAAGTTCTAAACTATATTACAGAAACACATTCATACTAACACATTTTGACTAACGAAAACCAACACTAACACAAACAATATTAAACGTCGAGCCCGGCAGCAGAAGACTTTGCTGAATGATCTTACTCTCTCCCGCCTATTTTCCATTCAATCTTATTTTCACACTTCTGTCACACTCCTTTCACCCTTAATTCTGTCACACATCTTTTATCCTTCCCCATCCATTCTTCTGATTATTTAAAAACCTTGGAGTGACACTGTACAAGTTTGGCTCAATTTGAGATAAGTGAGCCAAATGACTGTGCGACAGTTGTTGCACGAGTCATGTATATACAATATATTTACATGGCTGAGCAAGGGTTGATGGTTTGTTCCCTTGATCTCATGATACTATATTACACTCAAATAAAACTCTATATTCTAACATACTAATATTAATTCTATAACTATGTGTTACCTAATTTGTTAAATTTGTTATGTTAGTTATATGATATGGTTATATTAATTCTTATCTTTATCTAATCTAAGGGATGTAATCTAACTAACTAAATGTCATAAATGTGATGTGAGTTATGTACCTTAATTAAATGGATGATATGAATAGAAATTATCTATTTTTCTCAATACTAAGCTAAATAATGTTTTTAATAGCAGATGGAAATTATATGAGTGATGTTGTTAATCTAAATGTTGTAAATGATGTATGTTCACTTATATAATGTTTTTATTTTATTATGGTGTGACTGGATGATACTAATAAATGGTAATGTTTGTTGGATGGTATGGTTTTATTAAGATGGGGTAAACTAAACTAAGCTATAGCTAAATGAAGTGTAACACTCTAAATGGTACTATTCCTAACATAAATTTAATTTTAAGTATTTCTATGTCTAAACTAATATTTTAATATTTAAGCTAAGTAAATCTTAAATACTGTATTAACTATTCTATTAAACTAAATGAGAACTATTATATTTCCCTAACCTACATCTACTTGATCACTATCTTAAAATAATATTTTACATATCACAATAAGTTTATATACATGGTCTTCAGTTTCCACAGGTTAGTAGTTGCCTTAATGTTTGTACATTTGTTGTATAGGCATAATATATCTACACACTTTGCCTGGGTATCTGAAATACATCACATAGTCATCTTAATGTTCTCTCGGTAGTGCACGTGTAGAGTTAACTGGTGTCGCAGTTCAGCCTTTTTGTGTCTGAAATTAAGCACTGTTCTGACACTGTTTTCTGCGTTTCACACACATGATACACCGGAATGGAGCTTAGTTGGAAATGAGCTGTCATCGTTCACACGGTGGTATCTAAGTATAGCAGCACAGTTCTTAATCTGATGTCTACGGACACATGATAGTTCAGTGTTTTGGTACATGATTACGCAAATAATGTGGATATGTATGTAAGCTATTTTACATCTTATATTATCAGATATTCATGTACTAACTATCACTCTACATTTAACTGTTGGATTTCAGGTATTTCTACCCCAGATGGTCTGCTAAGGGTATCAGCCAGAATATTATCCTTACCCTTGATATGTTCTATACTAAAGGTATAATTCTGGAGTATGAGAGACCACCTGTATATCCGGTCATTTCGATGCACACCACTCTGGATGACAGTGATGGGGGAGTTGTCGGTCTGGATTACGAAGTGCACCCCCGCCAGAAATCGATGGAGCTTTCTCACCGCGTAGATGACGCCCAGGGCCTCCAGCTCTGATATCGAATATCTGGACTCTGCAGGTGTGATCTTACGGCTCACGTAGCAAATCGGATGAAAAATGCCCTCATAGAATTGGCCTAGGACTGCAGCGATGGAGATCCTGCTGGCATCTGTCCTAAGATAATAAACGAGCCTCGGGTTAGGCAAGCGAAGGATTGGAACATTACTAAAAAGAAATTTCAATTTTGACAATGCAGAAATTAATAATGCATCTTTCACATCCAATTTTACAGATGATTTTAAAACATTGGAAAAAACACTTGTAATTTCTGCTAGATTTGGAATAAATTTACTATAGTAATTTACTAGTCCCAGAAGGCTTCTGACCTGTTTTTTAGTCGTAGGAATGGTCAGATTCATGATTTTTGTAATTATCCTGTTGTCAGTCTTCAATTTACCTTGAGAGATGATATGACCCAAAAATTCAATTTCTTTTAGGCCCAATTCGACTTTGCTCGGTTTGACAGTGAGACCGAAGAGTCGCAACCTATCAAAGACATGTCTGAGTTTCAGTAAGTGTGTTGTCCAGTCTTCAGTATGGACACATATATCATCTATATAGGTCACAGTATTCGTCACTCCATGTAATAGATCTCTAGTTAAGCGTACAAAAGTGGCAGGAGCATTTCGAAGTCCGAAAGGAAGAAAGCGCCACTCGTACAGTCCTAAAGGAGTTGAAAACGCAGTGAGATGCATAGATTGAACCTGCATAGGGACCTGCCTATATCCCTTAGTAAGATCTAGTTTAGAAAAGATTTTAGAAGTAGACATGTCCAAGATAAGATCTTCGCAGGAAGGAATAGGTTCTACGTCGATCTTAGTGATGTTATTGAGTTTCCGATAGTCCACGCACAGACGAATTGTGGAATCCTTCTTCTTAACTAGGACGATTGGAAAAGAGTACTCTGATGTAGATTTTTGGATAATCCCGCTAGCTTCTAAATTAAGAATTTCCTTATTTAGATTTTCCCTATAGCTAAGTGGGATAGAGTACGGCCTGCATTTGATAGGCTTAGAGTCCGAAAGAAGAATGGAGTGTTCGATTCTGTCCGTTCTCCCTGGTATGTCAGAGAATAGGTCTTTGTACTCAGTAACTTAGTTCTACTAATTGTCGTCGTTGAATGTCTGTTAGTCCCTGATCTATATGTATACTGTCTAATGTCGCAGTTTTGTCTACAATGGGAACGGGTAGTTCCATTCCGTCGTCGTCTACCTGATTCAGTACGGTGGTGGTGCTAAGTGTGTATTCTGTTAACTCACTGGGTGTATTGCCATTGTCGGAACTGCCAGTCTCGCTAACTAGTGTAGTTGCGTTGTGTATGTCTGTCGTCTGATCACTCGGTGTTGGTGCACTCTGTTCGTCTGTCACTACTTCTGTCTCTTGTCTTGAAAAGTAAGGTTTCAACATGTTGACATGGAATATCTTTAAGTGTCCGTTTATCGATATTTCATAGTCAACATCTGAAATTCTCCGTACCACCTTGAATGGCCCTTGCCATGAAGTCAATAATAAATTTCTCTTGTCTGGAAGTAGCAAGAGTATGTCTTGATCTGGTTCAAGTTCAATTGTTCTTGCCCCTTTGTTGGCATATTGGCGGTAGATTTGACCCTTCCTCTCCAAAGCTGCCTTAGCTATAACACACGATTTCATGATCTTGTCTCGTGTTTCCGTCACCATTTCATAAGGTGTTTTTGGGGTAGGAATTTCTAAAGAATTAGTTATTACCTGGTGGTAAATGGTTAGGGGACCACGTGGGTTAGCCCCGTAAACTAATTCAAACGGTGAGAACCCCGTGCTTGAATGGGGAATCTCCCGATAGGCGAACAGCACTGTTGGTAACAGTGTATCCCAATCAGCTGGGTTTTCTGCTGTCACCTTAGCCAGCATATGCTTTAGATCACCGTTAATTTTCTCTACAATTCCGTTGCTGGCTGGATGGTATGCTGTCGTAAAATGTTGTTTAATACCTAACATTTTTGTAAGGGCTTGCGTTGCAGCCGATATGAACTGAGTTCCACGATCGGATAAAATGGTCCGTGGGAATCCGAATCGTGAGAACAGGTGTAGAAATACATTGGCAACGTCTTTGGAGGTGATGTATTTCAAAGCTACTGCCTCAACCCACCTTGTACATAGGTCGACCATTGTCAATATGAAGCGATTTCCTTTGCTGGACACCTGGTTTAGGGGTCCAACAATATCTACCGCCACACTTTCAAATGGCCTAGAAGCCAGTGTAGAAGGCTGTACTTCAGCTGTAGGATGTTTACCCTTGCGTACTAATTGTTGACAGACATTACAAGAACGACAAAATAATTTTATGTCGTTGCAAAAACCTGGCCAATAGAAATGAGCCTGAATTCTGGCCCTGGTCTTATCATATGCAAGATGACCAGCAAACGGTGACTCATGTGCAATCTTTAGCACAGTTAGACGATGTTGTTCAGGTAACACCGTTTGCTGAATCTCATGGTTACCAGTAGTATAATATCTAGTTAAAATGCCATTGTTAAGTCTAAAAAACCACGATGCATTTTTGGTCACTTTGGCTTTATCTTTTAACAATTTTAAGTATGGAGACACACTAGTATCAGCTTTTTGCTGTTCTATAAATTTCTGTCTGCTGGTGTCATCTGTGCCAGTTGGGGAAAGCAACAGTAGTCTCTCATCTTGTAGTGTGTCTTGATGTTTCACACTGTCTGCTCTTGTTGTTGCATTAGCTGCATTTAATTTCTCCCATGCAACTATTTCCTCATTAGTACATTGTTTCAGTTGAGGTAAACACCCCAAAATTAAATCAGTACAAGGGTTGTTAAGTATTGCACACGTAAAGGTACCAGAAAGAAAAGGAGAATCAATACGGGCTTTTGCCAAAGGGTAAGTCTCAATGTTACCCGAAAAGGTTCCGACAACTAAGGACAATGACTTAGACAATGACAGACTTACGAACAACTAGAACGTGTATTAATTAAATTAAATGTCAATGTCCTGTCTTTGTTCTAAACAGTAATTGCCTTTCTTTACTAATCTAGTTAATTTCTGTAAACGTTGTGCAGGCAAGTATCATCTGCCTGGCCAAAAATAGTTCCATCGTGACGGTAAACCCAGAGAAAATATGACCAAAAATATGCATATCTGCTTTTAAAGAAATAAAAATAACATCATAATGTTTAAATAAATAAATATATTCCTTTAGTAGTTGAAATAAATAACTAATAAATGATATAACGTACCGATTCAGGCGGGCAGCCGTTTAGCAATTCTCTACACACTCGATTGCTGTATGCTAATGAGCCCAGACGACTGTTTGTCAATCATCTGACGTCACAGCACAGCGCGATGAAAAATCGATATTGTCGGCTGGCTTTGTATCGCTCCGCCGTGAATCATTTTTGGTACTCATTTTTCAACAAACAGGTGAATATATAAATAAATATGAGAAAACAAGAATATTCATACTTACAGCTTTGATGAATACATACTTTGACTAAATAAATATTTCATAACCACAATTAAACAGTTTACTACGTCACGATAGGCACATTTCTAGCTTGCAAAATTTCTCTCGTCTGCACAAATCACCGTCACTACACAAATTAAATCCTAGTCTGGAGCCTTTGTGGATGAGTGGATTTAGCTTGAACTTTTCGTTCAAGCTTCACTTTCTGACACCACAATTATCCTCGCCTGTCAACAACTCAACTGACAGGCATCATCGGATACTTCTCCCACACCAATACAAGAAAACTTGCAAGTCGTGTGCGAGGAAAATCAATGGTACATTTATTGCCGTTGGCTCGCTACACGCAGTGAACAGTCGCTATTGAAACACACAACATAAAGCCACAGTATTATCTATCACGAGCTGCTAACCGCTAAGCTAACTTTCTACACAAATAAACACAAGAAAAACCCTATCGCTATCCTAACGAAGTGACCACTTCGAAGTCCCGTCTCCCGTCTGACAATCTTGCCTTTCCCGGTCACACACCACGCGGGTTGACTTTCACCTTGGTGCGTGTCGCCTCACGTCGCACGCCGATGGTAGACGTGGCCTGTTGAGTGTATACTCAACTTCTCTATGGCTACCACGAGGCGTGATGTTATTGTGATTAGAGTGTTAACTCTCTGAACACCGCCTGCGTGTCTCATGAGGGAAAAGGTTAACCATCTCTCATTACCTCATCTTCACGGCTCTTCCCTGGGGCACCCTTACCCCCTCCTGGCCTCTTCAACAATGACTGCTCTTCCTAGCGGAGGGGATGTGTTCCAGTCTTTGACAGTAGGTGTTCGTGGCTCTCCACAGATCTCAGTCTTTGGTGTTCTGGATCATCTCTACTGATGATATTCCACCATGCCACCGTATAGCATGCCTGATAATGACCTTTAATTTACACATCACACGATGTTTGGAATTTAAAGGGTTAATGATCATTACTGTGCACCCCTTAGATTTGCACCCTAGACAGCAGTGTAGGTGGCGTAACTAAGACGTGATCACATGAAACCCGTCTTGGTGGCTTTATTGCAAACGTATCAAATGTGTGCGAGAAGTTGTGGTAGAATTACACAAAGCATCTGTTAGGAAGCAAAGCTGTACTTGGGCTAGTTAGAAGGAATCACTGTAGGCATCCAGGCACCCATCCCACAGCGGATGGGTGACGAATACCGCCCTCGGCAAGGGCACACTAGACACGCTGCATAGAGTCATCGAGATTGACCTACCAGGCCTGCAGCATGCTCTAGAAGGGTGTGATTCTGTTGCACGACAATGTGAAAGTCGTGAAAGTTATGTAGGAAGAGCTAGCATAGAAGAGGTTAGAAGTTCTGTCACAATACAGTCGGCCGTCTAAATCTGTCGCCATATGACTTTCACTTGTTCGGACCCTTAAAGAAGTTCTAAAGGAACAACGATTCAACACCGTTGCAGATGTCATGACGCGGTCACCATTGTTTCAATGAGTGGACGGTATCAGCCGTATCGCCAGGCAGTGGGATGTGTTTCTGAGTGCTTACAGTAATTCCTTCTAACAGAGTGTGCTTGTTTGCCTCCTGACAGCTGTTTTGTTTGATTCTACCAAGCCTGCCATACATTTGTAACAAAGCCGTTGGGATTGGTTTAATTTGATTACGCTTCGTGTTACTCAGCAATACCCAGCCTTAACCATCATGAAAATAAAAGAAGTAATTCCTTCTAACAGAGTGTGCATGTTTGCCTCCTAACAGCTGTTTTGTTTGATTCTACCACGCCTGCCATACATTTGTAACAAATCCGTTGGGATTGGTTTAATTTGATCACGCTTCGTGTTACTCAGCAATACCCAGCCTTAACCATCATGAAAATAAAAGGAAATATTACAAAGAACAAACAGAAATCATAGTTATGTCCTGCACGCCACATATAATTTACTGTAACAATCTTAGAACGTCTCTACAAGTACAAAATGGGAATAGTCAACGCCTTTCAGAAAAAATACTCATGAATACTAATGTACTATCAAAGACAGGAACGGATTCTTTGTTTGTGGTCGCCAGATAATTATGCGACGGCAAAAAATAATAGGTCATTTAGGAATTGGTGAGTCTTAGATAAACAGACATTGCGTGACTAGACAATTGTACCAGATAGATTCGCGTGATTATCTGGCTGATGAAAGTGAACGATATTTCATAGAAACGCCTCATTTATAATCGCGATTAGTGAATAAGCTTATATTTATGTCTGCCTCTCCGTCTGTCTGTTTGACCTGCCTGCCGGTCGGTCGATAGGTCGCCCTACATATCTGCCTACCTACCTATATACTACATAACTATCTACCTACCTACTTGTCTGCCTAACTGCCTGTCTATCTACATACCACCCAATCCATATATCTATCTAACGACATACCTATCTGTTTATACATCTATCTATCTGTAGATACTTTCATTCATCAGTCTATCCGTAAATCCATCTGTTTGTCTATCCATCTGTCTGTCGGTACGCATGTCTGTCTATTAATCTATATATTTGTCTGCCTATCCGAAGGTCTGTGTGTCTGTATGTGTATATATATATATATATATATATATATATATATATATATATATATATATATATTATATATATATATATATATATTATATATATATATATATATATATATATATATATATATATAGTCTTGTTTAGCCACTGACAGTGCTGCCATCAAATCTGGTGTGTGCACAAGATTGCAGAATAAAGTACACGAAACACTGCCAGACTCATCGTGTGTCCACTTTCAATGTGTAATCTTTCATTTTGATCTATTTTTACACAATTTTAAAAGTGCATCATGTCATCAGTTGTGTTAGTGACACTCAGCAATATCCCAGGATGGACACTGACCAATCGTTAGTGTAGCTATTTGTTAAATGACATGGGTAGTGATTTTGGTGGTGTAATTTTAACCAAAACCCGTTGTTTGCCATGTCATAAAGATTCTATATGTAGAGAGATTATGTTATTCTCTGTTCAGAGATGAATGGACAGAACACAGAGAAACTGAATGATGGACACTAGATCCAGCTATCGAACTATACATAACTGGACATTTGTCCCATTTGAATCTGAAGTTGTAAGGCAAAAACAAACTTTTTGATATGAAGTGCTTCAAAGCTAAAATAAATCTATAAAACCATACATTTTAAATGACAGTTTGGTTCATTTCCCCACCTGCAAATAGATATAATCCAGAAAGGAAAAATCGGACATGGGCTTTGCAAAATATGAATGTTTGCTGGAATCCTTATGAGAAAAATTTCATCAGAGATTTTTAGATATCTCCAGCCGATGAAGACGATTCTGCAGTGTTCATAACACACTTTTACCGTCATTCCGGAAAGGCAAACGATAATTTACATATGCAGATTTTGGAGTTCCAGTCAGATTCTTCACTCAAAGCTAAATTTAGCTCAGTTGGAATGTTCCGGATAGTTTACCTGCCTTCCTCGTCGAGTTTATTTATACATGTATATTTTTTATCTGCATAACTCATCATTATCATGTGCCATCTGATAAGTGTGTGCGGTCATGTTTCGCCATCTAGCACGATCACTAGTCATGGGTCAAGCTCCGTGTTCTTGTCTCAACCAAGGCCTGGGTGTATGGATGAATAAGCGCCCACTCTTTCCCTCCCGTAGTGGACACAGGAATTGAATTCCCGTTCGACTGCGTTCATACCATTGTCAGCGTAACTTCCAAACCGTTACAACAACGCGGTGGCTACTTGATTTGTAGTTGAATAAAACAAAATGGCGGTCCACCTGGCCAAGGGCTAACGACATTGTTCTAATCCCGTATATCCACGTGGGGAAAACGGCAACTGCGAGAATCGGCAGTGGTTCGCGCCACGCTGGTAACTTACGGGGGCATGTGAGCCGGTCGTAAGGGATATGCAAAAAAAAATAATAATAATGTGGCCCCGATGACTACATGCACTAATAATGTGACCTCGTGACTACATGCTCTAATTATGTGGTCACCATGCACTTTTCGGTTTGATATGTCTGCTTTAGAAGACATAAAACTTTTACGAGGAATTAATCACCTCTGGCTCACATTTTTTACGAGAAGTCACACCGGTATAATGAGTCATGAAACGCCATGAAGCTAGAGGAATTTTAGATGCTTTTAAGAATAACGTGTCCCGGAAGCACAAACCCGAGTCTGTGGTGTGATAAGACCATCACGTGTGTAGGCCTGAAAGCGGAATAGGTGGACCAGTCTTTTCCTCTCTTGGGGCGGACGACAAAACAGGTGTCGAACGGGTGTTCGACCACGTTCATGGCATTATCAGCGTAACTCCCTATCAACTCCGCTTACGAGCCCGCCTTTTAATGAATAATGTAGAGAATTGATTATGTGGTTGTTTCGGGATTTGAAATTTAAATATTGAGCACAACCTACTACTGGCAACGCCGATCGCATTCTGGTATGAACCTAAGGCCTATCCACGTCAATATGGAAGCACTATACTCGAGTTTCGCCCTCATTTGAGCTCGTCAGTAGTGCATATCCCTGACCGGATCCGGAAACAGTCCCGGATCACGCGTGTGAAGCGGGTGTGTAACCACGCGGCACACACTGGACACACCAAATTATCACAACAGAATATCACAACGCCTACCTATCGTAGGCTATGCTCAAGATTGCCAATCGCCGCGACCGACGTCCGTCAATCGATGAGACCCGAACGATCAGGACTTCTCACTGGCAAGGAACACCAGGCCTCCTAAAACCAGGCCTCCTAAATGTAGAGAATATCGTACACTCAGGCGTAAGCAGACGCTGAGGTTTAAAGAGCTGTAAACGATACAAGATAACTCGACATAACCATCAGAAACATACACATTAATTTAATGGGGCGTATCGACAAAAGAGGTAGCGCAATAGCAAGCACGCTTGCCTGCCGTCGAAATGGTAACGTATTCGAATTTCTTTTAGGCGGCGTCTTTTTTTAAAAATTGATCTAGGCTCCAAGATCGACCTAGTTTAAACATAGGTACCAGGTAATGCCCGGGGAAGTAAAGACGACCAGCGTGATACTGGGCACATCAGACACAATAAGTTCGGAATCGTCTATAAACATATGAATCTAACACCATGTTTTCAATGCGTCTTACAGTGAGGAAGATGGTTCTTCATTGTTATTGTTATCATTGTTATTGTTATCATTTGAGACATATATGTCATCATCTCGCAGTCTTTTCCAGCAGACGTTGCTAGGATGCGCTACCTGCAGGCACGAGGCTATTAAAAATTCGACGGGAAAATTAACAAAACGAAATTTCGTTTCGTTTTAAGGCAATTGATTGGCCGCGCCCCGGAAACACAAGCTTAATCTAGACAAAGGCTTGGTAGACAAAGCGGTCTGGTCAATCGCCATGTTTCTCCAATGTTAGCGGGTGACCCATTGTTAATGGGTTAATTTAAAGCCCACTTATTCTCTGCGTTTTAGGTGACCATTATATTATATACAACATATCATGTTATGTATTAGGATAAATGCTTTGAGGCAACTAATATCATGATTGAAGTTGTGTGTGTGAAAATTATAGAATCGCTTTCATTGAAAAGTGGTTGGCTTCACGCAGCCTGGACATCGTCATTTTGTCCAGTCAGCCTTCATAAAGCTTACAATATAATCTTGCTATGAGTCATTCTTCTGAGATGATTTTGTGAACTTACTTTATTCCTAAATGCTTATTTTTCACAACTGGTCTCTGTGTTTTAAAGTGTTTTTTCCTGAGTGCATATTTTGTATTTCTGCCCTTATGAGGGAGAAATATTACTATCTCACATCTGTGTACAACTTTAATAGTTTGTTAGATAGAGAGAGAGAGATATATTCTCGCTTGACTTTTTCATGCACTTAGGAGTTAATCTGTTGTTTACATTGTTGTAAATATACAGAGGTGGGATTGTCTTGTAGTCCTTTTTCATAAATGATGTTATGGGATTTTCATGTGGTATGATATATCTATATATAATCTCAAGGGAGTGGGAAATGACACCATGCTCTTGTGTTTTTACTTTGAGATGTTGGGTAATACCCACTAGAGAGTTCATACCATGTTTAGTAAAAGACTAACAAGGTTTTCTGTTATTCATCATATGTATATTCTATTCATGATGTTACTGTTGGAGTAGATCTTTTAACTCCCCCCCCCCCCCCCCAATGGGGACAAACACATGATGATGATGATGATGCAAAAGGAGATGACTGAACTGGTAGCTAAACTTCTGCCATTTATCAGTGGTACTTACATAATGCTGTTTGTAACTATGGAAAGGAGATTTATGAATTGTTTACATGAGGACAGTGTCTCATGAACATTTTCCATGGTGTGACAGCGGTACTATCAAAATGTTTGGATGGATTAGGTGGTGCGTAACCCCTCAGAAAGCTCCAGTATCAGTCCAGAAGAAATGTACCTATTGAATAGATATCTCACTCACATTTGGAGTGAGACAAAACTCTACAGTAGGCGACAAGTGCTAGGCAACTATTGTCACCTTTCTTTCTTCTCCCCTTTTGTTCCCTCTAATTTTAATTATGATACATTGGTATCAGAATGTATGGTTTATTATGATCCATTGTTATCAGAATGCATGTTTTATTATGATACATTGTTATAAGAATGTATATTTTATTATGATACAATTATCAATGTTTGGGTTGTATTACTAATCTATATCGACCCTGTTCTTCTTCACTCTACATAGGCGCTAGAGATGGCGGTGGAGTATTGGCACTAGTCACCATGCTTGGCACTGGATTTATAGTCAACATTTGGATTTAGAGGCAGGAAACTGGGATATCAGCCTCCTCTAATGTTCTACAGAGAGTGCTGGTTACTGCTACACACTCTGAACCTGAATGTCAATGCCTGGATAATTAATGGATTTTGAATATGCTGAAGTGGATTCCCTACCTCTGGGAAATTACAGATGGTGATAATCTTTTCAATGTCTGCAAAGACATGAGGCATGCCTGGCCTAGATGGTTTTCAGCGTATACCCTCTTCTCACCGCCTGATTCCACGTTCAACTGTCTTCCAGAGGCTCATGGATAAGTCTGGAATTCACCATCATTTACCAGTATGGATTTACCAACTGATTTTGTGAACTCCCAGCTTCCTTTGAATCTTCTCATCCATCATAACCCAGACATGGACAATCAAGCACTATACCAACTCCTGGTCAATCAAGTCGTATATTCAACTGAAGAAAGAATAACCTACATCTTAACCCAGAGAAAGGGGCTGGAATATTCATGCCCAATTCAAGTTAGTTCTGTCAGGAAATTCTAATGGATTATGTGATGTCACTCCTCATCCAAAGAGATACTGAAAGTGTTTGTGCCTGATCCTGATCAAATCAATCACATGGACTCCTGTGTGTCACGCCACGCCAGAATGCTTCAGACTTATTTATACCTGTCTGTTATATCACACTGGAACGCTCCTAGCCCAGTGACTTAGCAACTGTGACTTGAGAGATTACAGTATATCCACATTGGATTCATATGGATTACTCCTACATGTTTTTCGCGATGGATATATGATCCAGAAGTGAAAGTTCTGTGTGTGTGTGTGCAATCCCCAATTTTCTAAGTAGGAGGATATATGCAAAGCAGCTGTTTCCCTGGATTATAGAGAGTGTGATTATGGCCAGACTTTTTTTCTAGTGGATATTGAAGGAGAGGGAGTCATCATCAGACCCCTAGGATATTTCTAGAGACAGATTAGATAGATTTTCTTTATCTAGTTCTTTGTATGGATTATTTACTTTGTTTTGTGTTTGACACATGTATTTGATGTGAACCTTTTTGGGGGAAATATTTTTTGGGACTTCTGTTTTGGTTGTATACTTTGTGTGCATTGCCTGAAATATGATAATTTTTCATGTCCATGTCACCATATTGTAGCCAACAGGGTTTTCCAGAACCCAAATGTTTCCACAATACAATTGTTTGTTTGTTTGGTTTAACCAAGCCTTGAAGTTACTTCATTGTTAACCTGGTGTTCCAAATCTGATGTTTATAGTCCAGTTATTGTTACTGTTATGTGATACAGTGAGTTATTGTACTGTTTTTGTCGAACAATGGCTGTTTTCCTCTGTCATGTAATCCAGTTGTTGCGTCTAACATTGGTTGTCCCTCTGTTGTATAATACTGTGGATGTGCATGACAGTGGATACTTGTCATTGTTTATATATATGTGGGAGATTAAATGTGGGGCGGGGCACTTACACATAGACACACCCTCTGGGTAGAGTGATTAGTACTCGGGTGTCTGTGGTAGAACTTCCCGGATCTCCCAGCCTTCTATGGGAAACATTTCTTCTATGTTAGTGTTGAACTTGCACCCTTTTCTGCCTTGTTCAATACTTGGGGGTTACGAGCCAATATATTAATTCCTATAGAGGGCGTGCTTGGGTTTTAGACCCCATTCATACTGAATACCCCTAGCGAAACCTGTCCTTATTCTAATTTATTATATTTACCACCCTACATCATTGTTATTGCTCGTACACCTGAGATTAACAACAGCGTATATGATTGGTTGGTTGATGTATTAGGTGGTTGGTGGTTGATTGGTTGGTTGGTTGGTTGGATGGTTGGTTAGTTGGTGTATTGGTTCGTTGGTTGATTTATTGATTGGTTTGTTGGTTAATTAATTGGTTTTTTTTTTGGTTGATTAGTTTGTTGATTGGTTGATTCGTTGGCTGGTTGGTTGGTTGGTTGGTTGGTTGTTTGGCTGTCTGGTTGATTGATTGATTAGTAGGTGTATTGATTGGTTTGTTGGTTGGTTCGTTGATTGGTTGGTTGGTTCGTTGATGGTTGGTTGGTTCGTTGATTGGTTGGTTTGTTGGTTGGCTGGTTGGTTTGTTGGTTGGTCGTTGGCTGGGGTTGGTTGGCTGGTTGGTTGGCTAGCTGGCTGCACGGATGGATGGATGGTTTAGTTGGTTGGTTAGTTGGTTGGTTGGTTGTTTGGTTGGTCGGTCGGTCGGTCGGTCGGTCGGTCGGTCGGTCGGTCGGTCGGTCGGTCGGTCGGTCGGTTGGTTGGTTGGTTGGTTGGTTGGATAGTTGGTTGGTTGGTTGGTTGGTTGGCTGGTTGGTTGGTTGAGAAAATTCTGGAACACAGCAAGTCTTAACATGCAGTGAAGATCAGGTCATCTAACCTCTGACAAGAGGGCGCATCTATCGGAAGTGAAGTTGGTACAGACACTTTTCTCTCATCCCGGTCCCAAAGTATCATATCAACAGAGATTGTGTTGGAGAGTTCGTGTTTCCTTCTCCAAGACCTGTAACTCGATGCGTTTGTAAGAAGACTTTTACTGGAACTTCCCTATGCGTATAGGCATGTTGGGATGTCAAGAGAACAAGATTTAGCACAACACCTATGGGCTGGTTGAAAGTAGGTCTCAGCTGATCGTGTTTCCTCAATGAACTTTCATTTCATTATCAATAGACTTCAATATAAACCCCAGAGTGAACGCCTTTCGCGTGTAATGGACGTCCGATGATGAATACACAAAACATTCTTGCCATAATGTTTTTCGTAATCGTCACGTAGTTTATTTACGGACTGAATCAACTCAATACTATAAGCGTACCCGATGATAAACAACTTTAAAATTACGTAGGCTACCATTCGTTATTAAAAAAATTATAAAAAAGGACATGTCCTTTACAGAACGTAGCAGTCAACCCCATCGTGTATTGGCTGTTTGCGACCTACTAAGCAATTTTAGTTCGGCAGCTTGCCATTACTTCCTGAACCGCCGACGTCTCAAACCATCATAATAAACGCACACAACATTAATAAGTAATGTCTTGCAAATGGGCCACAACTGTTCTCTTTAGCTAGACAAAATCAATACTACACCCTTTGGTAGCAATCAACAGCAGCTGGTTACTTGACTACAAGTTAGCCCACGCTCTCGCCATTGACGGGCGTCCGGTTTAATGTACCATCAGTCGCAACGACGATCGTAGAGGTTCACAGCTGCGGAGTTTGCGTACAATTTAGGACATTGATAATAGACGTATTATACATGGATATAGTTAATTGAGCCGGCTTCGTGGCTTAGGGGTTATGACTTTTCTCCGTAATCTCGTATACTCTCGTCGGTAACGTGATGACGGTTAGAATCAGCAGTGGTTCGAATCGCATCGGTAACTTGCGGGGTATGTGAGCGGCCGCTCAGAAAGCAATGGCAAACATCTGAGCGTAATCTTGCCAAGAAGATCAACATACAGCTGAAAGATGCTGGTGTTGACAGCGATGTCCTGTAAAGGATATGCAGAAAAAAAAAATAGTTAATTGGCCGGCTTCGTGGCTTAGAGGTTATGACTTTCCTCCGTAATCTCGTATACTCTCGTGGGTAACGTGATGACGGTGAGAATCAGCAGTGTTTCGAATCGCATCGGTAACTTACGGGGTATGTAAGCCGGCCGCTCAGAAAGCAATGGCAAACTACTGAGCGTAATCTTGCCAAGAAATCAACATACAGCTGAAAGATGCTGGTGTTGACAGCGATGTCCTGTAAAGGATATGCAAAAAAAAAAAAAAAATTACTGGAACACATAATCGTTGTTGTGTTAATACAAATACAATGCCTGCACTAGGAAACATACAGTTACTGTATTACTGAAAATATAGTCGTTGTGTTACGGGAAAACATGATCTCTGCTCTAGGGAAGCACACAATTAATGTATTACTATGATACATAATCCTGTTTAAGACCAATATAATGGGTTCAACAAAGTATTCCACAAAGCCCAGATGAATAGGAGAATATTCCAAATTCCTAGAATGAAATTTGCCCAAGCAATACAAAATAATTGATAATCCACGTAAGGTAATTACACAATAGTGAACAACTGCCTAAGCTTTGCAGCGTTATTGCGTATGTGTATGTGGTGCTAGACTCATACTGTTATAGACCTGAAGCACTCCATGACTGACGTTATACATATCACGTTGATGGCTTTTACTTGCTTAGAATATTTTCTAGTACCCATTTTAGGCTGGGTATAACTGGAAGTCGAGATCAATGTTATAAATATCCTGTCTCGGAGATGATTAGAACACATTACCATCAATCCCCCAGGCAAGCGCGCTTGTCACTGTCTTAGAACACTCATAACATCTTATGGGAGACGCCTTGAAGAGATTAGAAAAAGCATACCTATGGCATGGGTAGCCTTTTGCAAGATGGAAAATATACTGACCAATAAGAAGATGTTAATTGCGAAGAGAAAAAGAGCGTTAAAGTTGTCGCTTGTCGTCCCTGGGGGAAAAGTGGAACCAACAAGCACACCTGTTAATTATCCTTGTCTAGGTTTTCCTCTGCTGGTGGACCTTTGTCTACATACCCCCCTTTTTATTTTTAAAGTCTTTTAATCACTAACTCTCTCTCTCTCTCTCTCTCTCTCTCTCTCTCTCTCTCTCTCTCTCTCTCTCTCTCTCTCTCTCTCTCTCTCTCTCTCTCTCTCTCTCTCTCTCTCTCTCTCCAACAGACAATACCCCCTTTCACGTTCCTTCAGCACATACCTCCACTAACACAGGTTTCGAACAAAATGATAAAACATTTATTGCAGAAAAGTGTCAGTTGAGTGTGCAAGGTAGGTGTGTGAATATATATATATATATATATATATATATATATATATATATATATATATATATATATATATATATATATATATATATATATATATATGTGATCTATCTTGAAAGTGTGACATAATATACGCTAGGATCATTATCAGAGTTTGTCATCATTATACAGCCATTCAACCTCGCAAAGCACATAACGTAGAATCTCTCACCCGGCTGCTTCTCTCTGACTGATGATGGTTTTGTTGCCATATGTTCTGGAAACGTATTGAAGACTATATTCTCCACTGAATTTTAATTAATGTTCAAATCTTCACATATACACATTTTACATTTTGTAATATTTATAGTTCATGTGAATGTCAGATCAACACTGCTTGACTGCGTAATTATGGTCCTTTCTGTTTCCAAAAAACCACGATCGGTACTATATTCCGGGTATTGAAAAGTTATAAACACCAGTCCAACAATATCCCTGCTATACACTGAGGATTGTCCTTCATGAAAAAAACCTTACTTATAGTCTTTTCCTTTCTCTAGTGTTTATATTACATCATTAGAGTGCTTCTGTTTCGTTGGTCAACTTGACTCACACTGGTATGCCCTTCTTTTTAAAACAGGGTCACACTTGATATTCTGTATCACTTTCTCCGAGCATTAACAATTTCTTCTGCTCAGATAGGTAATTACCTTAAATGACAAGTGCAGGGAACTTGTTGAGTAAAACAACAGCTTGTGAGAGAAACGAAACTCCGACCTATGATATGTGAATGTAGGTACTTAGCTATATTCAGAAAATAACCTCTAGTCATCCTACTAGAACTATATTCTTATATAAGACAGAATAGTGCAGCACTCTACCCTATACCAGGTAAAATACAGACACGCTAAAGCAAAGCACATAATCCTAGTATAGACGTATCCCTCTGACTGTACAGACACCTTACTCTACACAACCTAAATTACTCTTCAGCCTAATGCTGTCGAATCTCTATACTACTTTTACACACGAAAGTTCCCTATGCTAGCTTTTTATTCTCTCTATCTATATATATATATATATATATATATATATATATATATATATATATATATATATATATATATATATATATATATATATATATATATATATATATATATATATATATATAATCACCTTATTGAATTATATTTTCGGCCTCGAAGTATATCCTTTAATTCCCGTGAAGGGACAGGGCTGGTTATCTTTACACAACCTAAACTCTGTGATATATTTTCTATTACGGCACTGAATCAAATCCACACCCGCCTATCGTAAAGGCCAACTTCAAATGCTTTTTTTTAAACAGCAAATTCAGTTCAAAGTTATGGGCTGGACTACGTCACTTGTTTTGTTCTTAACCCTCAGCCTTTGTTCTATTCCCTGGTTGTTTTGATCTCCGTATACCGTACTGATCATCGTCTTTACTAAAGACGATCCCCTGTTCCATTGTGTTTCTCCGTGTAATCAAAGGACTCTGTTCCCCGTATTTCCACGAGATCACTGTTTGATCTAGCTCCGAACTTCCCGGAGATAAACGATGTTTCAGGGCACCGGTGATTCTCTGTTCAGTCCGATACGGACTCTTGTCTTTGAACTTTCCCGGTAGACAATTCCTCGCTTCCGTGTCCAATACGTACGGCCAGTGTTTGAAGTCACGATCGCTGTCTTTTTGAAAACCACAGGACCGTCACTTTGCACATAACTGTTTCTTCATTTAATCCATCAGGAGCGACACCCGCCAGGTATCTCACGACAGAAGTGCTAAATAGAACCTGTACTTTTGTATGAATGTGAAACGTGGACTATGAGCAGACAAGTTGAAGAATTCCTATTGGCAGTGAAAATTGTGGTTTCTGAGAAAAATGCAAAGAATTCCATGGACACACGGGACAGACACACACATAAAATCCAATAAACAAGTCCTGCAAGAAGCAAATGGAAACCGTAAACTCATTAGAAAATTAGACGTAGACAGTCTGATCCACGACTCTGGTGATCGTGTGAGATGGCGAAACATGGCCGCCTATGCTTATCGGCATGCCGTTGTGGTATATAATGATTGTCTAGTGCACCTGAATTCTATTTTTATCATGTAATCGCATGAATGCCAATAAATACCCATGAATTTCATTTATCAAAGAATCGGGAACGTCCATAACTAAGCAAATATCCTGAGGATTCTGTTTATGATCCGCGGCTTTCATATTTCCGATTACAAATTGACTGCATTACTCACAGTCGTGTGGCGCGCTTCTCGAAGTAGAAATATCGCTAAAAAAATATGTTGACGAATTGGAAGATAAATTATGCTGGCGACATATCCAGTCTGACCACAGTTAGTATCCAGCGCCTCAGAAACCATTCATCAATCTCTATTGAAAACCTAACGCGCACATTTATATAGGCCGGAAGCGTTCTAGGGACATGGAGGGAAAATAATTTCAGACGAGCGCGGCTTTCAATCGAACATATAGAATGTTTAATCTGAACTTTCACATTCATTGATTCTCAGTATTGCCTCTCTCTCTCTCTCTCTCTCTCTCTCTCTCTCTCTCTCTCTCTCTCTCTCTCTCTCTCTCTCTCTCTCTCTCTGTGTGTGTGTCTCTGTGTGTCTGTGTGTGTGTGTGTGTCTGTGTGTGTCTGTCTGTGTGTGTGTCTGTGTGTGTATGTCTGTGTGTGTCTGTGTGTGTGTGTGAATATACATATATATATATATATATATATATATATATATATATATATATATATATATATATATATATATATATATATATATATATATATGTGTGTGTGTGTGTGTGTGTGTGTGTATATATATATATATATATATATATATATATATATATATATATATATATATACACACACACACAGCGTCTATATTCCTCAACACCAGAAAGTGCACTGTATATGCAAGAAAAAGGCAAATACTAGCGAGATTATTTCACAGTTATTTTACATTTGACACACACAAAAGCGGAATTAACAAAATTAAATTTTCAGCCGCAAACAAAAAGCATACAGAAAATTCGTGATTAAATTTTAGCCTCAGAATTGTATTAACGTCCAGACCACACTTCCTTGGTGTTTCTCTTCTTGCATTCATAATAAAATAATGTTCTTCGCCTCTTCTCTCTAATTCATTAAATAATTCGAAAACTAGCAGAAATAAAGATAGAGCCCCATTACGTAGAATCCAGATGTTACTTCAACTATGTCGCTACTTATTCTTATGTAGAAGCCTGATGTTATTTAACTATTTCTCTGCTTATTCTTATATAGAAGCCAGACTTTACTTTAACTATTTCTCTACTTATTCTTATATAGAAGCCAGACTTTACTTTAACTATTTCTCTACTTATTCTCATGTAGAATCCAGATATTACTTTAACTATTGTTCTGCTTATTATTATGCAGAAACCAGATATTACTTTAACCATTTCTCTACGTATTCTTATGTAGAAGCTATTTGTTGATTTAACTATTTCCCTACTTATTCTTAAGTAGAAGCCACGTGTTACTTTAGTTATTCCTCTATTTATTCTTATGTAGAAGCCACATGTTACTTAAACTATTCCTATATTTATTCTTATGTATAAGCCAGATGTTACTTTAACAATTATTCTACTTATTCGTATGTAGAAGTTAGTTACGTTAACTATTTCTCCATTTATTCATATATAGATGCCAGATGTTACTTTAACTTTTCTCTACTTATTCTTATGTAGAAGCTAGATGTTACTTTAACTACGTCTCTACTTATTCTTATGTAGAATTCAGATGTTACTTTAACTATTTCTATATTTACTCTGATGTAGAAGCCAGATCTTACTTTTACTATTTCTCTACTTATTATTATGTAGAAGCCAGATTTTACTTTAACTATGTTTGTACTTATTCTGATATAGAAGCCAGATGTTACTTTAACTATTTCTCTACTTATTCTTATATTGAAGCCAGATGTTACTTTTATTATTTCTTTACTTATTCTGATTTAGAAGCCAGATGTTACTTTAAGTATTTCTCTACTTATTCTTATGTAGAAGCCAGATGCTACTTTAACTATTTCTCTACTTATTCTTTTGTAGATGATCCTTTGCAGAACGTTGTTCTCATCATGATCCACGGAAACTAATCTCAATCCCTTGCAAATTCCCCTGAGATGTATATTGAAGGTCAATGGTGTCTGTAATGTTCTGTGTTTGATCGATCCCTACCTCTTTTTTCAGAAACGGTGCCTTCCTTCATCGTTCTTTCCAAACCCCTGTGACGTTTACTATGGGAAGAGTATGTCGGTTTCCGAGACATGATGCTGTTTATGGGCTAGTTTCCTTGGATGTTCACATCTTAAAGAATGTCTACACCATGGACACTTATGGTTGATTGATAGGTTGGTTGGTTGGTTCGTTGGTTCGTTGGTTCGTTGGTTAATTGATTGGTTGGTTGGTTTTGTAGGCTCCTGGAAAACTTGAATTGGAACCCGTGAGTCCGATGCGTTGAAGTTGAGGTCTCTGATCCTTGAAAAAGCTGACATTTTTCGGGGTGAAGCTTGTGTAGACACGTCTTTCCAGACCCGGCCCCATCTATGCCGGGAACTGTATCCCCTCCACATGTCCAGGATCCAACGTACTGAAAAATACAGAACTATAGCTACAAGTGTGCAGTAAGACAAGGCATTCCTTGCCACATTAACCAGACGAGAACCCAAGGATCATGGAGAGGTGGTGCAAGTAGTGGCGGACTGGTCAGGCTGTCAGTTTGTCAGATGGCAATTAGGACATGTGGGCTGCTGATGACATGCCCCCCCCCCCTCCTTTAACAGTACACAATGTGTTTAAAATAGTAGTGTCCTGTTTAGTATCTGTTATCGCCTGGCAACCTATGTTTAGACACAGTCCGTCGCTAACTACAAGGTTTTCACCACGATAGGTTCTACGACTCGTCTTTAACTTCTACCACATCTGATTTTACTTTGAAATGAAAAGAAAAACACGCTTGAGGTTGGAATATTTACAACCACAATACAGCCAATTAATAAAATAACACTACAGATCATAAGTAACATAACACTAAAGTTCATGGGTAAAACAGCAAAATGGCTCACTAAGAGATGAACAGGCAGATTCCCGACCAATAGGTCCTGTACCGACCAGATTGTCACATTACGCATAATAACAGAACATAATATTGAACCGTATTCGCCACATTGTATTCGATTTGTGGATTATGGAAGGCTTCTAACGTTCTAACGGCATTGATGGGGAATCCCTTTGGAGGCTGATGCAGCATTATGGGATCCAACAAAAAAATCATTAACTTAATAAGGGCAACAGATCAATGTGTGAAATGTAGAGTTCTTCATGAGGGAAAAACTGACAGATACAGTAGAAATAAAATCAGGAGTACGACAGGGTTACCTTTTGTCACCAATATTATTATTGCTGACTACAGACTGGGTCCTGTTTATTTTATACAGGATCACTACCATTACACACGGACACCTCAGCTCGGTAAGTTCTCCAGTCTGCTTCCATGGATCTCATAAGAAGACTTCTGGGCACCACAATGTACGAGCTTATCAGCAGCGCCGAGGTTCCAGATGCTTTTATACAAGATTCACCGTGAGGAGCGGTTGGCCGAGTGGCTAGAACGGGGATTTTCCTTCGGGCGATCAGGGTTCGAATCCACAGTAAGGTGTGGGATTTTTTTCTGTCGGGAGCAAAAAGAAACTCCTGACCTGCACAGTTCGCGGCGACTGCACTAGCCAGGCGGCCTTAATTCCTCAAGATCAAAGACCCCTCTGCCATACACCTCAAGGTACTATGTTGGGTTTCCCAGTGGCTTTATAAATGCTGTATGTTCTTTGCAGGATGTTGCTATCAGCCCTGGTCGATTTTCAAAGCAATTTTATGCTTAGTAGTTTACAATTTCTTTCTGAATGAGAAGTCAACAGTTAAGTTAAACTGACCGGTGGATGGAATAAACCCACTACCTCGTAGCCAGGGCATTGGGCGTTTAAGCGCGAAGGTCTTAAATCGCTCCTCCTTGCTGACCTATATCTTTCGTCAATCTTACGGTCCGACAGACAGGTGTGTGGAAGGTCTTAAACCTCTCCTCCTTGCTGACCTATATCTTTCCTCAACCTTACGGTCCAACGGATCGGTTTGTGGAAGGTCTTTAACCTCTCCTCCCTGATGAGCTATATCTTTCGTCAACCTTACGGTCTAACATACCGGTGTGTGGAAGGTCTTAAACCTCTCCTCCCTGATGAGCTATATCTTTCGTCAACCTTGCGGTCCAACATACCGGTGTGTGGAAGGTCTTAAACCTCTCCTCCCTGATGAGCTATATCTTTCGTCAACCTTGCGATCCAACATACCGGTGTGTGGAAGGTCTTAAACCTCTCCTCCCTGATGAGCTATATCTTTCGTCAACCTTACCGTCCAACAGACGGGTGTGCAGAAGGTCTTAAACCTCTCCTCCTTGATGACTTATATCTATCGTCAACCTTACCGTCCAACAGACGGGTGTATGGGGCAAAAACATTGTCCCGTCGTTTGCGCACAGGCAGTTTCAGCGAGAGCGCCATAAACCCATCGGCCACGCTGACCTCTACGAATCACATATGTTAAATATTCTTAACTCTAAACCTAATCCTAAACTATATTCAACTCATGCCTACAATCATCCTCTGACATTTCCACACCCACACACACACTCACGCCCACCCACTCACAGACAGACAGACATACGTATACCATTCATACCTCAGAACATTTACAAATCACACACCCACATACACATTTCCTTATACACACTTTCTTACACATGCACACGTGACTACTTACAATCATAAACATACTAAATCATCCACTTATTCATACTCTCTCTCTCTCTCTCTCTCTCTCTCTCTCTCTCTCTCTCTCTCTCTCTCTCTCTCTCTCTCTCTCGTTCACACACACTCTCTCACGCCGATATATGTTCAATCATACACAAAACCACACACAAATACACACTGTCTTCACACAATCACTCAAACTAATATGCACTTCTACACTTTCACACAAACACACACACACACACACACACACACATACACACCCTCTCACCCACAGACAGACAGACAGACAGACAGACAGACAGACAGACAGACAGACAGGCAGGCAGGCAGACAGACAGACAGACAGACGGAATGGCGGACGGACGGACAGACAGGCAGGCAGGCTGGTAGGCAGGCAGGCAGGCAAACGACTGTCGTTTGCATCCACATAAAAATGGAAAAATATATTATAAGTACTGAGTGCGCCAGAAAAATGTATACACAGCAATCGCCAACCAGTTTAAATGTAATCGTAGTTTCGATCTATGAACAATTACCGTGGCAATGTGTAACATCATGTTTCTCATCTCATCTCATCTCATCTTGTTCCTCTTGTACCTTGCGGTGTCGAGGTGAAGTATAAACAGCGGGAGAGTGCCCGCTTATGGGCTTCATGTATCGATATTCCCATGGACTCTGTTATTCCCCGCGTCCATCGTTTACGTGGTCGGCCTCTTCCTCTGCTTCCCTCTGATATGTACATCAATGCTTGGTTTGGTATACTGTTAGTTGGCAACCTACTTGCATGGCCAAACCATTTTACATGCTGCGTTCTAATAAAATCTAGTGCAGCTAAAACCCCACTTTAGTCCTGATTTCTTCATTTCTGATCTTATCTCTTCTTGATACATTGAGTATTCTTCTCAGGAATCTCATTTCTGTTGTGATATTTCTTTTCTCTTTTTCTGTCATTGTCCAGGTTTGGCATTGGTAACATAGAGTTGGTAGGAAGATTGTGTTGTAAAGTGCTTTCTTAGTAGTTATTGATACATGTTTGTTCTTTAGTATTGGTGCCATTTGTCCAATGAGTTGGTTTGCCTTATTGCATCTATTTTCGATCTCGTCTTCTGATTTGCCATTTGATGATATTATACTTCCTAGGTACTTGAAACTCTTTACGTGTTTCAAGGGATGTTCGTTTAGGTGATGTGTTGTTGCTTTTTCTTCTTTAGTTACAGTCATCACCTCTGTTTTACTTGTGCTAATTTTCATGTTATGTTCCCAACACATTTCATTTAGACTATTCATGTGGTCTTGTAATTCAGCTTCTGATTTTGCTATTAGTGCTTGGTCGTTCGCAAACAGGAGTTCTCTAATGGTTAGATTTGCAGATGGTTCTTCTTCCGTTCTCGTCATGCGGTGTTCTTGTGGTCTCTGTTTGGCTGGTTTCTTTACATATGTTGTCTATATATGTTATGAACAAGAGAGGGGACAGGACACAACCTTGTCGTACTCCGGATCTTATGGTGAAGGGTTCTGAGTGTCCTCCAGTTGCTCTCACTATGCATTCACTGTTGTTGTATAAGCTTCTACATTGGTTTGTTAGATGTGTACTCACTCCATATTGTTTAAGGATTTCCCACAGCTTGTTTCTATCTACTCTATCAAATGCCTTTTCTTGGTCGACAAAAGCTAAGTAGAGTGTTTCATTGAATTCGATTGATTTTTATATAAGTTGTCTAAGAGCAAAATTGGCATATGTGCATCCTTTGTTTTTCCTAAATCCAAGCTGTGGTTCGCTTCTGTATAGTTCGTAATCTTTTCCCAAGAATTTTGCAAAATATTTTCCCAGTATGACTCAGCAGTGATATGCCTCTGTCTTGCGTGCAGTCTCTTTTGGTGTCTTTGTTTTTCCAAATTGGGATAATTATGGCGTTTCCTCAGTCTCGTTGTGTCTGTTGTTCTATCCAAACATAGTTGAATAGTCCATGTAGCCATGCTGTTCCTACTTCATTTCCTGCTTTAATTAGTTCATTTTGGTATTTCATCTTGTCCCGGTGATTTGTTCAATGAGGCTAATCTGACGGCTTCTATAATTTCTTCTTTCAGTATGTTTGGTTCTAGTTCTTCGGTGGCATCTGTGTCGGTTTCTTGAATTCCTGTGACATATGATGGGATGTTGAGAAGTTGTTCGAAGTACATGTTGTTTACGTCATAATTTTAAATATATTACGCAACACATTGCTTACAGTAATGTGTTCTACAAATGGTGTAATATGACAAGCTTTAATGACGTTTTTAAAATAGTATACTCAATTGATGCAATTACATTTAAACATGAGGGCGATTACTGTTTATACTTTTTCTGGAACACTCTGTATTTATAGCGTAAGGTAAAGTGTATTAATACAGTTCAATAAGATAATATTACCTACACGTGATACAGAAATGATAAAGTAAGCAGTACAAACGTTTTCATACTGTACATGTTAAAAATCAAGTGACAGTAAAAATGATAATAATATGAAAGATGAGGGTACACAAGAAATATGGAATTACATGTTATTTGACACATATACTTTCAACTCCCCCACCCCCACCCCCACCCCCATCCCCCATCTCTCCCCCCCCCCACCCCAAGATCACGAAATTCACAATGTCCGGTCTGTATACAAGGTATCCTTTACATCATAACGACTTTAATCACTCTTGTTTCCTGACGAAGGTACAATTTAGTTTTCTCTAAATAAAATCGATAACGGAAGAACAAAGGAGAGTCGCCAACAGTTGCCTACTTGCAGTACAAAATGGGTTGACACATAATCTGCACGGAAAACGGAGGAGGCTGTTCTCACAAAGTTAAGACTTTTAGTGAATTATTTATGTATTATAGTTGTTTCTCATATCCGGTTACTAGACATTTGTACTTTTAGCAGCTTGTGATTAATGTTGGTTGAAACCTGGAGTTTTCTTTTTTGGCGATAAATATACAGTCGTGATAAATATACAGCCGTGATAAATATACAGCCGTGATACATATACAGTCGTGATAAATATACAGCCATGATACATATACAGTTGTGATAAATATACAGCCGTGATAAATATACAGTCGTGATAAATATACAGTCGTGATAAATATACAGTCGTGTTAAATATACAGCCGTGTTAAATATACAGTCGTGATAAATATACAGCCATGATACACATACAGTTGTGATAAATATACAGCCGTGATAAATATACAGTCGTGATAAATATACAGTCGTGCCGTAATAAATATACAGCCGTGATAAATATACAGCCGTGATAAATATACAGTCGTGTTAAATACACAGCCGTGATACATATACAGTCGTGATAAATATACAGCCATGATACATATACAGTTGTGATAAATATACAGTCGTGATAAATATACAGTGGTGATAAATATACAGTCGTGATAAATATACAGTCGTGTTAAATATACAGCCGTGATACATATACAGTCGTGATAAATATACAGCCGTGATACATATACACTTGTGATAAATATACAGCCGTGATAAATATACAGTCGTGATAAATATACAGCCGTGATAAATATACAGTCGTGATAAATATACAGTCGTGATAAATATACAGCCGTGATACATATACACTTGTGATAAATATACAGCCGTGATAAATATACAGTCGTGATAAATATACAGCCGTGATAAATATACAGTCGTGATAAATATACAGTCGTGATAAATATACAGTCGTGTTAAATATACAGCCGTGATAAATATACAACCGTGATACATATACAGGTGTGTGTGTTTAGCTGACACAATTGATGACGAAGTGAATGCAAGAATCTCCAAGGCCAGCGCGGCATTTGGCAGACAACAAGAATGTGTGGGACAGAAAAGGAATAAGCCTGCAAACAAAGCTTAACATCTACAAAGCAGTCGTATTATCCACACTACTATATGCTTGTTAAAACCTGGACTGTTTATGAGCAACACGACAGGAAATTCAACCACTTCCACTCAGTCTGCCTTAGGACGCTATTGAAGATAAATGGCAAGACAAGATCCCATACACTAAAGTCCTAGAAAGAGCGTCCATGCCCAGCATCCACTAATGAAGAATCAAATTCGCTGGGCTGGTCACTTGACTCGCACGCCAGATCACAGGCTCCCTAAATGATCTTTTTACAGCGAGCTGCGTTGTGGTAAACGCTCCCAAGTCGGCCAGGGGAAACGCTTTAAAGACACTCTGAAGATCTCACTAAAAGCTTTTGGAATTCATCATGACACTTGGGAGACTGCTGCCAAAGACCGAAATTTGTGGCGTACATCATTACGCAAGGGTGGAGTCACTTGTGAAGCAACCAGGACTGCAAGAGCTGTGAATTAAAGGTTGACAGAAAAACCACTACAGGAGATCCTCCTCTTGGAGCATCAAGCATTCTTTGCCCACATTGTCAAAGAACATTTCGAGCCAAATAGGCCTTATCAGCCATCTTAGAACTCACGGCTCCATACTTTCAACCCCACTGGATGAAATGAATGGTCATAATTATTCTTGATGAACAAACACCACAGTCGTGATAAATAGAGTCGTGATCAATATATAGTCGTACAACGTATGTCCCCTGTAGGACATTGCCCTCAACCCCAGCTTGAATTTCTATGCAATTTTACGTTCAGTATATAACCATAGCCTTCTGAACGAGAAGTCAACTGACCGGTGAGTGGAATTAACCCACTACCTCTCTGTCAGCGCAAGGAAGTTTAAGCGCATACGTCTTAAACCTCTCGGCCATGCAGTCCTGTCACTCTTTCTCTCTCACTCTCAAATGCTGTACATATGTTCTCATCACATACATACCATTTGCCGTGCCCTTGCTGTCTGCAAACCTACATTGTTCACTCCGTATTTCTGGTTGTATTTTCTTCCTAACTTTTGCATGATGATTCTCAGCAAAATCTTCGTGATATGGCTCTGTATGCTAATTGTTTGATGTTGATCACATTCCAAGACTCCTGACTTCTTTGGGATTGCATTAAAGATAGATTTACATTAGTCAATAGGTATTCCCACAGTATCATATATGTGGTTTAGAAGCCCACTTACCTGCTCTATTACATATTCCTCTAACGCTTTGATTATTTCAGTTGTGATGTTGTTTGGACTCTGATTGTTTCCAGATTTCACATGGTTAAGGACAACTGGAATTTCTATGTTCAAAATGTATGGTATTTCATTGTCTGGGGAATATCAATCTGGTTTCTTATGCGAATCGTTGTTGTTCTCTTTCACGTATGCTGAGCATTTATCTAAAATCGTATCTAGGTCATTTTGATTTTGCCTGTTTTTTCATCAACCCGCTGATATGCGTATTCTTTTGCTACTGATGTCAATAATTCTTTTAGTATGTTGGGGTTTTTTGGGTTTTTTTCAGTTTCCCTGCAGTTTTTCTTAGTCCATGCTTCTTTTGCATATTTACATAATTTTCTAATTATTCTTTGAATCTCTTCGTATTTTCCATGGTTATTATTGACTTTTCTTGTGTCTGTTAGTTTTAAAATGACTTTAATCATGAATTTCATCAGATCTATAATTTTTAATTGGAATTTCTAGATCAACCAGTGTATCAAATCTGTTCTTTATCTCTGCGTTGAACTTGTCTTTTATCTCCTTATCATTCTTCAATGCATACAGATCCAATGTAATGTTCCTTGATTTATATTTGACCTTCTCGAAACGTATATGTATTTTACCTATAACTAAAAAATTATCACTTTAGCAGTCTGTTTTTGGCATAGTCTTTTGGAACTTCTAAAACATTTTTAAATTTTTAGTCGATGAGGATGTAGTCAATCAGTTTTAGAATCTTATTTCTGGACCTTTCAAAGTCCAAAATCTTCCTGGATGTTGCTGATAGCAAGCAATCGGTCATATTTTTTTTTTCATTACTCCTCTCCTTTCAACCTCATAAGCCAAGTTATAACTAGGACCAATCCAGCCTCAGATTAATAATCCTGAGACCAAATCAGCCACATTTTGGAAATTAATTTGAAAGGAATTGTTGACCATTGGAGGTAAAACAGGTGTCCCATTTCATAAAGATGACAACATGTAATCCCAGCAAGTATGTATCTGTCATTTCTGCTCTAGAAGTCCATAATTGCTAACTGTGCAACCATTTAGTCAGTTTCCAACTTTCCCATTACAGTTTCCGCATTTTTATTTGATTTTAAATGTTTGTACTTTTTCAAGGCAATGTCAAGTCACTCCAAACAACATCCATGCTGCCATCACCAGTTTCTGGGGGGGGGGGGGGGATATGCTTGAATGATGTTGCCATAAAGGGGCCTGTCATTTAACTTTACAAGTAATAATATGTAAGTTTAAAATTATCGTGGTAGACAATTAAAATAACAGTGTGAACAAGTGTGTTATATTCTTCAACTTGAAGGATTTACACACAAGGCGTGTATATGTGGCCTTCATTTACACTATATTCAGATACCACAAGCCGTGTTGATGAGTCTTTCACTGACCATATATCCAAACACCACACGGCGTGTAGATGTGACCTTCACTTACTATATATCAAAACACCACAAGGTGTGTAGATGGCTCATTCACTTACCAAACATCCAAACACCACAAGGCGTGTAGGAGTCCTTCACTTACCATATGTCCAAACACCACAAGGCGTGTAGATGTGTCCTTTACTTATAAATGATAGTATGGACACGAGTTGAGATCGTTGAGTCTATAGCCAGAGTGAGTCTAAATGTGGTATAGGAAGTGTTTTTATTACTAATTATATCTTTTATTGCATTATCTCAATCATCAACATCTCCTCCGCTATCATATATTCTTTCTTGTCATTCTTATATTAAATGTTTAATAACGTCTCATGTAGGTCCACGTGGCCGAAAGGGTAAGAGCACTCGCTTTTAAACTTCCGGTGTCCTGACGACGGGGTTAAACCCCTACACCGGTCAGCTGTACTTAAACTTTGACTCCTCTAAGTACCTCAGAAGTCGAAGGGAATTCACCTGCAGGCGGGAGACACTGGTTATAGGCGGGAGACACTGGTTATAGGCGGGAGACACTGGTTATAGGCGGGAGACACTGGTGATAGGCGGGAGACACTGGTGATAGGCGGGAGACACTGGTTATAGGCGGGAGACACTGGTGATAGGCGGGAGACACTGGTGATAGGCGGGAGACACTGGTGATTGGCGGGAGACACTGGTGATAGGCGGGAGACACTGGTGATAGGCGGGAGACACTGGTGATAGGCGGGAGACACTGGTTATAGGCGGGAGACACTGGTTATAGGCGGGAGACACTGGTGATAGGCGGGAGACACTGGTTATAGGCGGGAGACACTGGTAATAGGCGGGAGACACTGGTGATAGGGAAAGGAAGTCCACACGCAAACATCAGTGCAGTGTACTCCCCAGTTGTAGCAACCGCTAGTAGCTCGTAGTAGCTTGTGAATAGACTACGTTAGAGTTCACCCAAGGAACCCAAGAAAAAATGCCACACGTATTCCTCAATCAGTCAATCAATCAATCAATCAATCAATCAATCAATCAATCAGGTGCCGTCTCCACAATGAAGGTTGGCTGCAATGGATCTCCAACACTGTCTGTCTCTCGCCTTGACTGTACATTCTGTCAGACTGATGTTCGTCCATCTCTTGATGTTATCTTCCCACTTGTATCCTTGTCTACCTCTTGCTCGCTTGCCCTCAACTTTGCCCTCCAGTATGGTTTTTAAGAGTGTTATGTCTTTTAATGTGGCCGAAATATTTCACTTGCCTCTTTTTTATTTCTTTCATCAACTCTCTTTTCATTCCCAGTTTTTCTAGAACCTCTGTATTTGATTGTTTCTGTTTCTATGAAATACGACATATTCTTCTGTATATCCACATATCCAGGGTATCTATTGGACTCTCTAGTTGCTTGTTCAATGTCCAGGCTTCCGCGCCATACAATAGTGTTGAATATACGTAACATTTGGCAATTCTCATTTTTAATGCGTTGTTAATCTATCTAGACATTAATACTGATTTCATGCTGTTTTGGGCCATTTCTATTCTCCTTATGATTTCTATTTAACTTCTGCCATCATCTGTTATTACATGTCCAAGATAGGAGAAACTTGCTACTTGTTCTAGTATTCCTATCACTCACCTAACAAGTCCATAGGTTAACGAAATTCACATCCACCTTTCTCCGACACACTAATTAGAACTCCAGTCAGGTATATCTAATTCTCTACAAGCACGTTGTTATTCAATCCACACGTCTGGATCAATACAGCTCATCCATCTCTTGGTGAACTTGTATCGTACTTGTATAGTTCACCGTGAACCTCTTAGTTTTTGGTTCCTAGCAGTTTAATTGGTTTTGCGACTAGCATTTTTTTGGTTACAATCATGATAGGAAAGCTTCAAGTGCTATGGTAAAGCATTCTTGAAACGAGACACTGCTGTAATATCTCCATTCTCTCCAAGGAGCCAAAAAGGGAAAATATATAACCATGAGTATTTTAATTATCTGCTTACGTATTTTTTCATGGACATTTCCATTCTCCGAGTCCTCTTTTACAAACAACCTCAGCTTTCTGAAGTTCGAAATTTCAATATAAGCTTTAGGCTATGATTAAATTGGTGGATTCTGCGATGTAGCATGTTAATATTGATGTATAGAATGTATGGGTTTTTATGAAATAATTGGCGTGATCTAGTAATATTTTTCAGTGCGAATAATAATAATATCGAAATTGTGAAAGGTTTAAATCAAGATAAGATCAGCGACTGATATTAATCTTTCTATTAATGGCGAAATAATTGACTTTTCATCAATAGTGATAACAAAATAACTGACTATCGTTCATAGTAATCTATACAATTAAGAAAAACAAAATTTTTGAAACACGCCATAGTAATACAGACGAGGCTAATAGTAAATTCTACGAGTAGTACCAACATGTTAATGAGGTAAAACTGGAGGTGGTGGACAATTTCGAATATCTTGGGTCATTGATTACCAACAATGGTGACACAATAACAGAAATTAAAAGACGAATATCTATTGCTTTTCAAAGACTGAAACAGTTGAATAAATTGTGGAGTGGGACAGACAGAACTACAAAAATTAGATTATTAAGCGCATGCATCTTTCCCATTGCAATATACGCCTGTGAGACCTAGACACTTACTAAACAAGCTGAACAGCGCATAAATTTCTTTGAATATAAATGTTATATACGGGTTCTAAGAATATCTTGGATAAAGAAATGCATCCATACTCCAAGAGCTGAATATTGAAGAAGGTTGGCTAGTAAAGACGATAAAACAAAAAAAAATTGAAATATTTAGGTCACTTGAAACGGCACGAAAGTTTGGAGAGAAGAATAATGGAAGGGTATATGCTTGGGAAGAGAGGAAGATGAAGGCCAAAGAGAAGATGGGTGCAGGATGTAACGGATGATCTCCAGATGGGTGTATCGGACGTTATTAAAGTCAAAGGTAAATTAAAATAACTGATGTGTTTAATAGTAAATTTAACGGAAATATATTTTGGGCATGAACACAAACACGATTATCTGGAAAAGATGACTAAGGACAGAAGTGTACCAGGGAAAGGGAAAAAAGAAAGACACAACGTGGATAGATACGAGACTTGCTAGGTTATATACATACGCAAGCAACAGGCAAGACAGTTGTCTTTTCTTAGCGAGAAACTTCGAATGGCTGTTAGAGAGGTAAGGTTGCACACAACAAACCACCAGAAGATGACTAACAATGGTCAGCTGTGTTCCGACAACTGTTAAAAATAAGTCATGACTGATAGAAGCTAATATAAACAGATACTGTTAACTTTTAAAACAATCATTATGCACGGACGCGGTTTGATTTGTAAGAAAAGTCACATTCGTTGAAAGCTAGAATGCTTGGTTGGATGCTTGGTTGGTTGGTTGGTTGGTTGGTTGGTTGGTTGATTAGTTGGTTGGTCAGTTGGTTGGTTGGTTGGTTGGTTGGTTGGTTGGTTGGTTGGTTGATTAGTTGATTGGTCGGTGTGTTGGTTGATGGGATGGCAAATTCTTTGGAAGACAAACACTAATTCTCGAGTCCGATGTATTGGCGCTCTTGTGTTTTGAGCCCTAACAAAAATAACGCATCTATCGCAGTGAGGTTGATTGAGACACTTCCTCCCAGTCCCGTACCAAAATAATCGTCTTCGCGGAACTGTGTTACGGAGCTCTCCTTCTTATCCCCAACTCAGAAACCAGCTGGGTGTGCATGCATGTCCAGTACTGGATCATCACATCCGTAGGTAGTCACATTATGATATTGCCAGGCCATGAAACAGTACTTAACATAAGGACTGGAAGGTCAAGCCCAGGCTGATCATGTTTCTCCAAAACGTTTTTGGCTCCAACCCAATGTCCAAGGAGGAGGCAGGCTGAGTAAACCCTAAAAGTGCAGCATTCTCCTCCCATAGATCACACGATGAGACTTCCAACACAGTGCACTGACTCCGCAATACCGGCTGGAATCCATATTTGTGATTATCAGAACCACATATTATATCATCATTCTTTTGTGGATAAGATTTCTAATTGTGAAAGTTAACGATGGAAACAGCCTATAATGCCTGATCTTTTCGGTGTCCAACTGTCGAGGGATTTTCTAACATGCACAAAGTCCACACGGATCGCCCAAGTTTGTGGCTGTTACCCAAGGAAAATAGACAGCAATCGCAGGATCAGGGGCAGGGCGCGGTTCGGGGGCGTATACTATAGTCGGGTTTCTTATGTTGTGTGTATTCCCAGCGTGATGTTACCCGGTCTTCTGGAGACTAAGGCGGACGTCGTGCCTCTGTATCACTCCGCCTTACGTGAATTATTATATCGATGTGATGTTTCCTCTGCGTGCATGCCATGGGGTTTCAATTAAACTGACATAATGAAACATGTCTAGGGGTATGCTCGAAGGCAGTGGGTGGAATCTCTGAAGTGGTCACGCCTGATAAAATATCAGGTTTATTGGATGTCTGACGACATCTTCCGCCCGACCCATCCATGATTTGACAGGCTAAAGAGGGGCAAATCATGGATGGGTCGGGCGGAAGATGTCGTCAGACAGGTCTGCAGTCTTACCAGTATCAACCTCGGCAAGAAATGGGTGCCGTTGCCTCCAGCTTTTAAGTACACTTTCTCCTGCATTATCACACTCGACAGACGGTGCAGAGAGCAGAACCCTGCCGCTGTCAATGCAGAGGTTAACGCGCTCATCTATGAACACTCAGATAGCCCCGAAGTGCTCATCTATACAGATGGATCTGTTGTAAAGCAGCAGAGACGTGCGTGGGCATTTACAGCTCGTTCAGCGGGCCGAACCGTTCAAGAATCCAGTGGTGCCCACTCTATGACCACGAGCAGCATGACGATGGAGGTGATGGCAGTTACACAGGCTTTCATATGGCTGGAATCACAGCATTATACCAACGTGTGTGTACTAAGTGATTCAATGAGCATGATTCAGAAGGTCGAAGCTGGATCTGTACGTAGACAGTGGACTGAATCGCTGCGGAAGTCTGTTGTCCGTAAAGTCACCTTCATCTTCGTCCCGGGACATGCGGGAGTCGAGGGAAATGAACGAGCTGACAAACAGGCTGGCTCTGCACCCCCTGTAGATGGCCAGCCCATGGATCGTGCCGATGTTATTAACGTCCTTAAAGATATGGCCAGAACAGAGGACTTTGACGTCAGTGATTCCACATCGCTGTCCAGGATGAAAGACCTGGGAGTAAGAATCGGCACAGCCAGACGCGAGAGGTACATCGGGAAAACAAAGTGCCTCGTCAACCAACACAGAACTGGCACTATTAGCCACCGGACGCTGATGCATATGCTGGGGGGAGGATCTGAGCACCTATGGACAACTGATAACGGATAACGGTTGTGCCAGGACACGCGGGTGTAAGAGAAAATGAGAAGTAGGCTTGCAGGCAGAACTTATGTAGAAATTCTCTAGCAATGTACTGGACTGATATACTGAATACCGTCGTAGAGACGGCGCGATTAAACAAATCAAAAGATGACTGCGAATCTGCGACCCTAACCAGACTGCGAGAACATCCCGTGACATGGGATGGAGACAGACAGGAGCGCTAGGCTGGGAGTCAAAGAATAATAAACAACACAGAACAGTTGTCGTCGACCGCTTCACGCTGAGAGATGCTGAAGAGGGGATCCGAGCAGTTGACTGAATGGGTTTATGCACAATGAAAATAATCTGACGACTAACTAGTAGTAATAGCAGGCAGGCATTTGCACTGAATATTGGTGTAGCATGGAAGATACAGTACAGCAAGTATTTGTGGAAGCGTGTCATTGAACATCTGACCGCCGCGCGATTAGTCGTTAAAACGTTATGACAGAATCACCAACGTGGAACTCATGGGGGGGATCAAACACATTCCAGTTAATCAAGAGGATAGGAAAAGACGCTGGCCCTGGATAGGATGCGCCCTGAGACAACCTGAAGGAAATATAGCCAGACACTCCCACAGGACTGAAAGTTCTCAAGTTGAGAGGGTCGACTTCATTGCACCGCTTGCTACCAATCTGGCACGGGCTGTCTCCAAAGAATATTAGCCTCTTGCTGAGAGTACCACACAAAACACGAACTCTGCAGCTCTAGCGATGACTCGCAGGAGCCTCCGGAAAATGTGCAAGCGACAGCTAAAGATTGGGCAGCTAAGCGTGGGTTGGCTGAGTGCCTAGGAAATAAAAGACACAAGAAGGAGATACTGTCAATTTCAATAGTAGACGAGCGTTCATACAAGTTATACGAGAAAGAAAAGAATGACAGTGGGAGGAAAATGAATACCAGTATGACAATCTCTACGCAGTATAATACAGTTATTTAGTAACCACAGTGGGACAGTTTGGTAACCTCGTTTAGTGGCCAGAATGAACAGAGTAATAATGTATGACAGTGTCTGGTAACAATATTTCCTTTGCATAATACAGTTTACCATCTCAGCTACTAAAGTATGCTAGGATTAATGCCAGCCCCATACATATCTCTATTTGATACCAGGACAGCGTCCGATAAGTATATCAATTCTTTCTCTCAATCTGTATGTCTTTAGGTCTGAGTTTTGTTTATGCCTGTCTGTCGGTCTGGCGTTTTCTTTTCTGTCTTTCCGTCGGTCTGTCGGACGATCGGTTGGTATTTTGATCGGACGGTCCTTCCTTCTCTCCGTCCATATTTCTATCTATCTGTCTCTCGATCTATCGGCCCATCCGTCCTTCCGTCCATCTATCTGTCTACCTGTTCACCTACCTGTCTACCTACTTACCGACCTGCCGGCATGTCAACCATCTAGCAAGCCACCCAACCTGCCTATCTGCCTACGTACCTTTGTATGTTCCTGGTACATTATGATTCGGCGTCCCACAAAATTTCAGATAAACCGCGCACAAGGGTGCTCATTATTATCAGCCTTGCCTGCTAGGAAAAGATGGACTGCCAGAGTAACCAACAACTAATGTGAGGAAGTGACTAATGAAAGTAGAACAGTATATGCAACAATAAGAAAGAGGCAAACATTGTTCTTTTGTTACATAGTGACAAGAGATATATCAGACACAATCGTGACGTTTGGAAAGATCAGTAGGAGAAGAGGCAGACACAGACCCAGATAAATGGCACTGGGAGAACTGAGACAGTGGCATTGAGGAATATAATCAACAGAGTTGATCTGCAACATCAAGGACCCTGATCTGCAGAGATACATGAACGCCTATGCTATCTGGCATGGCATATGACGATGAAGATGACTCTTTATCATCTCCACACCCTTGATTCTATCATACCTATTATTACTTTAATCTGACGTAAACGTTATTTTATCTCATACTGCATAAATAGAAGAAATCACGACTGAAATGTCACGACACCTGCAAGTTCTGAATACACTGAGGAGTTCATGTTGCCAAAGTGCCTAATTGTCTGTGTGTTGCCAGGACGCTTAAAGGGCGCAAAGAATAGTAAAACTGTAACCTTCCATGCCTGTCGTAGGAGGCAACCAAGGGGGGTTGGTATTCTGCAAGCTACCTCACCCCAAAGAATAATTTGGCTTCAGAATCCAACCAAATATGGTCAAGAATACAAAGGACTTGGCGTGAGCTGGTTGAGGACTGTGCTCCATATGGGCGATGAAGTGCAGAAGAGCAATAAGAAGGAGAAAGTAACTATTGGGTAAATCTGCAGCATCAATAAGTGTACACATTTCCGTGGCTGGTTATAAATTAAACCAGAATATTATGCATGTAATTAAAATATCTTTAAGGTCCAGAAATACGCAGGAATGGAAGATTATGGTTACATTTTGGAAAACAATCCAAGAACACCAATGCTTTAGTTTCGGCAGACGGCTTGGCGGTGTTTTTATACTTGTGAGAAATAATATCAATTCACATGTGAGGAAGAAATACGTGAACGGAATGGAGTAAGCTACAATGACTGTCATGAAATGTCTTAGGAAGTTAAGGCGCCAGGTGGGATACTGATCATATCACCAAACGAGTGCCGATTGGTCTATAAAAATATGTGTCTGAAATTACATGCCAAGAGCCCTTTAAGTCGTGTGAAAGTGCCCTTTAAGGCGTGAGAAAGTGTGCTTTACTTTACTTACAAAAATGTATGAAGGAAGTCTCCGTGGCGTAGTGGTTACGCTGCCTGCTTCATGCTTTGAAGTCGTGGGTTTGATTCCACGCTACGTCGTTCGGTTCACGGGTGCAATTTTCTCGAAGACACATAAGGGTCGTCGCTGGAGCTACGGAGTTCGTGCTTTGTATGACCTTTCAGCATGCCGCCTTGTGGATAAAAACCAAGCCATATAGGATAAAACCTGGTACAATGAAGCCCACCCTTGTGCCTTTTAAACACTTTAAACCAAACTACATGAGGAGGAAATACATGGACGGAATGGATTAGCTGCTCTTACAATAAACACTTTAAACCATACTACACGAGGAAGAAATACATGGACGGAATGGATTAGCTGCTCTTACAATAAACACTTTAAACCATACAACACGAGGAAGAAATACATGGACGGAATGGATTAGCTGCTCTTACAATAAACACTTTAAACCATACTACACGAGGAAGAAATACATGGACGGAATGGATTAGCTGCTCTTACAATAAACACTTTAAACCATACTACACGAGGAAGAAATACATGGACGGAATGGATTAGCTGCTCTTACAATAAACACTTTAAACCATACACACGAGGAAGAAATACATGGACGGAATGGATTAGCTGACTCTTACAATAAACACTTTAAACCATACAACACGAGGAAGAAATACATGGACGGAATGGAGTAGCTGCTCTTACAATAAACACTTTAAACCATACTACACGAGGAAGAAATACATGGACGGAATGGGATTTAGCTGCTCTTACAATAAACACTTTAAACCATACAACACGAGGAAGAAATACATGGACGGAATGGATTAGCTGCTCTTACATAAACACTTTAAACCATACTACACGAGGAAGAAATACATGGACGGAATGGATTAGCTGCTCTTACAATAAACACTTTAAACCATACTACACGAGGAAGAAATACATGGACGGAATGGATTAGCTGCTCTTACAATAAACACTTTAAACCATACTACACGAGGAAGAAATACATGGACGGAATGGATTAGCTGCTCTTACAATAAACACTTTAAACCATACAACACGAGGAAGAAATACATGGACGGAATGGATTAGCTGCTCTTACAATAAACACTTTAAACCATACAACACGAGGAAGAAATACATGGACGGAATGGAGTAGCTGCTCTTACAATAAACACTTTAAACCATACTACACGAGGAAGAAATACATGGACGGAATGGAGTAGCTGCTCTTACAATAAAACACTTTAAACCATACTACACGAGGAAGAAATACATGGACGGAATGGAGTAGCTGCTCTTACAATAAACACTTTAAACCATACTACACGAGGAAGAAATACATGGACGGAATGGAGTAGCTGCTCTTACAATAAACACTTTAAACCATACTACACGAGGAAGAAATACATGGACGGAATGGAGTAGCTGCTCTTACAATAAACACTTTAAACCATACTACACGAGGAAGAAATACATGGACGGAATGGAGTAGCTGCTCTTACAATAAACACTTTAAACCATACTACACGAGGAAGAAATACATTGGACGGAATGGAGTAGCTGCTCTTACAATAAACACTTTAAACACATACTACACGAGGAAGAAATACATGGACGGAATGGAGTAGCTGCTCTTAACAATAAACACTTTAAACCCATACTACACGAGGAAGAAATACATGGGACGGAATGGAGTAGCTGCTCTTACAATAAACACTTTAAACCATACTACACGAGGAAGAAATACATGGACGGAATGGAGTAGCTGCTCTTACAATCAACACTTTAAACCATACTACAGCGAGGAAGAAATACATGGACGGAATGGAGTAGCTGCTCTTACAATAAAGCACTTTAAACCATACAACACGAGGAAGAAATACATGGACGGAATGGATTAGCTGCTCTTAACAATAAACACTTTAAACCATACTACCCGAGGAAGAAATACATGGACGGAATGGATTAGCTGCTCTTACAATAAACACTTTAAACCATACAACACGAGGAAGAAATACATGGACGGAATGGATTAGCTGCTCTTACAATAAACACTTTAAACCATACAACACGAGGAAGAAATACATGGACGGAATGGAGTAGCTGCTCTTAAAATAAAGGATTGTCAGTAAAGGAACCAAGTTCACTCCTTGAGGCGTACTGGCTACATTGCTTTATAAACTAATCGGCACTTGATATAACATATACACTGGTATTTACCTGGTGTTTGTAAAATCTCACTATGCATGGAGGCCCCGGTTAACGTAGGGGTTACGTTCTTGGAAAACGCGACTTTAAGTGAAACGACGATTAGCGAAACACTATTTCCCATAGAATTAAATGAAATAACAGTGTATTATGTAATGTTTATTTTGATGATGATATTTATTTGCTAAATAGAGGCGGGTTGAAGGGCGAGTGGTAGAGTTATTGGGACGTAGGTGCATTAAATTCTGCCTCTTCATCTCAGGATGAAACTGTAACCTCTTCCTATCTCTTTTCCCGGCTTTTCTCTGCTTGAAAAAAAAAAAAAATGTCAATTTTTTGCTGCACAGCCTTTTGCCTTTTCTCTAAGTAAAGCTCCTTGTAACAGCTGATGACGCTTGTACTGCCCTCGTCACTTTGGAGCTCCGTTTTCTGTTCGGGTCATCCTCATTTGTTATGTCCATTGCCACATCAATCAATTGAAATATTTGTTACAAACGCTCAGCTGTCAAGGGAGTGGGGAGGGGGGGGGGGGGGGGGGGGGGGGGGGGAGGTGTTGCACCAGGGTGCTCCTTTTCTTTCTGAGCTCTCTGCACGTCGAGTAGCATAAGGTCTTCTTTAGACATCTCTTCTCCATGCGATGCAAGCAACTCATCAATATCAGCTTTCTCCATCCCTTCAAAGCCAGCATTAGTGGCTAAGTTAGCAATCTGTCGTCGAATAGTATGAACGTCGTCAAATTCACAAAAGTCGTGCCACAGTTTTCGCCACACAGCATTCATGCATGCTGACGTTACCTCACTCCATGAATCCGTAATGTTGTCAATGGTCTTGAGGATTTTGTAATCTGGCCAGAATCCCTTAATAGTAGGCTTACCTTTACCGCACTTTATCTTAATGAGCTGTGAGAAGGTGCGACGCAAATAATAACTTGTGAAAGTTGCAGTTACACCTTGGTCCATGGCTGGATCAATAAAGTCGTGTTTGGTGGCATGAATACTAACTTGTCGTTTTCGAACAAGTGGTCCAGATTGACTGGATGACCAGGGATGTTATCCAATAGAAGCAATAACTTAAATGCTAGGTTTTCTCTGGCACAATATTCACTTAGAGCAGGAATGGCATAAACAGTTATCAATTCCTAGAATAACGTTCCTGTTGTCCAAGCCTTTTTGTCAGCGCCATGTAACGCGCAAGTGTTCATTTGAGTAGCCATTCAGAGCCCTCGGTGTCTCTGAGTGGTACACCAGTAAGGACTTGAACTTGAAATCTCCTTCAACGTTGCCACCTAGAAGAAGACTAAGCATATCTTTCGCAGCTTAAAGCCAGGCGCAGTCTTTTCATCTTTCGAAATATAAGTTCTTGATGGCAGTCTTTTCCGATAAAGCCCTGTTTCGTCAACGTTGATGACTTGCTTGGGAAAGTAACCACCCTGCACGAATTGTCCTTACAGTGGTTGGAGGTCAACAATGGACTTTACCGATATCAATAGCCCGATGGCCAGAAACACAACGACGTTAGGGCGGAACGTAGCGACGTAAAGTGAAATTATGTTCCCTATATGACAACGGCTTTATAGCGAAACGACATAAACCGAAGCGACGCATAGCGAGGCCTTCCTGTATTTTGTACATGCATCTTTCCCGTGGCAACATACGAGTGTGAAATTTGGACATTAAACAAATCACATTTCTTTATACTCATTTTAGGATGGGTCGATCTCGAGGTCCAAATCAATGTTGTTATAAACCCCTGTCTGGATGAGGATTCTAACTCATGACCACCGAGCCGGCAGGCAAGCGTGCTAACCACGTCGATTCCGCAGCTCCCTCTCACTCTAGAGAGAGAGAGAGAGAGAGAGAGAGAGAGAGAGAGAGAGAGAGAGAGAGAGAGAGAGAGAGAGAGATGAAGAAAGAAAGAGTATATATGTATAGGTAAACGTTTGTTGGTGAGTTTGTGATTGTAAGTATATGTGTATGAGAGGGAGTGTGTATTTGTGTGTTATTGAATGAGTACATAACTGTGATAGTTTGTGTAAATGATGTAAGTATGTATGCAGGTATGTATGTATGTGTTTATGCATATGCGTGTGTATGTGTGTTTATCTGCAGACTGTCTCATAACATAGTAATAAGTATTGCTTATGTTTACTTATGTTTTTTCCTGTGTTAATGAAAGAAAGATGAGTCATAGGAAGGACTGTAAGTAAGACGGGCCTGCATGCCCAATGTGTGACCCTTTGAAAATAATGTTCGTTCGTTCGTTCTTTAATCACTTAATAATATCAACTTCATCAAAGAAACCGTAAAAACGTCCCTACTTTACAGTCAAAAAGATTGACATGGGTATTGAGCTTTTGCCAGCAGGAAGATCCAACTATAAATAAATCTATATTTCATATAGCCCAGATTCTAACGGGGATTGATGTTTTTATGAGACCGAAAAGGCAACATTGAAGGACTTCCATTAAAATGCGATAATGCATGAAATGTTTACCAAGAGCTATGCTCTATGAACTGAACAGCGTACCTTTGAGGACAAATTGTTTCACATGGCAGACATTTCTAAGCTGCAGGTCTCTGAGCACTGAAAAAGATATGGGACTGTATCTATGTTGGTGTTTACATGTACAGTATATATAATTTAACATACATAATATCCTCACGGCGCACTGTTTTCAGTACGCTATGTGTATCTTTTTCTTCTTTCCCCTCCTCTTCTTCTGCCTTTTCTTCTTCGTCTTATTTATCTTTCTTTTTTTTTCTATCTGTGTTTTGTGTGAATAGCTTTATATCCCTGTTCCCATTTTCCATCGTTGTCTCTGCGTGATACTGGTATCTGTGCAGCTCTTTCAAGTGGCAGCCGTGTTATGTGCCCAACCTTGCTTTCCTTGTGATGAACTGCAACACTACATCCCTTCTCACTCTTCTCTCTCTCTCTTTCTCTCTCTCTCTCTCTCTCTCTCTCTCTCTCTCTCTCTCTTCTCTCACTTCTCTCTCTATCCTCTGTCTCCAAACAATATCTACTCTCTCTACTCTTTCTTCTCTCTCTTTCCTCTCTCTCTCCTCTTTCCTCTCTCCTCTCTCCTTCCTCTCTCTCTCTTCTCCCTCCTCCTCTCTCTCTCTCTCTCTCTCTCTCTCTCTCTCTCTCTCTCTCATGTAGCAGGTCCTTTGTAGAACGTCGCTCTCATCACGATGTGCAGAAATCTATCTCTCTTGACATTTCTCTCATCTCATGCGCCCTCATGCCCACGATTATGCAATGCCCTGTGCCCATCTTCGTGATGGTTGATTCCTGCCGCTGCTTCCAGGAACCATACGTCCCACCGCTGTTCCCTCGAAGCCACTGTGAAATTTCATCTGACCAAAGTATTTCATTTTCCAGTCATGGTGCAGTTTATAAGCTAGTTTTCTTCATATCCGTCCACCAAATTCTACGAATGTTTCTGTAACATTTGAGCTCAAAAGCTTCAGTTTTCTTATTTAGGGATTGCGACGAGATCCATGCCTGACATCCATATGTTGCCACAGGAAAGATGCATGTTCTCAATAATTTTACTTTAATGTGTTTGCTGGTGTTGTGCCAAAGGTCTGTTGAACCTCTGTATTGCCACAGCGAGCCTGCGTCTAAGTTCTTTTGAACATTCACAATTGTATATTATGGAGCCAAGATATTCAAAGTATGTGACATATTCAATGTCTTCATTGTTGATTATGGGGCCAAGATATTTAAAGTATGTGACATATTCAATTATAGGGGGAAATGAACAAAAGACATTGGAAATATTGACTCACGTAAAGGAAAAAGTCCAACAGATGGGGCTGGTTATCAACCAAGATAAGACAGAATATATGGTAATTTCAAGAGAAGGAATGGCTAACAACTCTGGCCACATACAAATAGATAATATGACCATTAAAAGAACGGAAACATACAAATACCTGGGTACAATCTTCAACTACCCCAACATCATAAGGGAAGAAATACAAACTAGAATCAATTCTGGAAATAAGATATACTATGCACTACAACATCTACTAAAATCAAATTCGTTATCTCGTAACACCAAAATCACAATACACAAAACACTGATCAGACCAGTTGTGCTGTATGGCTCTGAAACCTGGAGAACAACGAAAGGAGACGAAGCCTTATTACAAACCTTTGAGAACAAAGTTATAAGACGCATCTTTGGACCCATTAGGAATACACAAAGTGGAGAGTGGACATGAAGAAGTAACAAAGACATTTATGATCTGTTTAAGTCCCCGCTAATCACTGGTATCATGAAGGCTAATAGACTACAATGGCTGGGGCATATAGAAAGAATGGAAGATAATAGGGAGACAAAACTCGCTTACACTCAGGAAATAAATGACCGTAGACCCCGAGGTAAACCAAGAAGGCGGTGGAGAGATAATATATATACAGACCTACAAGCACTTGGAATCAACGACTGGCAAGAGAAGGTCCACCAGAGAGACGAATGGAGACGGATTGTATCTGCAGCAAAGAACCTCAATGGCTCGGAACGCTGAAGAAGAAGAAGAAGACATATTCAATGTCCCCATTGTTGCTTGTGATTTTTGGTTGGTACGTGGTATTGTCCGTAGACATTATGCTAAGTTGTATACTGATATTAGAAGCATCGTTGTCTTATATAGGATTCCCTTGTTACATTAATCACCTTTTGTTAGCATTGTGTCTTTGACCATGAATATTTCCTTTTTTATTTTATTAAATGCAACTCTGACAGTGGGATCATGGTGTTGGGTGGAAATTAGCACTGAAACGTTTTCCTTTGCCCGTCTGCTGTGCTCAACTTTGTGTTATTTCATTACGAAAGCTCTGTGACTGGTCCGCTAAGTATTTACAGAGATAATTCGGTCATTACAGGTTATAGACGACTTCACTGTAGCAGGCTTACCCCATCTGGCTCGGCTCTCTCCACAGAACTAAGCCCGATGTGTCGTTCCAGCGAGAACCCCCTCTCTCTCTCTCTCTCTCTCTCTCTCTCTCTCTCTCTCTCTCTCTCTCTCTCTCTCTCTCTCTCTCTCTCTCTCTCTCTCAGGGGTCTCCGCAAAGCAACACTCGTGATATCCGATAAAATCTGTACTGCTGGTTACGGTCTCACGTCTCGCAACGGTAGGCAGAGGATCGCTTTATATAGACAATGACTACGGTCACCGACAACTCTGGTCCGTTATGAATTTACAGAGAAAATCCACTCATTACAGGGTAAAGACGACAACATCGACTTCATTGTACCAAGTTTGCCCAATCTGATTCGGTCTTTCTCCACAGAACAGAGAGTCACCCGCCGATAACATCCCACTAAGCTCGAATCGTTATTCCAGCGATGAACCCTCACTCCCAGGGATCTCTGGAAAAAAAAACTGCACTCATGATCTAAACAGCGTAGTCCGCTAAAGAACCTACTGTCTTCATTGAGCCAGGCAGATGCGCTGCGCAAATACTTCGCCACGAAGGCCACCCAAATGCTGGCCTGTTCAGTACGCTGAAGTAGACTAAATGTTACTTAACATCTATACTAAGTGTGGGATCGTGGCGGCATAGTGGTTGGTGCACTTTACTACAAAGAATGTGGTCCCCATTCGATCCTGAACAGACGCTGGAATATTTTTCCCACTGTAGCAATTACCCAGCCTCACAAAAATGGATCCTCTCAGTAACTGATTATGGATTAGGTCTGCTCGCTGTCTCAGAGAGTCAGCTGGTGAAGTTAGAGCGCATACAGAACGAAGCTATGCGGGTCATTCTGGGATGCACTAGAGACACCCCAGTAGTGTGTATGCGTTACATCCTTGGTCTGCCGACTGTTGCTGGTAGGCTCAAGGTGATGCAGGCGAAGGCATATCTCAGAGTAGCTGCAGACACAGACCACTCACTGCATGCGGCGCTGGACGCAGTTAAGGGTCAGCGACTGATAAAAGGGAAATCATGGATGGCTCAGGCGGAGGATACGATCAGACAGGTGTGCCCCTTGGAGAACATTAGGCGTGGAGAGGAATGGGTCAGAGTGCCAGCGGAGCAGACTTGTGCAGAGTTATAATCACATTGAGCCGGGAGTGCAGGGAGTGGCCAGCAGGGGCCACGGAAGTGGAAATCCAGCAACTAATTCAGGACAATGCTCACTCGGGTGATGTGATTAGCTACACAGATGGTTCGGTGTCAAGAGGTGAGAGAAGTGGCTGGGGGTTCATAGCCAAAGCTAATGGTCGATTTTTGGGACAGGAGATCCTGGCATATGATACCACAACATCCAGCTTAATAATGGAGGTGGAGGCAGTCACTGCGGCTCTCCGCTGGATGGAAAATACGACACACACACACACACACACACACACACACACACACACATCGTGATTGTAACTGACTCAAAAAGCATGCTGGCGAGGGTGAGGACGGGCAGGCTTCGTGCGGGGTAGCTTGCTTCGCTTCGGAGGTCACGGGTGACAAGCATCGCCTGGATCTTGTCTCCGGGGCATGCCGTGTGCTGGGAAATGAACAGGCGGACAGATTGGCTGGCTCTGCAGAACTTGGTGGAGTATTGATACATGACAAGGCAGACGTGGTTGCGGCCTTGTGGGAGCACGTGCACACCTCGGAGGAGCAAATGGATTACCATGGTCTGGCAAGAATGAGACAGCGAGGAGTGACGAGGGGATCTGGGCGACGCTCAACGCTCAGAGGAAAGGCGAGACGGACTTATAATCAGATTGCTACTGGTACTATTAGTGTTGGAACTCTTCGCTGGCTGCTGAGGATGGGGACGGAGCACTTATGGGAATGCCCCGAATGCTGTGATGTCGATTCCTAAATCAATCAATCAATCAATCAATCAACAAAAATGGGTACCAGACAATTTTCAGAATTTTCTAGGAATTGTCTAGGAAGGAACTGCCACGAGGAAGGGAACTGTTCACCGCACCAGTCGGCTAACACTTCACAACCCAAAGACACTGTCTGCTATAGGACTAAATTTATCTTTCACTATGTGTATCGAACGATTGTTGCTGAAATTATGTCATAAGTTAGTTGCATATCCTTTTACGGACGTAGCTGTCAACACCAGCATTTTTTTTTTGGCTGTTCGCGATACCCCGGAAAGTTTATGTTCAGTAGTCTGCCATTGCTTTCTGAACGACCGGCACACATACCATTTCATAAAAACCCAACACAGCTGAATTTCGAACGCGGTGTACGGGATTACGAACTGCGTCCGTAAACTTTTCGCCACAGAGCCGGCTAATTATGGCATACATAGTACTCTTTTAGTTACATGAATTGATAAATCAATCAATGAAAAAAATAATCAATCAATAAATCAATCAATAAATCAATCAAGTGCCGTTTCTACAATAAAGGTTGGCTGCAGTTGAACTCAGACTCTTGCTATCTCTTAGTTTGGTTGTACTCTCACAGACTGCTCGCTGTTCTTCCAACTCTAAGGTTATTTTCCCATGTTTATTGATGCTCACTTACAACTCGCTTCCCCTGTCTTTGATTTTCCTTTCCAGTGTGCGTGCGATAATGGGTTTAACTTGTAAACTGAAAACATCACAGTGAATGTTAGAGAAAATATGGACAGGGAAAACATGACGCCTTTGCTATCGGGGAAATAGAACTACGAAACTTTGATACGCTGTAGACAGTGCTACTATCATCATTATAACAACTGATAAAGCAAATATGTCAATATATATATATATATTTAACAATGGACAGAAATTACAAATTCACCGCTGACGAGCGATGGAAAAGGCATAACAGAAGTTATAAGAAAAATAAACATGGCTCTGTAAAAACTACAGCCATTAAAACCATGATAGATTAGAACAGATAGAATCACAAAGTTCACAGTAAGAAGAGCATGCATATTCCATATGGCAATGCGTGACTTGAACATTGAACAAATCATATAAAAAGCTCATATGCGAATATTGGAATTTAAGAGTTACAGAAGGGTATTAATTAAGAGTATTTGAAAAACATCTAATGGCAGTGGAAATGTGGTTTCTGGGGAATATGCTAATGAGCAAGTCCTACAAGAAGCAATTTAAAACCTTAAACTGATTAGAGAATAATAATAATAATAATAATAATAAGTCTTTATTTTCAAAGGGTTAAGAATTGGGCACGCAGGCCCGTCTGACATTCTGCCCTTCTTCTCTATTTCCTCTCATACATTCTTTCATTCAACATCACTTATGAAGCAACTTTTGACAACAAAAGAACATTAAAACGCATGAAAAATAATCAATAACAAATGACTCACTGAGGCAGTGTTTAACATGGGCATTATAAATACCTAAGGAGGGTGTAACGTGCCATACATAAGGGAATGTTTTTTGGCTAGTTGTCGTTTGAGATAAGTTACCATTATTGTCTTTTTTGTGTTATTTGTTATGGGGGCATGTAGTCTGTACTAAGGTAGTGTTCAAACAGGTTGCGAATGTATGTATCATGATTGGTGGTGTCTTTGATTTCTTGTGGAAGATTGTTCCACAACTGAGCAGCAGAATATGCTAAGCTTGTTTTATATAAGTCTATCCTAGGTTTAGGGACATGAAGTATATTTAGTCGTTCGCTATGTCTAGCGTTATATTTAAACAATGGCCAAAGGTAGCTTGGAGCATTTTGAAATAGGATTTTGTGAATTAGTTTGGTCTTATTAAAAAGCAGGCGCTTGTGGAGTGGCAGTAACCGGAGACGTTTATATAGGTTAGAGTTGTCGGTAAGCTTTTCACCATTAATTAAACGCACTGCCCTTTTCTGGAGTGAATATAGGCGTTTTGTTATTGATTTGGAGCATCCATCCCAGACTGTGGAGCAGTAATCAATATGTGTTTGTATATGAGAAGTATAGAATATCTTTCTTGTGTTTTCGTCAAGGAAATTTTTAATTTTGGCAAGTTGGTATACTTTTTTGGCTATTTGTTTAACTAGAGCATGAACATGTGAGTTAAAAGTTAGATTTTGATCTATGATAACACCCAGTGTCTTGTGCTCGGTGACACTTTCTACAGGCGTGCTGCCAATGTGCAACTGAAGAGTTCTCTGCGAGTTTAGAGTGTGAAGTCTTTGTCTGGTTCCTATTAACATAGACTTTGTTTTAGTAATGTTAATTTGCATGCGGTTTGCATGACTCCAGTTAACTACACTATTTATTTCCTGTTGCAAGGATAATTCTAGCACATTACGATCAACAGCGTTTGTATGTACTGTGCAGTCATCAGCAAATAGATCGCAGGACGACGACAGATTTAATGGAAGATCATTTATATAAATGGAAAATAATAGAGGGCCAAGAATAGACCCCTGAGGTACTCCAATATTAATGGTAATGGCTTGAGATAAAACTTTATTGTGTGATACTACTTGCTTTCTGTCTTTGAGAAATTTTGAGAAATTAGACCAAGACAGTCAAAATTTTCTGGGTATGTTATGAGAAGAAATAAATTAGAGAACTTGGTGACAACTGGCAAGAATGAAAGGAAAGGACAGTGAGATGGCGGAGAAGTAAATATCTGGATGTTTTGGTCACGTGGCATGGTCAAAACATGAGCTGATCCACTACTCTGGTGATTGTGTGAGATGGTGAAACATGACCGCTCAAGCTTATCGGCGTGGCTAACAATGGTGATGATTTAGAGTAGCAGAAATTCAACTGACGATACTGAAATATTACGAGCATATAGAGGGACATGAATATTTGGACAAGATCAGTTTGGAGGGAGGCCTTCTGGGAAAGCTCAGAAGAGGGCGATCACGTCGTAGATGGATTCAAGAGGTGATAGATAATTTACACAAGACAGTAATAGAGATAGGGAATCTGATTTATAAATTAGAAGACTTTCGAAAGACGTCTCGGGGAAATGTTCTTCACAAGACAAACCACTGGATGATGGTGATGATACTTGTTTTAATCAGTGTTAAATATTTCAAGCCCGCTCCATGGCGAAGAGGTTACGGACAAATTTCATAATCCCGCATACCGCGTTCGATACACAGCTTCATGCGTTTTGGCAGCAGGCCGCCTTGCCTTGGGTTTATTATAAAATTGTACGGGTGTTTGTCGTTCAGAAAGTAATGGCAAACTACTGAACGTAAACTTGCCAAGAGATCACAAAAAGCCACAACATGTTGGGGTTGACTGAGACGTTCTGTAAAGGATATGTAACTAACATTTTTTTTTTAAACTAAATCTTTCAATGTGACCAAAATGTCTCTGTTATTGTATTTTCTTCCCTCGGTTCTCTTTGTATTTCTTAACTTAGAGAAATCAAAACCTATTAATCGCTTTACATCCAGACTGCTGTTATGTCAAGTTGTATAAAAGCTTCATACTTGTTACCAGCACTGTAACTGGCATTTTCAATCCCAGCTCGACAGACTGAAGACGAAATATGTACTAGTAAAGGGTTACCGTGGGGAAAGATTTACATCCAGTCAAAGTGATCATGACGTTTGGCTGTGTAGTATCCTCATGAGAATTACAGAAAATAAGCCAGACAACAAAGCCACTTCCGTGTTCCACTGCCAAATGTATGGCCGGGAGGTGGTGCGATGAATCAGAAATGGAAGTCAAGTCTTTGCCACTAATGTTACGACTTGGAGTGGCACGCATTTCAACCCCGAAAAACAAACTACTTCAAGGGAAGGCGTGTGTGTGTCTTAATATTGGCTGTAGAGAGAGAGAGAGAGAGAGAGAGAGAGAGAGAGAGAGAGAGAGAGAGAGAGAGAGAGAGAGAGAGAGAGAGAGAGAGAGAGAGAGAGAGAGAGACGCAACCAAACCCAGCATTTTTTCGGCTGTTTATAATGTACTAGGCAATTGATATGTTCATTAGTTTGCCATTGTTTTCTGAAAGACCGATGCCTCCTACCATCGATATCAACGCAAAGTGGGCTGCTTCTACATCGCCCTGGACTGGAGGCTCCCCTGACCTCTCGGCTCGGTACGATTGGTTGCGGGACTATTCCCCAATGGGGGGTGCGGGGTAAAAAGAAAAAGTAACTAAAAACTAAAGGCCTCTTTGCCATGCCTTGGATGGCCATGAGTATATAATGCTACAATAATATTATTTTAGATCATTCCACGCTCGATATGTGACGTGGTCAGTGATCACTTCTATTACCTTTACTATCTAAAACATATCAGGATCGACTTCATTGCACAGGGTTTTATACCATATGGCACGTTCTCTTTCCGCAGGGCGACCTGCCGAAAGCGTCGCACAAAGCATGGAACTCCGTAGCTCCAGCGACGACCCCGGAAGTGTCCGACAAAATGCACCCGTGAACCGAACGACATGGCCCGGAATCGCTCTTTCGGAGCGCTCGGCTTTGACACTTTGACAACGAAACTCCCTTTGTCCTTAAGCAGACTCAGCTAATTAAAGACACCACAAGTTTACCCCATAAAGGAATACCACCTAAACTCACCTCTGTGATACAGAGGTGGAAATTACAGTATAATAAAGTATCTTGGGTGGTGGGTAGGGATATTCCACTGTCAAATAAGAAATAAAGCGCTTCCATTCCTCGGCTAGGGAACAAGACACACTGGGGCATGATGTACCAGTTTATTCCCCCTTCCCCTCCCCCGATAAGGATCACGTTAAGCCACGTTAGCAAGTGACGGATAAAGCTGAGGTGCAACTGACAGATAGTTAGCCATGACACAGTCGACTCGACGCGCTATTGAGAACAAGTAGCCTGAATCGCTTCAAGAAAGTTGCCACGTGGGAGAAAATGGCACCTTGCAAGAATAACACCAGAAGACACCCGAATTTCAAAATGTAGCAGCGTGGAGGCCGCCAACACCATCAGGAAGACGCAAGATGAGAATTTGCCTGCGAGCTACAGCATAACGCCAAAACCTGAAACAACATCAAAGAACGCTACTACTTCTACACCAGATGAAGCCGCTCCCGTCGCTCAACCGACGCCAGAGACTACAACTTCAACTGAAGCCAGCAGCAGCCGCGAAGTTTTCAACAGCACCAAGATGAAGCAACCCAGTTTACCAATGACCTCCACACAGGAGGAAACAACAACAACGGAGGACTTCACCGGCAAATTACTGCTAAAACAGTAAGTATGGGAGAAGCCAAACTGTCGGCGCTACCAACAGACAAGATACTGAGCCTCTTGGAAATCGAACTGGGAAGAAACAGCATCTTCCAGCTGTGCAAAACACCTGATGGAGTAGTGGTCTCAATCAACAGAAACCCAACGACCACAGCACTTATGCAGAAGATTGCACAAGAAGAGAATGCTGACATCAAGCTTCACAACGGCAACACAGTAGAAGCCACCCGACACCGCATGATGAAACGATGGGTCATTAAACGAGTCAAGACCCATCTCACCAACGACCAGATCAAGGAGATGCTGACGAGAGAGAACATGAAACTCAAGATCACCAGTTCTGAGAGGATCATAGGCAATAATAACATACACTTGACAGTCGTCATCGTAACATCGGAGGACCGACTGATCCCTAAATTCATTAGATGGGACAAGAGAGACCAAGTTCCAGAGCACTACATACCGAGAGTGCTGCAATGTTCTAAGTGCCGGAAATTTTGGCACACCCGTGCCACCTGCAAAAGTGAGGTGGAAGTATGTAGATACTGCTCTGGACCGCATCCATACAACGAGTGCTAGCAGGAAAAGATCGACAAGGACTTCAGGAGGCCTAACACTAACAGAAAGTGCGCCAACTGCCTCGGCAACCACGGCGCCAGGTACCTCGGCTGCCCCTGCCACCAAGACAGCAAGGAAGCTATGAAGATCGCCATCAAAACTAACCTGCCCTATAAAGAGGCTAGGAGGCAGTACGAGGCTACCAATCGACTCACAAAAAGCGACAAAGCGCAACTGGAAGGCCAACTGAAGGACCTGAGATCAAAGTTCAAAAGCATGGAGGAAGAAAAAGACAAGACGCAAGAGACACAGATAACAGCCGTTCAGCGCATCCTGGACGAAACGAAGCAAGTCCAGCAGAAGATTGAGCAGGATGTCACTCGAATGGCTGCTATAAAGGCTGAGACAGAAGAAATGCTATCAAAAATTCAAAAATCGAAAGAAAAGACAGAAGAAACTCTCCAACAGATAATTGAACTTCTCAAGACCGAAACACCTGAACCAGAAGATGCAAAGCCCCAGACAGAAGAAGAAGCAACAGATGAAGAAGTAGAATTGGATGAAAACGGCTACCCAACTGAAGTCGCATGGGCTAAGACTCCGCTTCGCTCTTCACCAAGAAAAGAACCACCAAGCCGCCCACGACACACGAAATCAAAGAAGACCGAGAAGATTCGAAGATAGACCAAGACGGGGAAATATGTGGAACGCCAGGAGAGACGACAACTGGTAAAGCTCCCTGAAGGAAACAGCACTATATGACGGGGTGGGTCCACAATTACTCCAGGCCTCACAAGTGCGCGACTCTGTCTAGACATGTAAAAGCACAAGGATGAAACTAACACAATTGCAGCAAATCAACTCTTTCAAGGAAGCAGAGAAACACATCTATATTTTCGAAAGAAGAAGTCTTAGATACACTATAAATTCCCCAATTACAACCAATTCGATATAGTCGAGGGTTGAACGGGGCCATTCGTCTCAAGCAAAGCAGGCAAGCAACAGATAGTTGGTTGTTGGTTATGGGCTCAAGTCTCGCAACGGTCCGCGGAGACAGATATTCTGATTCTGTATGGAGACAATTGCTACAATCACCGACAACCATGGTCACTGCCAAGAATGAAAGGAATGGCAAAGCTACCTTATATACGGATGCTTTGCATATCATGTCTGTACGCAGTATATTCAAAGTGAACGACGTTAAGTCCAAGAATTGCCTCGTCCGATAGGGGGCAGCATGTGCTATAGGTTCTACTAGACCGTCTTCCAGCGACTGTATGCAAATCAAGAAGTATTGCTTTCGTCTTAGGTCATGGAATGTGAGAACACTGATGCAAGTTGGTACGCTAGAAGACATGAAGCGAGAAATGGGAAGAACAAATGGTAATATTTTGGGATTATGTGAGACAAGACAGATGGAGCTGGAGAAATGTACTCAGACGAACACAGAATAATTGACTAAGGATGACATAAACATGAAAGTGGTGTGTGTGTGATCTTGGACAGCGAAAGAAAGAAGATAGTACAAGTATATATACCCATAGCATATCTAGTTCTGTTAGTCAGATCAAAAGAGGCAATTGCAGATATTAATATCATATAAGTCTACGTACCAACTGCAGACAGCACAGAAGAAGAAAGTGATCACTTTTATGAACAACTTAACATGGCTACAGCATAATATGAACACCGTGTAACGATCTGTTGTACTGGGAGAGTTTTCATGCACAAGTTGGCGAAGGTTAAAAGAAATGAAGGTGTTACTGTGGGATATGGCCTTCGAGAGACAAATGATAGAGGGGAAGAACTACTTTATTGGGACAAGGGTATATTTTTTTTGGTTCTCATATCCTTTACAGGACATCGCTGTCAACATCAACATCTTTCAGCTGATTGTTGATTTCTTGGCAAGATTACGCCCAGTAGTTTGCCATTGCTTTCTGAACGGTCGGCTCACATACCCGGATACGTCAAAGATTATATATAACAAAAGTTATATGATGATGGTAGATCAGGAAGAAACAATTACGATCAATGTGAAGGACCACCAATACTAAAATAGAAGTTGAAGCTGTTTTACGATGCTATACATCCAATGAGGAATGGTAAATACCCAAAGAAAGACGTCACTGTCAAAGAAATTAAAACATATAGAAGTGAAAACAAAATTGTTGAATAATATTTATAACAGTGGATTTTTTTTTTTTTTGCATATCATTTGTTTACAAGACACTGCAGTGAACACAAGTATTTCTGTCGCTGTCATCTCTTGGCAAGTTTATGTTCAGTAGTTTGCCATTGCTTTATGAACGACCGACACTGATACCAATCAAAGTAACGCCCTCTGCTGCCAAATCGCGCGCAGTTGTGTTTCGAACGCGGGTATACGGGATTACGAACAGCGTCCGTAATCTTTTCGCCGCGGAGACCGGCATTATAGTGAATATATACCCGATACTCTCTTAATGTCTATTGTCATAGCTCTACCAAAAAAAAATATGCACACCAGCGGATAAATACCCGATAATCTCTTAATATCTTTTGTCATGGCTCTACCAATAAAATATGCATACCAGCGGATAAATACCCGATAATCTCTAATATCTTTTGTCATGGCTCTACCAATAAATATGCATACCAGTGGATAAATACCCGATAATCTCTTAATATCTTTTGTCATGGCGTCTACCAATAAAATATGCATACCAGTGGATAATACCCGATAATCTCTTAATATCTTTTGTCATGGCTCTACCAATAAAATATGCATACCAGTGGATAAATACCCGATAATCTCTTAATATCTTTTGTCATGGCTCTACCAATAAAATATGCATACCAGTGGATAAATACCCGATAATCTCTTAATATCTTTTGTCATGGCTCTACCAATAAAATATGCATACCAGTGGATAAATACCCCGATAATCTCTTAATATCTTTTGTCATGGCTCTACCAATAAAATATGCATACCAGTGGATAAATACCCGATAATCTCTTAATATCTTTTGTCATGGCTCATACCAATAAAATATGCATACCAGGTGGATAAATACCCGATAATCTCTTAATATCTTTTGTCATGGCTCTACCAATAAAATATGCATACCAGTGGATAAATACCCGATAATCTCTTAATATCTTTTGTCATGGCTCTACCAATAAAATATGCATACCAGTGGATAAATACCCGATAATCTCTTAATATCTTTTGTCATGGCTCTACCAATAAATATGCATACCAGTGGATAAATACCCGATAATCTCTTAATATCTTTTGTCATGGCTCTACCAATAAAATATGCATACCAGTGGATAAATACCCGATAATCTCTTAATATCTTTTGTCATGGCTCTACCAATAAAATATGCATACCAGTGGATAAATACCCGATAATCTCTTAATATCTTTTGTCATGGCTCTACCAATAAAATATGCATACCAGTGGATAAATACCCGATAATCTCTTAATATCTTTTGTCATGGCTTCTACCAATAAAATATGCATACCAGTGGATAAATACCCGATAATCTCTTAATATCTTTTGTCATGGCTCTAACCAATAAAATATGCATACCAGCGGATAAATACCCGATAATCTCTTAATATCTTTTGTCATGGCTCTACCAATAAAATATGCATACCAGTGGATAAATACCCGATAATCTCTTAATATCTTTTGTCATGGCTCTACCAATAAAATATGCATACCAGTGGATAAATACCCGATAATCTCTTAATATCTTTTGTCATGGCTCTACCAATAAAATATGCATACCAGTGGATAAATACCCGATAATCTCTTAATATCTTTTGTCATGGCTCTACCAATAAAATATGCATACCAGTGGATAAATACCCGATAATCTCTTAATATCTTTTGTCATGGCTCTACCAATAAAATATGCATACCAGTGGATAAATACCCGATAATCTCTTAATATCTTTTGTCATGGCTCTACCAATAAAATATGCATACCAGTGGATAAATACCCGATAATCTCTTAATATCTTTTGTCATGGCTCTACCAATAAAATATGCATACCAGTGGATAAATACCCGATAATCTCTTAATATCTTTTGTCATGGCTCTACCAATAAAATATGCATACCAGTGGATAAATACCCGATAATCTCTTAATATCTTTTGTCATGGCTCTACCAATAAAATATGCATACCAGTGGATAAATACCCGATAATCTCTTAATATCTTTTGTCATGGCTCTACCAATAAAATATGCATACCAGTGGATAAATACCCGATAATCTCTTAATATCTTTTGTCATGGCTCTTACCAATAAAATATGCATACCAGTGGATAAATACCCGATAATCTCTTAATATCTTTTGTCATGGCTCTACCAATAAAATATGCATACCAGTGGATAAATACCCGATAATCTCTTAATATCTTTTGTCATGGCTCTACCAATAAAATATGCATACCAGTGGATAAATACCCGATAATCTCTTAATATCTTTTGTCATGGCTCTACCAATAAAATATGCATACCAGTGGATAAATACCCGATAAACTCTTAATATCTTTTGTCATAGCTCTACCAATAAAATATGCATACCAGTGGATAAATACCCGATAATCTCTTAATATCTTTTGTCATAGCTCTACCAAAAAATAAAAATTTGGTGCAACGGATTGCGGAGAACATCACGCACTTAGTTTAATGGGTCAAGTGACGAAATACCCATTAGTCGTCACAGTGTCGCCCCATGCACTCAACTGGGCGATGGAACCATGCACTACAAGTCCAACATGAGGAAAATACGTAACCAAACGGTAACCAGAAGCAAACACTGCAGAGGCCGTAACAGTTCAACAGCCTATCCGCCATATTGGACCGGAACTCCTATAATACTCATGAGAACTATAATAAAAAGAATCATAAATTTAAAATAACATAACCAGAGATTGGAGATAAGCAGTGCTTATTTGTAGAAGGTAGAGGCACAAACAACACCATACATATCGTGAGAATATTAACAGAAAGAATGATTGAAATTAACAGATATCTGTATTTGTGCTTTATTGACTACACACAGCTTTTTGATAAGGTGAAAAGTAGAGAAACGAATACAATGTTGGAAATGTCAAACATTGATGGTAAAGATCCGAGAATAATAAAGAACATGTATTGGCATCAAAGAGCAACCATGATATCTGACAACCAGTTAAGAACATTTCAACACCTTAAACAGGGCGTTGGACAGTGTTGTGTATTATCACCTGATCTGATCAATTTGTACTGCGAAATAGTAATGAGATCCATACGAGACATCCCAGGAATATGCGATGGGCATCATGTAAACAACCTGTATTATACTGATGACGTGGTTTTCATGGCTGAAAATGAAATACACTTACAAGAAATGATAGATATAATTGCAACAGAAAGTCAAAACAAAGTACTTAGTCTGAATAAACTGAAACGCAGAAGTAATGGTTATTACAAATAAAAAGTGTATAACCAAATACAACATTAATATGAATGGAATAATTCTGAAACAGGTCAGTGTATTTAAGAATGTTGGTACTTTAATAACAGCAGTGGGACGATGCATTAAGGAAGTTTCATATAGAATATCCGAAGCAAATGCAGCCTTTCACGAGATGAAGAATATTCTCTGCAATTTATATTTGTCAGTCGAAGTGATGAAAGAGTTCTTAAGAGCTACAGTGAGCAAAGCCTGGTGTGCGGAAGCAAATCATGGACAATTACCAGACAAGTGAGGAATTATGTGGAAGCTGTGGAGATGTGGTTTTATAGAAGAATGATGAGAACGTGGGTGGATAGAAAGAGCGAAGAAGATTTTCAGAAAGAAATTAACTCACAAAGAGAACTGATTACTCGCATCAACAGAAGAGTCGACATTCTTCTGGCATATTATGAGAAGTGGGAAGCTGGAGTATATTGTCACAACTGGAAGGCTGAAGAGGAAGAGCTGAGGAACACCAAGAGAGAAGATGCTAGTCAGTTTGATATTATGGCATGGAGGGACCACGGTATTAGAAATGGTTCGCAACACAAAAGACAGAAGACTGTGGACAGACATGATCATCAAGACCTCGCGGCTTGGACTATAAGAAGAAGAACTCCTCCTTGAAAGCCGTGTTATGGTCGTCTCTGGCATGTTTGCTTTTAACAAGCAAAGAGGAGGATGATATTTTAACTTTTTCAATTGGTTTTAGCTCCCAAGTCGATCAATCAACTAATCATGTGTCATGTCGGAAAGCGTGGGCGGTCATGAATCGCTTGCGATGATCTGTCTTTAGCGAATCATAATGAACTAGGCACTTTTAAAGAAGGTAGTTTGCCGTTGCGTTCCTTTTTGGCAGTGACTATACTTGTCGGGTGACAGTAGCCATTGTCTAGTGAAAGAGATCGTCTGTCTACCGCCGCGAAACTTGAGACCATAACTAACAGTCGACAATAGTCCCAAGTCGACTAGACCTAAAATGGGTGCCAGGAAATCTCATGAGAAGTAAAAGCGACCGTGTGATATTCACATTTGCCTTATCGTGCACCGTGCCCCATTCAGCGGTGCAGACTCAGCCAATCTGTCCGCCTGTACGTTTCCCAACACGTCAGCATGACCTGAAGAAAAGATCCAATGGATGTTCCATATCTTTGATTTTTTTTCCCCATTATTGATGCATACCACTCTGCACGAAACGTGACTGTATTCAGCCTTCTTATCATGCTAAGTTAATCGGTTACCATCAAGACATGTGTATGTGCTGTTTGTCCTCCAGCCAGTGGAACTCCGCAGTGACTGCCTCCACCTCTATTCTCCAGAGAAAGCGCAACCGCTGAAGCATCTCGTGGAGGAACTGTGGACGCTTTTTTTTTTAAATAACGAATCGTATTTGACTGCTGCTACAACAAATGCGAATGCCTTAGGATAAAGAATTTGTAGTCCAGTTGGGGTATGGTGATATGCGTAAGGAGATAAATCCAGGGAGATTTAAAGTACATGGAATAGAAATAGTTGGAGAGCAACTTTTGCCAAACTAGCCTCTACGTTATCGTCTTGATGATAGTCATAGCGATGCTAATGATGAGAACGCTAATCTACACAGAATTAAATGATTCAGTGCCAAACAAACAGTACGTATGGACAAAACATGGTACACAATCAAATCAACAAGTATTATAACGCCCATTTCCATTCACTGAGCAGTGAAATTGCGAAAGATATCACGAAACAAAACAATTCAACACGAAACCCTGCTCTGTTGCTGCCATGTGTACATTATCTATCACATCTTGAATCAATATACGTTCTGGTCGTCCTTTTCTCCCCATCCCCCGTACACTTCTTCTTCTTCTTTCGTTCGCTTAAAATATGTATATAACTGCAAAGTTGTCTCTTGTATGAATTTAACTGTCCTTTTTAGTTCACTCAGCGGTCCATAGAGTTTATCTTCCACTGTCGTCTCTCTAGGTCAGAATGTTTGCCTAGATATATTATATTTTGGGCAGTCTTGGAGTATGTGCTCTGCTGTCTGCGACGTCAATCCACATGCGCACATGGCTGATTCACCAACCTTGAATTTTGTATACATGTGGTTGCGTAATCTATTGTGTCCTGTTCTGAGGCGCGGAATAATTACTTGTTCTGGTCTGTCCATAATGTGGTAGTCGTCTTGAGCAGGTTTTGGTGGTTTTCTGGCTGATTTGATCATTCTTTTCTTTTGGTGGTATGTAATGGGCACACCAGGCTGTTCTTCTTTTGCTCCTTCCTTAGCCAATCGATCAGCTCTGCCGTTTCCGAGTACTCCACTGTGAGATGGTATACACTGCATAGTGAGTGACCTTATGCTGACTGCTAAGTTCAGAAAGTAGTTTCCTTATTATTTCCCAGACAGGAGCGCCTCGAGTACTGATATTTCATCTGTCAATAGCACCACAGGTTGTTTTCTACGGCTGGCATTTAGTAATTTCTCTGTTGCTATCTTGATTGCCTCAATTTCAGCATCATAGTTATGGCAGTACTTAGCTGTTGGTACTCTGGCCGTGTCCCTAGTGAGTGAGTGAGTGAGTGAGTGGCACCTTGCAGTCTTGACAGACCAAAGTATGTGAGTTGGAATGTGGCCAATATTCCATCACAATGTCTGGGCAGAGCTTCAGAGAAACACGTGGCGCCCACACGACATGTTCCCTCTCTCGGTCTAGCCTTGTGTTTTCCAGAGGAATCGGTAACCAATACGTCTGTCACAAGGTAGGCTGCAGACGCTGGCGGCTCAACGTCAAACCTCCCCTCCGAGACCTCGCCTCCACGAGCAGGTGGCGAGTGATGGCCAGACCCTGGAACCCAAAGGACCCGGCTTAGAGGCGTTCAGCCAAGTCCCACAGATGAGGGCCTCGTACGCGCCTGGACCATAAGGACGCTTACATTTGTCAATCACAAGTGTCCGAACCTGTGTACAGCGTGCACTATCGTCAGACTCCCCGCCTGACCCTAGCGGATCCCGCAACCAGCGGGAATAGGCCCGCCGGAGATATCGCAGGAGATATTGCTCGTCTATTGCGAGCAAATCTCCAATCTTTCCACTGTGCGGATCTCGCGACCAGCGAGAATAGGCCCGCCGGAGATATTGCTCGTCTGCTGCGGACAAATCTCTACCGAGACTGAATAAGTAAAGAAACGATAAAAGTAGTGGTATTTCAATTGCGCTTGCGCTTCCACCTATGCTACACCCTTCATGTGTCTTCACAAAGTGTCCCTAGTATTATTTAAGTATTTTATGTACCCTCCAGGTCCTCCATTTCGAACAGCATTTTGTGCTGACCCATCTGTGTAGACTCGGATCCAGAGGTCCTGTGGGTATTCTTCAACAAGGAAGCTGAGAGTGGCTGTTCTGCGCTGTACACTGTTCTGTTCTTCCTTGTAAAATATACCTCTCACTTTTGTCTGGATTTGTAGTGATAGTCTATGTTTATCTTTCCATGAAGTTCGCTCTGGAATAGTTTTCAGGGGGATACCAACTGTGGGTAGATCGGTGGTTTCTCTGCATAGTCGTTTGGCCTGGTGGATAAAACTGCTTCTTTTCAACCGCCCCATAGCTAAGTTTTCATATCTGTTCTTCATAGGGTGGCCTGACAAGCTGAGGAACTTGTATGCTTGTATTCGCGTTTTTTTTTTTATCTCTGCGCTCACTCAGTGCTTGTGTCCTCTCCATCTTCTCCATCTCCACTATAGGGGTTGATTTCACCCCTCCTGTGATGACTCTAAGTGTTTGATTTTGCATCTTGTCCAGCTCTTGTAGTGTGGTTTTTTTATACTGAACACCACGCAGTTGACCCGTATTCCATGTGTGGTCGTATGCTATGTTGACAAACTTAGCTAAGTATTTTCCCAATGGCTCCAAAAGTGGTTCCATTTAGTTTTCTCAGGATCGCTATTTTTCTTCTGGCTTTTACTACTGCTATGTTGATGTGCTTTTTCCATATCAGCCTGCCATCAAATGTTCCTCCACTGTATGTTGGTTCTTTATATTCTCTAAGGGGTATTCCATTTATCTGGATGATCCCTGGCTTTTGTTTTAGAGAGAGGGTAAATAGAGTGGTGCTGCACTTGTCAGTGTTTATGCTGACACACCATCTATTTTTCCATGCACCAAATGCATCTACATCTCTTTGTAGCGATCTGGTGGCCACTTATGCATATTCATTTATGCTCCATAGAACCATGTCATCGGCGTAAAATTGCTGCTTTAATTCCATGCGGTAGATTAGCAACAAGATCATTGATGAAGATTAGAAAAAGTGTGGGGGACAAGACACCGCCCTGGGGAACATCGCGACGCAGTAGTACTTTCTTGCTCTTGAGTCCGTCTATCTGTACTCGGGCTCTTCTGTTGTGCAACTATGCTTTCACCCATTTGTACATTCTTCCAATGACTTTACAGTTTCTTAGTTTCTTCATCAGACCTTCTTTCCAGACTGTGTCAAAGGTTTTCTTCAGGTCTATCCATGCAGCAAGCACCAACTTCTTCTCTTGGAATGCATCCTAAATTGCTTGAGAGAGGTAGGTTGTCTGATCTTCCGCAGAGTAGCACTTGATGACCTGCCAACCATAGTGGAAGTAAACAAAGCCATCCAGCAACTCTCCAGAGGCAAGGCGCCTAATCCGGACTCCATCCCGGCAGAGATATACAAGGCAGGTCGGCCGGTACTAACAGAGCAGCTTCACCAAGTCTTTACAAACATATGGGTGAACGAGACCATACCAACACTGTTCAGCCTCATGTTTTCAGCTATGTTGACGAATGCCTTCGAGAACAACGACATTGGAATGGACATCAACTACCGCATGGATGGAAAGTTATTCAATCTCAGAAGGCTGAAAGCTAAAACCAAAATTAACAGCGACACCGTCAGACAGCTCCTGTTTGCTGATAATTGGGCTCTATACGCCAACTCAGAGGCGGACATGCAACATAATGCTTCAGCTTTCTCACATGCCTGTGCCAACTTTGGGCTTAATATCGATTTGGAGAAGACTGTAGTTATGTACCAGCCAGATCCGGGGAATAATCACAATGTGCCGAATATCAAAGTGAATGGTCATAGTCTAAGTGGTGTGGACAAATTGACCTATCTTTGCAGCACTGTGTCACAAGCTGCCACAATTGATGATGAAGTGAATGCAAGAATCTCCAAGGCCAATGCGGCCTTTGGCAGACTGTACAAGAATGTATGGGACAGAAATGGAATAAACCTGCAAACAAAGCTGAAAGTCTACAAAGCAGTTGTATTATCCACACTGCTATATGCTTGTGAAATCTGGACTGTTTATCAGAGACACGCTATGAAATTTAACCACTTCCACACAGTCTGCCTTAGGAAGCTACTGAAGATTAAATGGCAAGACAAGATCCCAGACACTGAAGTCCAAGAAAGAGCGTCCATGCCCAGTATCCACACTCTACTAATGAAAAATCAGATTCGCTGGGCTGGTCACTTGACTCGCATGCCAGATCACAGGCTCCCTAAACGAACTTTTACCTCGAGTTGCGTTGTAGTAAACGCTCCCAATGCGGCCAGAGGAAACGTTTTAAAGGCACACTGAAAATCTCACTGAATGCTTTTGGAATTCATCATGACACCTGGGAGACTGCAGCCAAAGACCGAAATTCATGGCGTGCATCATTACGCAAGGGTGCAGTCACTTGTGAGGCAACCAGGACTGCAAGAGCTGTGAAGAAAAGATAGAACAGAAAAACCACTGCAGGAAATCCTCCTCCAGAAACGTCAAGCATTCTTTGTCCGCATTGTGAAAGAACATTTCGAACCAAAATAGGCCTTATCAGCCATCTTAGAACTCGCGGCTCCATACTTTCAACCCCACTTGATGAAATTAATGGTCATCATCATTCTTGATGGACAAACAACAACAACAGAGTAGCACTGCCTAAAGCCAGCCTGCTGCGGTACAAGGATGTTTTCACTTTCAATGTATCACTGCAGTCTGTGATTGATGATGCGCTCCATTGTTTTGCAGAGACAGCTGGTGAGGCTAATTGGTCTGTAGCTAGAGGCAATGGAACTATCTTTCCCTGATTTTAGGAGGGGTATCATGATTGCTTCTCTCCAGGCTTATGGAACACTGTCTAAGGTCCAGCTATTATTGAAGGTCTGCAACAGCTTTGCTTTGGCCTCTGTTCCTAGGTTCCTGATAATTTCAGTGGAGATACGATCAGCTCCTGGTGACTTTTTCATTTACAGTTTTGATATGACCAGCTGCAGTTAGCTGATTGTGATAAGTGCCTCTAGAACCTCATGTACTGTCTCATTCTGTCCTGTATGTTGCAATTTCTCTCGAATCTCTTGTTGTTTCTCTGGACTAATTTCGATATTGTTATCTTGTCCGAAAGCTGCTTGCTTTCTTGTTAAGATGTTTTCGTCTTTATCTTTGAGTTTCTCCCTGTGCCCTCATCGTTAAGTTGTTTTATTAGCTTCCTCAACTTCTTTGTGTCTCATGCAAAGTTCAGTGACTGTTTTCTCCTGCCAGCTTTTCCGTTTAGCTTGCAGCTTGGCCTTCTGACATTTGGCTTTTGCGTGCTCGTATTTATTGTGGTGCTCTTGGCTGGGTTTGGCCTCTGCTTGCTTTCTACACACATCATTATGCAACAATTCCAGCTCACCACTCCAGCAGGGTTTATAATGTTTACTGGCTCCTCTTGGTACTGTTTCTGATGCTGCCTGTAGGATGCATATCCCAAACTCTTCAACTACTTTATTTATGTCTTTCTCAGAGTTAAGGTTTATAACCAGCATGCTGGTGCGATGCTTGTACATTGCCCAGTCTGCTTTCTTGTAGTTCCACCTCGAGAGGGTGCTGCTTTCACTTACAAGCTCATTTTCTACAGTTAGTAATACTGGCCGATGGTCACTGCCACCAAGTTGTTTCCCAACAGTTCCTGTAATGTTCCACTCCAGGTGTGGTGAATGAAAAGCTAGGTCAGGTGTAGTTGTAGTGTGCTTGTTAATCAAGATGAATCTACTCTCATCCTGCCAGTTTTCCAGTCTCTCTCTCCTCTCTGGTCCATGTGGGCATAGCCCCAGCTTTGCGAGTGGCTGTTGAAGTTGCCACACACAATCATTTCTTGCTTTTAATGGTAGTATGTCCAGTGCCTGTTGGAGGTCACTTGGACAATAGTAATTGATCAGATGAAGGTCTGTATTGCCTGTCTTAAGTTTACGTGTCTGATACTCAGCCCCTTCCATGTAAACTTCAATTTGGGAAGCAATGGTGTTGTTTTTTTTTTTACAATGGTCAGTAACCCACCTTTTCGCCTGTCCTTTCCGCCAGATCGGTAACACTGGTAGCCTCTGATTTTGAAGGCTATATTTTCATTGAGGTGAGTTTCTTGCAAGCAACATACGCTTACTTTTTCTTGGTCCGAGATGTTTTCTAGTTCTATTTTTTTTGTTGCTGACTCCCTCCACATTCCGGTGCATTATTTTTAGTCTTTGTTTGGTATGGCCAGCCGCTCTATTCTCAGGTCCCCTTGCTCCACAGAACATCTGAGAAGGACCTCCAGTAGTTGTGGTTGGACCCTTTCGAGGCATAGGGCCCGGCATTGCACCTGCCTGGGGGTCCAAAGCAGGGCGAGCACCATAACATTTAGCAGTAGTCGACATATTTCATGGCGTGATTGCGTGGCATCCTGATTTCTGTGGTGCGCCTCCTGGCTGGTTGCCTTCGTCTTCAGCACCTTTCCTTTGCTAGAGCATACTGTGGTCTTACTCGAGTTTAGGTGTGTAGGCATGCACACACATTTCTGCGCATGCATGTACGTGCATACACATCTAGAGCGTTCTGGATATTTCTCTGCGCCAGTGACTCACCGCTGCCCCTTTTCCTGTTAGTTAAACCAGTTCAGCCACGAGAAGGCCAGGAGTTTGAATTTTGCTGCAGAGGTGATGAATGCACGAGCCATTGGGATATTTATGCAAGGTTGGACACTCACCATAACCCCTTCCCCGGCTACATAACAGCAACATTTTGAACCCCCCCCCCCCCCCCCCCCGCCCCCCGACTCTTTATCTTTTCTTCTTTCATATAACTTATAACCTGCCGGATTTAAACGCATGATGGGGTTGAATCAATAATTAACGTGTTTCAATAAAAGATATCAATATTTTCTGCTTTAAAATTTCACTTTGTCATGCCTCTTTCTTGTGATATTTGATAAGGCTGGATGAGTTACGGCTTGCTTTTAAATACCCATCTAGCTATACGAAGTTTTTTGGGTTTTTTTGGTCCCAGTGGCTGGTAGTAGTTAACGGTTAAGAAGACCCGAGTTTTAATTACACTGGATGTTATATTTTATTACCATCCATTCCTTGATCTTACGGTTAAAATCAATTTTACATTTTATCATACCGCAATAATTCACATTTTTGCAGCAAAAGATGCGGAAGCAAGCCTGCGTTAATTAACCAAATTAATGGATAATACGAGACTGCACATATCCGCCCTGTATGTTGCTAACGATCACTCTTTCATGACATATTAAATTACCCGTTGTTAATTTACATCGTATGAGGAGGGATAAAAAATGTCAGGGCACAGTTTTTACGTTTGTGAACACGAGATCGGGAAGTGATACCTTCTTGCAGCCGACATCAGAGACCGCCATCCCTTGGTTTCCGATTTCAAATTTCCGGATGTCGAAAGCGCATTTATAAAAAACGGTGCTGAATTCATGCCCTTGACCGGCAGTTCTCAGTTGTGTTATGTAGCATTCCTTTGATTCGGTAAAAACTGCATCACGTGCTCTCCACATAAATAAAACGACGCTTATTGGTTAAATTGGCTAGCAAATTGATAGGGAATTTCTCTGGCAATGTCGTACAAGGTTAAGTTAATAACTAAGTCACAAATAGCTGTAGATAAATAACTAACTATGATAACAACTTGAAACCAGTTTATTTTTATACATACACTGTTATTTTATTTCTCAACATAATTTCCACCAACATTGATGCATTTATCCCATCGTTTTATCAGGCCTCCCAAACCGGCTGCATTTACTGTGTGCTCTATTTTCATTTATCTGCCATCCCACAGAACTGTGTGACTTACTTATTGACTCGCCCTCGTAACGCTGTCTACCCAGTTATGCACCGCTTTACGGGAAATCGCTAGGGGTTAAGTCCACTAAAATCCACCTTGGCGGGAGACATGTCGCTAATGACGCCGAAGTTGAATGTGACGTGAAAACGTGCAGTTCTATGTAGCCGGTTTTGGGAGGACTGATAAAACGATGGGATAAGTGCATCAATGTTGGTGGAAATTATGTTGAGAAATAAAGCGACACTGTGTGTATAAAATTAAACTGGTTTCAAGTTGTTATCATATTTAGTTATTTTTTACAGCCATTTGTGATTTACTTATTAACTTACCCTCGTAATAAGGTCGGGCGAGGGTAGGACGCCTTGGTCGTTGCTTGAAAAAAATTAAAGAAATACTGGCATCTATTCCTCTCTGCTCTCGGCCATCATAAAATGCAATGCCGCAATAGCACCACATGCCCATAGCATAAAACTGTTTGGCGACAGTTTATTATTTGTGTATATATTATTAGTTAAATTAGTAAGAAACTAGGCTTATAGACAACAACAGATGGAAGATGTATCACATAGATAAAGAGCAGAATAGCACCACCAAAAAATTAACATCTTATGCAATAAGTCATTATTCTTGAGATTAAAAAATAAATTCATGCATCTTACATAGAATCAGTTGTAACAAATGGCTGGGAATCCTGGACAATAAGCAAACAACTACGGTAACATGGTAATATGTGTTGTTTATGTTTACAACATTCATTTGACAATGTTTATTTTTCTATGTGAATGTAACATGCACAATAGCTAATTGAAGAACGAAAGTTGAGTAACTGAAAAGGTCAAATGTAAGACTGGCTTGCGTGCCCAATATTGTGACCCTTCGAAAATAAAGTTCGTTCGTTTGTCCTTAGGTCATCTTCTGCCAATGTGATAAAGATGTTACTTTGCCATTCTTCTTTTTCCTTGCCTAGATCTTACACTTCAGTTTTTTCAGTCACATAGTTCCATGTCTTATATTTTCAATCAACCCAAGACAAAATTTATTCTGAAGGTTGTCCAATAGTTTGTATTTTCCCGAAACTCTTTCATATTTGTTTTTTACGATATTATCTATTTTCTGTCGAGCCTGCTTTTTGCATCCTGTAATACCACTACATCACATATGCTTAAAATTATGTTTGTCTGCATTGTTTAGACTTCATGTTTTAATCTCATATAGTACTACTGGACACGATATATCGTCATCAGCAAGTGCCTTGCCAACCATCTTGGGCACCTGTGTCTCGCTACAGACCCTGTTCCTTGGTGTTCTGGATCAATTATACTAATGATAATATCCAATGCCACCGTCTTAAGAACACCAATCATCATTTTTCTCCGTCTGCTTCTACTTCTCCTACTGTTAATCTTTTCAGTCGTTGCTATACATCATATACCAGTCGTCTCATCACATGATCAAAGAATACTACATGCAAGTCTGAGACATGACAGATATACCGTCAGGCTAATCGTCATAGGCGCCAGGTCCCTTGTTTCCAACTCCGTGTACTATGTACTAAAAGAACTAGGCTTAATAGGACAGGCAAGAACCCTGGCACTTAAACGACTGGGCGATGCAGTGGAGAAAGCCTCGCGTTGGCAATGAGGTAAACAAAACGATCACTAGGACAACGCTATACCCCGCAAATGGTTCACGACTCTGTAAGTCAACAACTTTCACCCAAACGAAAGCAATCTCTCTGATAAAATCCAAACAACTTTTACTATTTCGCGCCGACCCGGACGCCATTCCACCAAGTAAGAACATGGCACCCAAGCCAGGGACTTTACAAGTTAGTCGAAACAGCACAATGCAGCGATCACCCGGACCCGAAATGTCCAAAGTTGAACCTCTGCAGCCACGCGACAGCAACAACCGCTTCTAGTAGATGTCTGGCTAGGACCGCGCCCCGCGGCAGAGGCGAGTGTAGGAGAAGACCTCGCTACTTTCGCTAGTTGCGTGCATGAGAGCGGTTCCTTAAGCTGTGTACGGGGTACGAAGAAGCTAACATGGCTGCAACGACATCCACTGGGTCAAAGCTAGCAACCGAGATGGAGGTGAGGACGAACGCAAATGGCCGAGGAAAGAAGATGGCTTCCTCGCTGTCAGTTAAGGTGCAGTGGTAATGGTGACAGATGCACAAGGTGCACAATGTTCGCCTACCGGAAGGCGATATGGCTTCTGGGCAGACACGTAGCGATGTCAATGAGGGATAAGTGCGAAAAATGAAAGTCTCGAAGGTGAATCTGCGAACGCGCCACCGGAGAAAAACACCTGGGAGTCGTGACCCGGTGTGACTGCCACCTGAGGGTGTAAGGAAAGTAAGGGGCGGAAATATTCGGCGAGGAGGGACTATTTCTAATGATCACAAGCCTCCTGTCCGTGCTTGCTCCACGGTAGAGTTTTTAGCACTGCTTTCTTATACTTTCGTAGAATGTCATCCTTTCCCTAGTCCCTTCCAGGCTATCGTTGTTAGTTAACTCTCTCAGTCCAAGGTATTCTCAACATACGTCTCAGTAATCACATCTCCGTTTCCTGCAAGCTCTTCCTAATGTACTCTTTGACATTCCAAGATTCACTGCCTTAGAACAGAACATGATCAATATAGCATTGTATTATCTGCCTAACTCAGATTGTTTATATTATAACCTCCAACTCTAGTTCTAATATATTTCTTATTTTATAACCTCCAACTCTAGTTCATCATCCGGATGCTCAAGAGAAAATAAACCACCTCCAAAATGTTTCAGGGCAAATTGGTCTCCAAATTAACACCACAAAAACAAAGACTATTGATCTTACCAACAGTTCAGATGAGACCAAATTGAACAGCTACGTTCTTGAAAAAGTCAACAGCCTTCACATACCTAGGAAGCAAAAATGACATCCACAGGGGACTCAACACCAAAAATATCAACTAGAATCGCACTGGCATCTAGTGCTTCAACAAACTGTCAACATCTGGAAGTCAAAGACACTCAGCAAACACACAAAACTTAAAATCTTCAACTCTTGTGTGATTCCAGTGTTAACGTATGGATGTGAAAGTTGGAAATCAACGGTAGCTTTAGATAAAAAAATTAGACAATTTTGAGAACAAATGTCTTAGAAGACTTCTAACATCCACTGGACAGACTTCAGAACCAATTCGCAAATAAGACAAGAGACTAAGCAAGATACAATATCCAATTTCATAAGAAGACGCCGTTGGAACTACATCGGCCATGTACTCAGAATGGACAAGACAAGACTCCCCTACCAAGCCCTCATATGGTCACCGGTAGGGAAAAGAAAACGGGGAAGACCAAGAGAGACCCTGCGTAGAACCATCATTAGAGAAGGCTCATTCAATGGCCAAGTAAATATCCAAGATCTACAACAGATAGCAGCGAACCGCCAGGCATGGAGAGACAGGACTTCTGCCCTATGCGCCGCCTTAGGCTCAAGAGGAAAGACTAACTAACTAACTAACTCTAGTTCTAGTCTTTTGTTTATATTATAACCCCCAACTATAGTTCTAGACTATTCTTTATATTATACCCCACAACTCTAGTTCTAGTCTATTGTTTATATTATAACCCCCAACTCGAGCTCTAGTCTATTGTTTATATTATAACCTCCAACTCTAGTTCTGGTCTACTGTTTATATTATAACCCCCAACTCTAGTTCTAGTCTATTGTTTATATTATAACCCCCAACTCTAGTTCTAGTCTATTGTTTATATTATAACCCCCAACTCTAGTTCTAGTCTATTGTTTATATTATAACCCCCAACTCTAGTTCTAGTCTATTGTTTATATTATAACCTCCAACTCTAGTTCTAGTCTATTGTTTATATTATAACCCCCAACTCTAGGTCTAGTCTATTGTTTATATTATAACCTCCAACTCTAGTTCTAGTCTATTGTTTATATTATAACATCCAACTCTAGTTCTAGTCTATTGTTTATATTATAACCTCCAACTCCAGTTCTAGTCTATTGTTTATATTATAACCTCCAACTCTAGTTCTAGTCTATTGTTTATATTATAACCTCCAACGCTAGTTCTAGTCTATTGTTTATATTATAACCCCCAACTCTAGTTCTAGTCTATTGTTTATATTATAACCTCCAACTCTAGTTCTAGTCTATTGTTTATATTATAACCCCCAACTCTAGTTCTAGTCTATTGTTTACATTATAACCTCCAACTCTAGTTCTAGTCTATTGTTTATATTATAACCCCCAACTCTAGTTCTAGTCTATTGTTTATATTATAACCTCCAACTCTAGTTCTTGTCTATTGTTATATTATAACCCCCAACTCTAGTTCTAGTCTATTGTTTATATTATAACCTCCAACTCTAGTTCTAGTCTATTGTTTATATTATAACCTCCAACTCTAGTTCTAGTCTATTGTTTATATTATAACCTCCAACTCTAGTTCCAGTCTATTGTTTATATTATAACCTCCAACTCTAGTTCTAGTCTATTGTTTATATTATAACCCCCAACTATAGTTCTAGTCTATTGTTTATATTATAACCCCCGACTCTAGTTCTAGTCTATTGTTTATATTATAACCTCCAACTCTAGTTCTAGTCTATTGTTTATATTATAACCTCCAACTCTAGTTCTAGTCTGATTGTTTATATTATAACCTCCAACTCTAGTTCTAGTCTATTGTTTATATTATAACCCCAACTCTAGTTCTAGTCTATTGTTTATATTATAACCTCCAACTCTAGTTCTAGTCTATTGTTTATATTATAACCTCCAACTCTAGTTCTAGTCTATTGTTTATATTATAACCTCCAACTCTAGTTCTAGTCTATTGTTTATATTATAACCTCCAACTCTAGTTCTAGTCTATTGTTTATATTATAACCTCCAACTCTAGTTCTAGTCTATTGTTTATATTGTAACCTCCAACTCTAGTTCTAGTCTATTGTTTATATTATAACCTCCAACTCTAGTTCTGGTCTATTGTTTATATTATAACCTCCAACTCTAGTTCTGGTCTATTGTTTATATTATAACCCCAGACTCTAGTTCTAGTCTATTGTTTATATTATAACCTCCGACTCTAGTTCTGGTCTATTGTTTATATTATAACTTCCGACTCTAGTTCTGGTCTGTCTTTGATCTCTCTCATTATTATTTCGCTACAGAGAACCGGCTTTGTGGCGAATGTGTTACGGGCACAATTTGCAATTCTGCACACCACGTTCGAAACACAGCTGCGGGCGATTAGGAAGCAGACCACCTAGTGCTGATTTCCCATGGTATTGGGAGTCTCTGTGGCGAAATGGTCAAGCCGTTTGACTCGTGCTCCGAAGGTTGTGGGTTAGATTCCGGGCCGCACCCTTCGGTTTACGAGTTAAATGTTTCGGAGACTCCTGTGGGTCGTCGCTAAAAGCTACGAAGTTCGTGCTTTGTGCGACGCTTTCCGCGCTGCGGAAAGAGACCGAGCCATATGGGATAAAACCTGGTGCGATGAAGTCGACCCTGTCGACTTTTAAGCGACTTTTTTTTTACCATGGTATGAATATTGGTGGTTCCGAAAGCACTGGCAAACTACTTAACGTAAACTTGTTGAGATATCACAAACAGCCAAAGAATGCTGGTGTTGAATGCGACGTCCTGTAAAGTATATGCAACTAACTTAACAGAGAGAGAGAGAGAAGAAATCCGGTAATAAAATACATTCGTATCTGTCTCTTGCTTTATCTGTTCATAATTGCCCACTTTATTAGTCAGCCTTCCGTATTAATTGTCCGTTTACGTAGTTCATTGATGTTATTTGATGTCAGATACTTGTGCGTCTTTTGGAATGCTTCTCTCGGCTATTGCAGTCCTTGATCTTATTTCAACTCTATAACCTGCATCCGGTGGTAGGATATGACCCAGATTGAAAAGAACTTCTGTACTTTTGTCAATGGTCTTCCACCTGATGCTAATAGTTATATTCTGCGTTTTTTTATCACTTTTGTCTTATTATATTTCTTCAATGCATATACTTTAGCGGTGTAGTTTGATTTTGGTGAATAGTAATTTTAGTGATTTTTCTGTTTCTTCTATGATGACTTTGTCATCTGCAAATTTGAAGAAAAGGATAACATTTCAGAATTGTTACTTGCTGACGACCAAGTATTAGTAGCTGAGTACACATCAGGTATCTCATTTCATCTCATCTAATCTCATTTCATCTTGTTCCTCTTATACCTCGCGGTGTCGAGGTGAAGTATAAACAGCGGATGAGTGTACGTTTACGGGCTTCAAGTATATATTTATTTGTACTCTGTTATTCCCTCTGTCCATCGTTTACGTGGCCGGCCTCAGTTTCTGCTTCCATTTGGTCTGCACATCATTGCTTGCAGTGGTATATTGTTAGTTGGTAATCTAGTTACATGGCCAAACCATTTAACTTGCTGCCTTCTGATAACATCTAGTGGAGCTGTAACCATTACTTTAGTCCTGATACCAACTGAGAAATATAATATAAAAATAAGCATTGAAAAGACAACGGCAATGATGATAGGCAGACCGTCAGAAACATTTGAAATAAAAAACAATAAAGAACTCGGAAATAAAACAAACAATTCAATGTAAATATCTAAGTTCACTTTTCACTTAAGGTGGATAAATGTATAGAGAAATCAGTAAAGACAAATCGGTTATTGGGTCAACTAGCGCCACTTATGATACATAGAAACTAATAACTTGCTCTACGAGAAGTAAGTCGTTCGCGAGAACCAAGTGATGACTGTGAATCTACAACCATGGTCAGGATCCGAGAACAGCAAGTTAAAAGAGGTGTGGGCAAACAAGAACACTACGTAGGAAGCCAAAGAAGATTAATCAACCAACACAGAACTGGTGTCGTCAGTCACTACACGCCGCGGGATTTACTGAGGAGGGGATCCGAGCACTTATGGACGAAATGGTTCGATGTGCAATGAGGATGATCTGTCGACTAACTAACTAACTAACTAACTAACTACCAGATACTAATAAAGCAAATCTCATAAGAATTATTTCTGGCCGACATTATGTTGCTGTGACATTTCTGTCAACGCCAATCAACCCCCTTCCGAATAAAGAGGAAAAATTGTTTCGGAGTTCACAATGGTAAAGCGGGCACTCCTATGGATTTTAATTATTACAGAAAAAGGCATTCGGCGACGTTTGGAGATTGTTAACAACTAATAATAGAATCCTCCAAAAATGTTGGCAATTAACTCTTTATGCAAGGACACGGGCGGGAAAACTACATCATTACTCACCACCACCCCCCCCCCACACACACACACTCTCCCCAATCCCCGAGAATATCAGCACTCGCCCCACATCTGAATGACGTGGTAGATCGGGCTAGAAGTGAGTCCTTCTATTGGTGCGGCAGGGTAATTCATATAACATAATTAATGTTAATGGAAGGAGCTCGGTAGATGTTGGCAGAAAAAAAGCACTATTTGCGTGCATGTGCCGAAATTATTCGTCAAGAATAGTTGTGATGTTCTCTCCGGGGATGTGGTGTGGTTTTTAATTCTTGACGACATTGGTAAGTTGGAAACCATAGTGAATAAACGTTAGACTAGTAGATTTAATTAGAAAGGATCTGAATTTATAGCAGAGTTTTCTTTGTGAAGATCTAGAGAAATCCTCGGAGAATTAGGTACATTTTGTTTTTGACTTAGAAAATAGTGCATGATTATCTTTCTGGACCAAGGCGAGGGATGATCTTCCCATTCTTATTTATTCAGTCTTAATATGTCTATAATGTTTAAAAAATAACTATCAGGATACTTTCTAGAATATCACTTATATTCTTTTATGAATGAGACTTTTATGGAATATCTCTTATGGTCTCTTTGTCTATATGTTCAGAAAAGAATGAGTTTCTTTGTATGTGCACTCATGTATAAAGAATTAATAATGAGTTCATTTATAGATGTATAAATATGATGTGGTATTACCTTATAAATATTATGTGACATTACCTATCCATTTATCCGGGAGTGGATAGGAAATGCAAAGAAGGTGTAATGGCATCACTCTTGCGAATGGCCACTGGATATTCTCGGCGACAGAGCACTGAAAGCACGAGGATGATTCACCTCCATAAGGCAGGACTGAGGCAGACATGACATGTCAATATAAGGAGTGAAGGATTGTATCAGATGTTGGAGTGATGGGACCCAACCTGGCCAGGACTAACTGATCCACCCTTGTGTCATAATCACTTCACCTCCTTTCTCTCTCTCTCTCTCTCTCTCTCTCTCTCTCTCTCTCTCTCTCTCTCTCTCTCTCTCTCTCTCATTCTTCTTTCCCTTTTTTTCCACTTGTTTCTGTGGGTATAGCTATATTGTTTAGCACATGTTTTCCACAGGTAAAAGTGGTCTTTGTTTGGCTGAAAATTAGGTATTTTCATAAATGACGAAGAATTGCAACATGAGGGTCAAAGTCCTCTTTCCAATGCGGGAAGAGTGAATCTCCATTTATCATCACTGGCCCATCCAATGTCCGAATCCAACCCCAGCCTGGTAAACGCAGCTGTGCCTTTTATTACAACTCTATGGTTCCCAGAGCCAACATCCGTAGGGTTCTGAACAACGCAGTAATTGCATTTCTTGGACTCCTAATTAGAAAATAGACATTTGCCCATTGTGTTGTTAGAAAACGGACATTTACTCATTGTGCTTTTGAAAGTGGGCATTTACCCATTGTGCTTTTGAACATGGACATTTACCCATTGTGCTTTAGCAAATGGACATTTTCCCCGTGTGCTTTAGAGATGGGGTCATAGTTTTAGAAGGACTTATAAAATTATTAATATCATTCGATGTGATAGAGAAAACTTTTAACATCTCAGTGGTGATAGAAAGGGGTTAGTTTACTTCCTTCGTTGTGAAGACACCTGAACATTTAACTGGCAGATAAAGATAATTAGTATGTCTTTTATTGAGGTGTTAATGTTTTTCCTCTTTTTATAATCGATGTTCAGTTTTGTAATAATATGATATATCACATGAGCATAACACACCCCCCCCCCCCCAACTTCCACCCATGTTATCCCAATGTAATGGTGTAGGTTATACTCAGGAGTTGTTTATTTACTGGAAGGGGCTGAGTATCAGACACGTAAACTTAGAAAGGCAGTGCAGACCTTCATCTGATCAATTATTACTGTCCAAGTGCCCACCCACAGGCACTGGACACACTATCATTAAAAGAAAAAGAAATTATTGTGTGTGGCGACTTCAACAGCCACTCGCAGAGCTGGGGCTATGATCAAATGGACCAGAGAGGAGAGTGACTGGTAGATTGGCAGGATGAGAATAGATTCATCTTTATTAACAAACCATACGACCCACATACTTTCTACTCGAAATAATGGCACACTACAATTACAACTGACCTGGCTTTTCATTCACCAGACCTGGAGTGGAACATTACACGAATTGTTGAAAAACAGCTTCGTGGCAGTGACCATCTGCCAGTATTTCTAACTTTAGAAAATGAGCTTGTAAGTGAAAGCAGCACCATCTCGAGGTGGAACTACAAGGAAGCAGACTGTGCAATGTACAGGCATCGCACCAGCATACTGGTTAGAAACTTTAACACTGAGAAAGACATAAATAAAGTAGTTGAAGAGTTAAGGAAATGCATACTACAGGCAGCACGAGAAACAGTACTAAGAGGAGCCCGTAAATATTATAAATCCTACTGGATTAGTGAACTGGAACAGTTGTATAATGATGTGGAAGTGTGTAGAAAGCAAGCAGAGGTCAAACCCAGCCAAGAGCACCACAATTTATTTGTTACCTTGTGCTTAAGTTGTTATTTTTGTTTTCCTTGATACTGCTTGTCATAGGACACCATCACCATGGAGCTGAAAGTGGCGGGATAACCATGCGGACTTTCGGTATACCAAAAGTGGGTGATCTCCTCTCTGTAGTCCGGTAACTTTCCTGTGCTCTATTGGCCCTCTGCTAGGAAACATTACTTTATAACTAGTCTCCACCCCTGGGAAGACTTATCGAGCCAATTCAAGTTTCTCATAATAGTTGGCTATTAGGATTTTGGAATTCATCCCCTAATTCATGTTAACACACTAGAGTTACCAATGACAAACATGATAGCCTACTGTAACTAACGAGCGTAAAGTCATAACAACGTCGATTAAATACCTTAGAAGAGCTGCGAGAGTAACTATGACAGATAGAATTAGGAAATAGAAAACTAGAACAAGGCTAGGTATGAAACTAATCGTGCAATTCATTTAAGAACAACATATTAAATAGTCTTACCAATATGCCCTGGGACCAGTTCCTACAAAAAGCCACAATGAAAAAATATAATTGATACAGAGCATGAGGAGGCCACGTAGAATTATGGAGTTACGGTATCAAGAACAACCTTAGCGAAATGAAAACCAGCCTCCAAACAGCATTATAATGAGCGTACAAAAGATCCTTAACTCTCCCCTTATAATTTCACTAAGGTAAACAGAGGAAGAGAAGATCACGAGTATGAAGATGAAACTTGATGGCACGTATTCGTTCACCACTGACTTTAATCATCATTTGATGTTTTCTAGTTGCTTCATCTGTCAACCACTCTTAATAAGTCTTGATTATACTTAACATTATTGCCTCACTCCTTTTCATATTAGAACTGGACTGCACATTCCCTTCATGCACGTTCTATCAGCCATTTGATTTTCGTATACATTTAGTGAATAATTGAACAATTAGCGTTTTTATTAAAAGTTATTCCAAAATTTATAAAACTTTGTTCCATGACACAGTAGTAAAGTTTGTTCCTGGACTCAATCATTCGGTTCATGAGTACAATATTTCTAATTTTTTTCTTGGGAGACCATTCAGTCGTCGATGGAGCTACGGGATTTGTGCTCTGCGTTTTCGACAGGCCACTTTTCTGAAATTAGATACAGTTGTTGTTAGTTCATCAAGAATGACGATGACCATTCATTTAATCCAATGGGGTTGAAAGTATGGAGCCATGAGTTCTACAATGGCTGGTAAGGCCTATTTTGGCTCGAAATGTTCTTTGGCAATGTGGGTAAAGAATGTTTGACGTTCCACGAGGCGGGTCTCCTGCAGTGGTTTTTCTGTCCAGCCTGGTTTTCCACAGCTTTTGCAGCCCTGTTTGTTTCACAAGTGACTGCATCCTTGCTTAATGATGTACGCCACGAAGTTCTGTCTTTGGCAGCAGTCTCCCAAGTGTCGTGATGAATTCCAAAAGCTTTTAGATACAATTAAGCAACCGCAAGCTACTAAACGTACAACTGCCTTAAAAAAATCAACGTATATTTAAATGCGGCGTCCTGCAGTTAGTTAGTTAGTTAGTTAGTCGCGGTTCCAACTTCACAGCAACGGGTTGTCCCCATTATGCTCCGTTCCTGTGCCAGCGAATATCACATAAAACGCTCCCCACTGCCCAATGTGAAAAGTGGAAAAGACAGGAGTCTCGACAAACAACAGCCCGCACAGATACACTGTGCATAATGCCGCCGCCAGAATGTCAACACAATAGTCCCCCACGAAACATCCAGTTTATCTCTGATGGAATCGGCAGTCATTTTCCCATCTGGATGTTTCCTAGATGTTCACCCACACAGTCCACGAAAATACAGTTCATCGTCGATGGCAATGGCAGTCAACCAGAAGCCCAGCAGCCACGCATTTCTGCATAAGGCAAAAACCGTTCAACTCTGGGACATAGCCAGCTGCCATCGCTCCGAACATGCAGTCACATTCCAAAAAGCCTCGGGCAGATTCAAAAGCATTTCACACGAAACTCACAGCTTACAGTGTCGCACCACGCACTCACTCAATAGCAGGGCGACGGAACCATAGCCTCCTTAGTCGCCTCTTACGACATGCATGGTAGGCTACAGTGTTGCTATTCTTTGCTTCCCTTATGGGCCCGGCAACACACGGGAGTCACAATGAAGGCGTCCCCTTTTGCCTTTAATCTTGTTAACCATATCAAATGTCATTTCATTGCCAATTAAGCACACACACAAATGTCTACTTTGTTCAAAGAATGCAGATTAATAAGGAAACTAAAAGATGAACACACACACACACATACACACACACACGCACGCACACACACACACACACACACACACACACACACACAATCAGTACTTACGAGAAGAGCACTGACAGCTGCTACGGCTGGTCCGCGGAAAAGCAAATCCTGTCAGTTGTGCAGGTTCACAATAAGATTAAATTTGTTTACATGTGCAACTGCCAAGTGCTCCCTGTCAGAAGAGAGAAGAAACAGTCCAAAGTACGTGTTGACACTTGTCCATGGAGTTTGGTATTCAATATGCGATTCTCCACCCTCTTAAAACGAATCGCTGTGAAATCATAAATTTCTAGGACAGGAAATGATACCTCTACTCAACGGCGACCATGCCTTTACGTGAGTGATGTTATTGCCATTAAAACGGCAGATGGGTGGGTTTTTTTTTTTTTTAATAATAAGACCGCTTCCTCTCTAATTTAACTGGAACGGTTGCAACCAGTACTCCCTGGCACTAAATTTCATGACAACTTACTACAGGATGTCAGGTGGGGCCAAATAAGTGGGGTGGAAAGAGGAGACCTTCGACGATATTTATTCGGGTCAACAAGTTTTTAATACATATCTCGACTGCCATGGTAGTGGCTAGACACTTGCTTGACGACACGCGTTGGTCTTGGGTTTCATACACAGCTGGGCGGATTCGGATTTTGACAATAGACCAGGGCTCACAAGTCGCCCCAGCCTAAACTTGGTACCAAAAATATCTTAGGAAGTAAAGGACATCGGAGTGATAATCACCCACCGAGTGCCGATTGGTCTATAAAAGTAGGGGGCTAGCAATTTATAGCCAGTGCACCTTAAGCTAGCAACATATAACCAGTGCACCTTAAACTAGCAACATATAGCCAGTGCACCTTAAGCTAGCAACATATAGCCAGTGCACCTTAAGCTAGCAACATATAGCCAGTGCACCTTAAGCTAGCAACATATAACCAGTGCACCTTAAACTAGCAACATATAGCCAGTGCACCTTAAGCTAGCAACATATAGCCAGTGCACCTTAAGCTAGCAACATATAGCCAGTGCACCTTAAGCTAGCAACATATAGCCAGTGGACCTTAAGCTAGCAACATATAGCCAGTGCACCTTAAACTAGCAACATACAGCCAAAGCACCTTGAGGCGTGTAAAAGACTTCGTTGCTTTATTTATACAAGAGCAAACTACACATCTGGTTAAAGTGTGAACATATTTTTATAAAGTCGAAAACATCCCTAGAGGCATTGGAGATGTGGTTTTATAACAGAATGCTGAAAACTAAGTTGAGTTGGGTTGAACTGGGTCAAGAACCGACATCACTGCACTCGGGGCATTCCCATAAGCGCTCAGTCCTTATCTTCAAAAGTCGGCGTAGAGTTCTAATACAAATGGTACCCGTTGCAATCTGAACATATGTCCGTCTTGCTGTACCTCTGAGTGACGACGGTCGGCCAGATCCACTGACCACCCCTTGTTGCTGAATTCTCTCTAGACCATGATAGTCCATCTGTTCTTCTGCATTAATGACATTCTTCCAGAATGCCTTCACCTCATCTGCCTTATCATGCATCAAATCACATTAATGATGCAGCACCAGCCAGTCTGTCTGTCTGTTTATTCCCAACTACACCAGAATGTCCTGGTGAAAAGATCCATCGAATGCTCACAACCAGCGGCTTCTCAATCGAAACAAGCCATTCTGCACGAAGTGTGGCATTTTTCACATTTGCCAGCATGCTTTGTGAAATTTTTTTTTTTTTTTTTTGCATATCCTTTTTTTCTTTACAGGATATCGCTGTCAACACCAGCATTTTACTGATTTTGTTCATGTCTAGGCAAGTTTACAGTTCAGTAGTTTGCCATTGATTTCAGAACGACCGGCTCCCATACCAATTTGTTAATTTCTAGCGCGACTCGGTCTGCTGCCAAATCGGTCACAGCTGTGTTTCAAACGCAGGTAAGCGGGCTCACGAATAGCGCCCGTAAACCGTTAGCCACGGAGACCGGCAAAAATTAATTAGACAGCCAAAGTGAGCAATATGGACATTTTGAAGGAAGCTGAGTCACAAAGACAACTTATCACAAATATCAGCAAGAAGCAGTCATAGTTTTTGGCCACGTTATGAGATGAAAACACCTGGAACATGTTGTGACAATCGGAAGGATTTGTGGAAAGAGAGCTAGGGAAAGACAGCGTGAGAAATTTTTTCACAGTCTTGCGTCATGGGACGGAAGGGATTCAACACACGAATTGATCCATGCCGTCGAAGATCGAAATTTGTGGGCGGTCATGATCGCCCACCCCAGCCGACAAGGCACTGGGTGATGATGATGATTTCATCAATTGTTAGGCATATGCTGGAAAGCGGCCATGTGATATTTGAGACATTGCCTTTCGCGTGTTTTTAACACACAACATACTCGCTTGTTAAAGTTTGCAGAAGCAATAATGATTAATCTACATAAGCCAGTTTTGTGCAAACAGAAAGACATGTTAGTCAGTTTAAAATTACGGGACGCAGAGGTGTTTCCAAGGCACCAGGGCCGGGATATATACTGGCCAAGACCTGCTGACACGTCCGCGTCGTGCGTCCTGGGCAACAGGTCTCTTCGGGGACCTGGCTAACATCAGTAGGATCGATGATTCTTCCGAAGTCGGAGAGTATCTGCCTGCATGGCGAGAAACCACCAGTCTGCACACCAATAAGCCAGACATGGGACAACGGATACTCACGCAAACCTCAGGTCCTGTATGACATCACAATGATGTTGGACAACAGGATGCCTTCATCCGACATACAGGACTTTTGCGTTGGAGCTCAAGCCAACGAACACAAGCAAGCAAGTTTAAAATTACTTTGATAGACAATTGACATTACTGTGCGAACATGTTCATATTTCAGCTTGAACGATGTATCTAGTTATTTTACTTTACGTTGTTTGAATTCTGCTGCATGTGCCTAATGAGATGCAGCGAAATATGCCAGGCAATAAACCGTGCAATCTATTGTTTGTGTCTTCGTTATTCAAATTTGTTTGATTATGTTATTAATGTTCACGTGTTGACTTTTTTAGTTTAGTTTGTTCATCTTATTAATGTTATCGGGTTGACGTGTTTATAATTCAGTTTGACTGTCAATAATGTTCACATGACACATGTTGACTATTTATAATTATGTATGATCATATTATTAGTGCCGATCTCCCTGGCGAAGGTGTTAACTACTTTCTCCGTAATCCCATACATCCACGTCTGTAACGCAGCTTCCCGAGATTCAGTAGAAATATTCTTATTCTAGAAGAAACAATATTATTAGTTTCACATGTTGACTGTTTATAATAAAGTTTAATTCGGTTATTAATGCTCACATGTTTACTGTTTATTGTAAAGTTTAATTCGTATATAAATGCTCACATGTTGACTGTTTATAGTAAAGTTTAATTCGGATATTAATGCTCACATGTTGATTGTTTATAGTTCAGTGTGACTAGGCTATTAATTTTCACATGCTGACTTTTTTATAGTATGGTTTGACATGTATGTCTGTCTGCTAATTTTATCAATGCTGGAGAATATCACGAATTTCACAAGACAATACATGTTCGAAATATGACACAGCGTTCGTGTGACACAGCGAAGGGTTCAGTTCTTTACTTATCACGCTAGACGCAACCACACCAGGTACCCAATGTGATTCACCATGCGTGAAGTTTGCGTCAAGAAATACAACTGCCCTGAAGGTGCACGTGTGGGAAGTGATGGTTTGTGATGTTTCTCGATAATAGAAGATACTCTGTTTCTGCCAGGAACATTTCAGCATTTTGAGTAATCATGCTCAACGAAAGGAAACACCGGATCGTATATTATGACGGTGGTTCTGCCTAAACGCAGAAGTAACTGATCTTCAGACACTTGAATGGTTCTTTGGACAGCTCTAGTGGCATGGTCTTGAGAAGAACGACACCAGCTATTGACTCTGTGGCAAGTGTAACCCGGTGGAAGGGACTATGGATTTATAGTCCAACCTGAATTGTTTCCGTGAATAGATGTCTGATTCTATTAATGTACTGTCTCAGTATGAAGATTATAAACTGTGTTCGAGTAGGACTCAGTAACATTTCAGTAGCCATATCTGATTCTACAAGCAGTGTGACTGTAAGAGACCATTGAATGGGTCATTGACATTTTTCCATCCATGTTCCTGTGATGTGATGAAGGGACCATTGAATTGGTTATTGACAGATCCGTTCTGCAGTGGGACTGTGCTATGAGTGACAGACCATTCGATTGGTCAGTGACTATTTAAGTTCATCGAAGTAACGAATACTTGGAGTCAAGTCCAGGAGGATTGTCTCCCAACCGGTATGGTTCGAGAACTGTATTAACAGTGACTCCGTGGGAGGGATACAGATGCAGTTGGTCCAGTGAAGTGTGGTCCAGCAGTGACTATATTGTTGTGGATCCACGCTCTGGAGACGGAGTGGTCTCCAAGGTTCTAGTCATCTCACTGGAAGGAAGCCGGGTGAGTGGCGGACCGACTGGACGGGACATCTGCATCCAATCTACTTCTCAACTCGATGAAGACACCTACATCTCTGATTCTGTCTCTACTCTATCTTCTATTTGTGTAAATAGATTATTCTATCAGGATGTTCATTTCAGTTCTATATTCTCAAGGATAGAAGATTCAGTTTGCATAAAGTCAAAATCTCCTTTAATAACCTCGGAATATCTGCATATACAAAAGCACTTCTTTTTCTTTTCATCTTTGTCTTCCTCTGCTCTTTATCCCTTATTGGGCATATGCCTTCAACCAAACCATGACAAGCCGTCCTATTTTTACGAAAGCACACGTTTAATGTCAAAATCACTCGTTTTGGGCCTGCATCTAATTTGTCAGCTGTATTATGCACCCAGATATTTAATGTATGTGCTTGGTCTTCCGCTCAAGTAACGATTCTTTTTATTGCAGGCACGCCGTTAGTTATGCAAACAGGTCGTTTCCTCCCTTATATTTATCGAATAACTCCAAACGCATGGTTACAGTTGACTTAAAAAATTCTCTGCACTTTCCTTCATCCCAATCCGTAACTATTGCTAATAAAATCGTAAAATTAATTCGGTAATTTTATGCAGTTTTTTTTTATCAACTTCATTCAACACATTCAACTTCGTTTGCTTTTATCTTGCTTTGAAACTGAAGGATTAGATTATAACGGAGAACACTTTTCTTGATCTGTGGTTCCTGCCATTAGTTTAACTACATGCATACCATATGCTACTTGCGAGGCTCACACATCGCACCAGTCTTATCAAGATCCACTGAGACTGGCTTCAGTAGTTAGAACTCTACAAGCTCAGTTTAAGTAAATAGTGTCCCTCGCCATCAGACGAACCCATTCCGACTTCTGAGGTACTTGTAATTTACGTCCTCGAGTCAAGGACGAGAAGTCAACTTTGTAGTCCAAGTGACTGGTTTGGGGGTTGAACCCGTTACGTTGGCATCAGAACACCGAATGTTTAAGAACGAACGTTCTTATCCATTCTGCCATGCTGACCTCCGTCAATAAATATAGTTACATTCTTAACTACAGCAGCGCAGCGCCAAAGGGGAATAAATAGAAACAACGTATGATATTCAGACGCCGTAATGCTTTTGGTAATAACTGTGCAGTGTAATAGTGGTGCGGTAGGACAGTGGCTAGCTCGCTTTCCTCGCAGGCCTGCTGTACATCACAGAGACCAGGCCAAATAGTTCCCTGCGAGTGCTATTTTTATATATTACAAAACCTAGCAACAAAATTACTGTGGCTTAGAGGTTGGTGAACGCAGTTCCACAATATTCCAACATCTCGAATCGAAGGTTAGAAATCAGATTTGGAAGCAGATTGTTTTGCGTTGTTTTCTAATGTATGGGGCGTCGGTTGTTCTGATATAAATGAACACTATTTAGTTAGTTGCATATTTTTTATAGGTCATAGCAGTCAACCCCAGCATTTTGGCATGCTTCGGGCGGCGTGGCAGGCTTCAATTCAATAATCAAAAATAGATAGCCTCTTGGAAGAAGCTTCCCCCTTTCCAAAAACTCTTGCAGCTTGACAGTTCTCTAGAACTTTCCCAAATGTATTTTGAAGGGTGATGATTCTAAAGCCGCTAAGCTTTGACTGATGCTTGAATGGTTTTGGGAGAGGGATGAGATAGCTGTGCACCCAATCCTGCGGTACTGATGCTGTCCTAATGCTCTGGTTAAAGCAGTCGGTCATCTCCTCCAGGTCTGCATCGCTCAAACCCTTCATGTGGCCATACCTGACCCCATAGGGCCCTGGTGCTGTGTCTTTTGCCTTTTTCAAAATGTGTTTAACATCTTCCACCCGTATGATGTCTTCATACTGCATATTCTTCGTGGTGCCAGATAACTCCTCTCTAACTGCATCCCTGGTTTCCGCATCATTATGATTGGTCTGCTCTAAAAATCTCAGGAGAAACGCCTCCCCTTTCTCTTTGTCTGTTGTCACGCGCACACCATCATCTCTATAAACTGTTCCCATTGTCATAGGCCGATCTTTTCTCTGCATTTGCCTGTGCAGTTTCCAGAATTTTCGCAGTGTTTTATCACCTCCAATCTCCTTCATGAAACATTCCCATTTTGCCTTTTTGGCCTCTGCAGCACAGCGCTTGAAAACCTCCACCTTGTCTTTCTTGACATTTTCCGCGGTGTCCACTTCCTCTCGTGAGCTTTGAAGTGTCTGTCGCACTTTCTTTAGCTGCCTCACTGCAGCTCTCTTTGCTTTCCAAGCATGGTCTACTTCTGGGGTCCACCATGGAGGGCTGCAAAAAGGGAGTTTTTACAGTCCTGTTGCATGTCCCTTGCCTGAGGCAATCGGTCCTCTCATTACCGGAAGGTCTTGCGCGCTTTCCCAGCTTTAACTTTCCTGGGTTTAGAGATCAGGACTGAGCATGGCATGTGATCACTCCCATGGTCATTCAAAACAGTCCACTTTATATCAAGGACTGATGACTGGGAGACAAGTGCCAAGTCAATAGCTGTGTCTGCATCGCCAGGCCTCATTGCCATTCTAGTCGGCCTACCATCATTTATGCAGACCACATCGGAGTCCACCATGGCATCCGCAAGTGCAATTCCCTGTCGATTTTCTCCACTACTGTCCCAATCTCTGTACCTTGCATTAAGTCTCCACATATGAGTAGCCTATCACCTGGTAATTCCTCCAGTTCCTTAAGCCAGTCCCAGTGTTCCTTTCTGACAAAACAGTCCACTGTGGCATATACATTTATGATGTTCCAACTTAGGCCACCAATCTCCATTTGTATACCCTGGACCTCTCTTGCATTGTGATTCCACTGGCTCAAGTCAAGTACCACATGCTTCACTCCTTCCTTCACCAGCAGACCTTGTCCATGTCTCTTCTGCCGAGTAGGGTTTATATAACTGGCGTACCCAGGACAATGATATTTGTCTGTATTTAGCTCTTGGAGCATGAGGACATCAAAATCATATATTAGTCTCTCCAATACAGGACCTCTCTGTCTGGCACTGCGACAATTCCAGTATCCCACTCTTACATAGTTTAAACCTAGTCTCTTCACTTTTCGTCTTGTTCTCCTGGCGCCTGCCCTCCTATTTCTAAGCCGTCTTCTCACACCATTTCCTCGTCTTCTCCTCCTCACTCTCTCTTCGCTAGCCTCTGAGAGATGTGTCAAGCGCAGAGCACGTGCTCCGTAGCTCCGGCGACGATTCCCGTGTTTAAATGAATCCATAGGCAAAGTTTGGATATTAAGGAAATAAACGGTCACCCTAGCATTGCCTGCTTGCTGGCAAGAGGCAGAGGATGTCCATACGCCTGGTGCCGCCCCGCACGCCTGCCAGACGTCCAACGTTCACGACCAGTTAACCCATGGTCATCCAGTTCCTCAGCACGCTTTGTTCACCTTGAACTTGGGGGTTTATATTTGGAGTTTTCCGTCTCCTAGATAGACTGCTGTCCAAAACTAACGGGTTCCACCTATCCGGGAGAGGGGTTAGAGCGCCCCGACTCGCTTGGCAGGCACGTCTCCGAGCATATGAGGTATTTTCTAAGGAACTCAGATCCCACCCTGAGATCCCGCCTCGCCCTCTGTGCCCACCGCCAGTTGGTCCACGACTGCTTATTCGATATTCGCAGCTAACCTCTATATCTAGAGGCCGCTGTTCCACGATCCGCCACCAGTGGACGCGCTGGGTTGGGGATGGTCGCCCCAGCTTTACCCAGTAGCAACCCAGGTGTAATAGTACAGGAGTCGGAAGTCCAGGAACCCTTGTGCAGTGCAAACTTACGCTCATAAAGGACTGCCGCAACCCATCTAACAGTGCAAGGGCAGACTTCCATGTCCAACAGTGTGTGTATCAATCGATCATACCTGACCCTGTTATACGCATTCTCCAGATCAAGAGCTACCGCCACGGTCTCCTGTTTATCCTGTAAGCTCTCGTAGACATCAAATGCAAAAGTTGCAGCATTGGCCCAGGTGTCCTTCCCAGGCCGGTATCTTCCGAGTCCTTGTGGAAGCAGATTACGACTTTCCAAATTTCACTTGAGCCTGCGTGCTACTATCTTTTCGAGGACTTTGCCATACGTGTTTTGCAGGGTTATGATTCGGTATCCGTTAAGTCTGGAGTGATCATTACCTGGCTTTGGGAGTGGGACCAGGTAGCTATGCAGCCAATCGTGGGGTATTTCCGCCGTATTGATGCTTAGGTTGAAACAAAGAGCCATATCCTCCAAGTCCCCATCATTTCTGTTTCTCATATGGGAGTACCTCACCCCATCCGACCTGGCGCTGTGTCTTTAGCCCGCTTCAGTACCCGTCTAATATCCTCCACTTTTAACTCACAGTCCTCCTTCCTAGTGACCCGTGACAAGGCTTCTCTGACGTTATCTCTAATAGCTCTGTCTTGCTTATCCGTCTGTTTTAAAAATCACGCTAGACTCTCCTTTGTCTTTGTGGAAATGACCATGTATTCACATGCATCCACTGTGGACGAACATCTACAGCGTGAATTGGCCTTATCAGTCACATTCGCTACCGCTATGGCATGGGTTGTAGTTATTATGCCTTTTTGAAGCACAATGTAACAAACTATCGTCTGTCAAGACGGCAAGGTGCCAATGTATGTATGTGTAAAACCTGTACTGGAACTTCACAACCGCGGAGAAGCATATTTGAATGTAATTAGGTTATGCTTGCTTGCTTGCTTGTGTTCGTTGGCTTGAGCTCCAACGCGAAGTCCTGTATGTCGGATGAAGGCATCCTGTTGTCCAACATCAGTGTGATGTCATACAGGACCTGAGGTTTGCGTGAGTATCCGTTGTCCCATGTCTGGCTTATTGGTGTGCAGACTAGGTGGTTCCTCGCCGTACAGGCAGACACTCTCCGACTTCGGAGGAAAATTAGGTTATGATTCAATACAACAGGTATGAATTGGCTGGTACTAGGCGTGCGTTGGAATGTTTTCTCCATGTTTTTTTTTTAAGGTATTTAATTGTCAACATACTCATTTCATATGTCCAGGGGGAATATAAACGCATAACAGATAGGTGTGTGTGTGAGTGTGTGTGTGTGTGTGTGTGTGTGTGTGCGTTCGCGTGTGTGAGTGTATGTGTGTGCGTTTGTGAGTGTATGTGTGCGCGCGCGCGTGTGTGTGTATGTAGGCGCGCGCGCATGTGCTCGCTCGAGGGAACTGTGACGAGTTCACCTTGGGTAGTGAGAGTGAACCACACCCGAGGTGTCTCTGGCACTCCCGTGTATTCTAGCCCCAGGGGTTGGACAAGCAGATACACATTTTTACTCTGTGGTTGATCTCATATTAGTTAATTACGTCTACAGGCCAGGAAAAGATACCTGGTCAAATGCAGCCACTTTTGCCTTTGACGTTTATGAGGGGTTCCAGAGTAGACAAAAAACGATGGCGGTAGCGCTTGATCTCGAGGATGCGTACAATAGAGTTCGATATGATATTTTGATGACCACACTGATGGAGAAGGGAGTCAATCCCTGGTTGGTGAACTGGATAGCAGCCGTCCTGCACTCTCGTCGGGTTGCTCTCCGTCTGGGTGCATGGACCTCAGAGCCACCTATTTTAACCCCGGGACTGCCACGGGGATCTGCAGTCTCACCGGTGCTCTTTAATGTGTATACGAGCAAGATTGCAAACCTAGAAGCACCAGGAGTTGGAAGAATACTAACATTTGCAGATGATATTCTTGCATATAGGAGGGGAGAGCAAACAGTCCAGGAGCTGCAGGCGACAGTAGACAAAGTGATTGACTGGTGCACTGAAATGAATGCTGTCATCCACCCGGAAATGGCGGCTGTTTTGTAATGCTCTCTGGACAACAGGTTGTGACAAGATCTCAAAAGGGACTTAGTGCACTAAAAACTATGGCTGCAATGGACACAGAGCAGAGAATGCTTTTCACACTATACCAGCACTTGATCCTCTCAGTGATTGATTATGTATTAGGTCTGCTCACTGTATCAGAGAGTCAGCTGGTGAAGTAAGAGCGCATACAGAACGAAGCTATGCGGGTCATTCTGGGATGCACTAGAGACACCCCAGTAGTGTGTATGCGTTACATCCTTGGTCTGCCGACTGTTGCTGGCAGGCTCAAGATGATGCAGGCGAAGGCATACCTCGGAGTAGCTGCAGACACAGACCACCCACTGCATGAGGCGCTGAATGCAGTTAAGGGTCAGCGACTGATAAGAGGGAAATCATGGATGGCTCAGGCAGAGGATATGATCAGACAGGTGTGCCCCTTGGAGAACATTAGGCGTGGAGAGGAGTGGGTCAGAGTGCCTGCGGAGCAGTCAGAATTGTGCAGAGTTATAATCACATTAAGCCGGGAGTGCAGGGAGTGGCCAGCAGGGGCCACGGAAGTGGAAATCCAGCAACTAATTCAGGACAATGCTCACTCGGGTGATGTGATTATCTACACAGATGGTTCGATGTCAAGAGGTGAGAAAAGTGGCTGGGGGTTCATAGCCAAAGCTAATGGTCGACGTTTGGGGCAGGAGAGCCTGGCATATAATACCACAACATCCAGCTTAAGAATGGAGGTGGAGGCGGTCACTGCGGCTCTCCGCTGGATGGAGAATACGACACACACACACACACACACACACACACACACACACACACACACATCGTGATTGTAACTGACTCAGAAAGCATGTTGACGAGGGTGAGGACGGGTAGGCTTCGCGCGGAGTGGCTTGCTTCGCTTCGGAGGTCACGGGTGACAAGCATCGCCTGGATCTTTTCTCCGGGGCTTGCCGGTGTGCTGGGAAATGAACAGGCAGACAGATTGGCTGGCTCTGCAGAACTTGGTGGAGTATTGTTACATGACAAGGCAGACGTGGTTGCGGCCTTGTGGGAGCACGTGCACACCTCGGAGGAGCAAATGGATCACTATGGTCTGGCAAGAATGAGACAGCGAGGAGTGACGAGGGGATCTGGCCGACGCTCAACGCTCAGAGGAAAGGCGAGACCGACATTTAATCAGATTGCTACTGGTACTATTAGTGTTGGAACTCTTCGCTGGCTGCTGAGGATGGGGACGGAGAGCTTATGGGAATGCCCCGAATGCTGTGATGTCGATTCCTAAATCAATCAATCAATCAATCAATCACCTGGGTTGCCGCAGGTATTGCCTTGTCCCCAGTGTTCTTTAATGTCTACGCCAGCTATTGAGACACCAGGTGTGGGTAGAATCTTGACATTTGCAGATGATGTGCTGGTGTACAAACAGGGCAGGTACTGGGTCAGTTTGACGAAAGAATTACAGGTGCCAGTAAACAGGGTGGCAGAGTGGTACTAGGACACAAGGACCATTATACACCCAGACGAGGCATCGGTTGTGTGGTACTCCCTGGATAACCGGATCGTCAAGGCAGATGTCCCAGGTATTATGTTGAAAGGATGTTCTCTTAGTCGAGAGAGTAAATTGACAGGTGTTTGTCTTTTAAGGTGTGGAGGCTTTGGTGATGAAGGCTGGTAGAGGACTTAATGCACTGAGGTTTATGGAGCAACCGGGGTAGATCAGAGAACGCTGTACAGGCTCTTTCAGCAGTTAATAATTTATGTCATTGAGTATGGTTTGGGACTGCTGACAGTATCAAAGAGCCAGTTTGAAAGGTTGGAGCGCATACAGGTGCACAAAGAACACACCAATTATATGCATGAGACATATCCTGGAACTACCAACAATGGCGGATAGGCATAGGGTCCTTCAGGCCAAATGGTACCTGAGAGTTGCCGCAGACAGGGATCACCCGGTGCATGCAGCAATGGATATGGTCAAGGGTCATAGACTAAGACGAGGCAGGTCCTGGATGGCACGGGCAGAACTTTCTATACGTCAGGTGTGTGATCTAGAGACTATCAATCTTGAAAGAGAGTGGGTTGAAGTTCCGGAAGACATGACGGACTGGCACAATGTAATAATAACACTAGGTCGTGAGTGCAGAGAATGAGCAGCGGGCCGCACTGAGTTTGAAGTACAACAGCTGATACAGAGAAAACACATCAAGGTGACATAGTCATCTACACCGATGCGTGAGTGGTGGGAAACAGACATAGTGGAGCTGGGGTTTATTGCAAAGGCTAATGGACGAGTCTTGAAAAAGGAGAGTATGGCAAATGAGACTACGACCTCCAGCATGAGAATGGAGGTGGAGGCAGTAACAGCGGCATTCAGGTGGCTAGAGGAGACTACTGCAACACACATTGTATTCATTACGGATTCAAAGAATATGCTTAGCAAGGCTGAGAAAGGAATGTTTCGTGTGGGATGGCTCTCATCTCTTCAGAGATCACAGATTGTGAGAATTGTATGCATATTTTGCCCTGGCCATGCGGGGGTGAGGGGGAATGAACAGGCTGATAGGCTAGCAGGGAATGCACCTCTTGGTGGTAGTTTGCCTATGCTCAATGGGGAGGTGGTCATGCGCTTGTGTTACGGGTGGAGAATTCGGAGGAACAGATTGAGAACCCATATGTGGAAAGAATGAGATTGCGGGGGACTGGCAGGAGTTCTGGAAAAATCTCAAAACTGAGAGGGAAGACCAGGAGAACTTTGAATCAGATAGCGGTGGGAACCATTAGTAGTATGACTCTTTGCTGGCGACGGAGCACGTATGGGAATGTCCTGAGTTCAGTGATGTCGGCTCTTAACTCAACTCAACTCAATTCCACCATCATGCACCATCTTACGTCTCGCACGCTTGGTGTGTGACTTATTTGCAATAATTTTGTCCTTTGTCTTTTTTCCATTTCTGATATTTGTCCTTCATGAAAGACGATCAGCGGCTCCCAATGTGCATTATCAATGTCTGTATCAATAATGCCCCGCTTACACACATCTTTGTATCGTAGTAGAGGCCGACCCTGAGATCTCTTACCCATCTGTAATTTACCAAAAAGGTTGTCCTTTGGTATTCTACCATCATCCATTCTCCTAACACGTCCTATCCATCTAAGTTTACGAAGACTGAGCATGGAACAAACCGTCACACAACCTGATCTTTCCAATATTTTGTCATATTTGTCATTTTGTCTTGCCACATAATACCAAGTATTCTTCGCAGACACCGCATTTGAAAGCTGCTTAAACGTTTCTCTTGGTGTGAGTAAGTTGT
>JACEFZ010001595.1:135000-137500 GCA_014155875.1 Cepaea nemoralis
CTTCTTCTCCTCCTCCTCTTCCTCCTCAACCTCCTCTGCCTCCTCTTCTTCTTCTTTTTCCCCTTCTCCTTCTTCTTCTTGTTCATTCTTCGGTTGCTTTTCACCTCACAATAAATCATAGACCCTCAACCAACTCACACCAACCGTATTGCAGATGTGTTCACGATTGGTTGGATTTTGATGCCGGTTTTCTACAGAAATAGGTAGTCAGACACGAGCCAACCCTCCTTTATCGCCTCTTACTACATGCATGATGAGTTACAGTGTAACACATACGAGTTGCCTCAAAATTTCACAATGCATTTGACTTTAAAATAGTGTGACTGAAAAGCCATAAATATTCTATACACAATGGCGAACAAGACCTTACAATATTGGTTGCAAGGAGACACAGCTATTATAAGGACATTAACATTTTCAACAATTTGTGTAATGTTTAAGGAGGCCCACGTCATCAATGTCCCACTTACATCGCAAACTGACACCCTATCCAATCCGCCACTGCCTATACACATAACTTTTACTAACACCATACCCTGGCCATGCATACCAGCCTGTTGAAAAGGTGTGCGTTCTAACCAACAACGTCAAACATCACAAGTGAAATAAACGTGATACAGAGGTATTGAATTAGCATTCATCCGACACGTCCTTTATGCCGGTCTACGTGCAAGGGCAGGGTAAGAATAGTCCTAATCCGTTCAGTGAGCTTCAAATTGGAACTATTGGTACGTCAGTCGATAGCCTACGCTGCTTGATAGGTCACCTCTTTTTGTGGGGTACTTGATGCGTCGGAAATGATGGTGTTACTTTGTGACCCCGTGACAAACAATCGCTAAAATGAAACACTTGTAAATGACTATCGGTGCACACGGGAAAGGCAGAATAATAGAATCCAGCACACGAAGCCCGACTATACAGACTGTCCATTGACCTATTCTCCGAAGATATTATTATTACAATTCATAAAATTGATAAGTGCAGGCTCTAGTATTGACAGATTTAGTTATTTATTACATTCTTCGGGGCACTGGGCGCGTGTATTCTTTGAGTTAACTATTTCAGTGCCAAAAGTGATCTCCCATTTGGACAGAAGAACCGTACATACAATAGTCACTGTGTTATTTGGTTTGTGTCGTTTATATCCGCAATTTCAATGCTCGGTGAACAGAAATTTACATTATAATACTTGTTCATTGTATTGTGCGATATCTCAGGTCCATACCCACTTTTTGTTTGGCACTGAATCACTTAATATAAAATGGTCGTATGTATTCACTTGCACTCATTCATGATAGACATGTATGTACTGACTTTCACTCATTCATGGTAGACATGTATGTACTGACTTTCATTCATTCATAGTAGTCACGTGTGTACTGACATTAGCAATCATTTTCTAGAAATATAAAGTGCGCGTTAGCGACTTTGATAATAATCCTCGCTGATAATCTCATGAGTACAATCATGCGAGTGTTCCACTTCTGGGCTTGTTACCTTCTAAATAAGAGAAAGACTGATCACCTATACTTCCATGCACTCAGGTCTATAAAATGCGATGGCCCTGTGACATTGCAGACCTACAGCAGAAAACTGCTTCTGGAAAAAAAAATGTCTATGAATATGAAACGACAAACTGAAAATGCACATGTTTATTACGAAGGTAGGTCAGAAAGGTATGCACCACAATTACAATTTTAGCTAATAATAAAGATAGAAGGATTAAATGTGCACCAATTTAAGTTTATAATCCTTTGAAGGTGTATACCATTTTGCACCTCTATAAACCAATTCTAACTGCGACACCAAACCGTTGAAGTGGCAGATATTAATGACGTGGGTTACAAGTGTGGGTTGCAAACAAGAGAGGCAATCTACAAAATGTGGTGGAATGTACTGCCCCATTTACCTTACAGCCCAGACATGGCACCATCTGATTTCCATCTTGTCGGTCCCCAACGAGGGAGTGACTAATGCAGTAAAGAAATGGCTAAGAAAACAGGACACAATGTTTGTACAGATCTGGGATTCATGCTCTTGTTCCAAGATAGCGTAAAGATGTTAACGTTGATGGGGATTGTGTTGAGAAGTAGAAATGTTTGCTGCATGTGTGCACGAGCATTGTGACTAAATTTAATGTGTATGTTATTAACGGTTAAATAGAACGAACGAACGAACGAACGAACGAACTTTATTTTCTGAGGATAACAAATTGGGCACGCAGGCCCGTCTTACATTCGGCCCTTCCAATCACTCATCTTTCGTTCATCAATAGTGCATAATGCATTCACATAGGAAAACAACATTGTCAAATGAATGTTGTAAACATAAACAATGCATTTACCATGTTATGACACACATCCCTCACCCATCCACACATCCCCGACACACACATCCTACCCACACACACCCCCAGGTCACACACAGATGACCCCACCCATCTACCCATCCACTACCCAAACACATCCACCCACACACATCCCCACCCACACACACACAA
>JACEFZ010001595.1:140000-365000 GCA_014155875.1 Cepaea nemoralis
ATATATATATATATATATATATATATATATATATATATATATAAGACAATGTTTGTTTGTTTGTTTGTTTGTTTGTTTGTTTGTTTGTTTGTCCTGTATGCGTTCCCGAACGGTCCATCCGATTGAGACAAAATTTTGTACAGATGTTGTTCTCACTCATGCGGACCCAACTGATATAGTTCGTGTGCTTAAAATCAACAATTTTTCCTCAAGCACGAAAGAAAAAGGCATTACGAGCTTCAGAAACAGGCCCGCCTGTGTCCCGCCATCTTGCTCCAAGGAAAATCACTCTCTGATTAAACCAGAAATTAGTTATGAACAGTAATGTTTCTTTGTGTGTGTGTGTGTGTGTGTGTGTGTGTGTGTGTGTGTGTGTGTGTGTGTGTGTGTGTGTGTGTGTGTGTGTGTGTGTGTGTGTGTGTGTGTGTGTGTGTGTGTGTGGTGTGTGTGTGTGTGTGTGTGTGTGTGTGTGTGTGTGTGTGTGTGTGTGTGTGTGTGTGTGTGTGTGTGTGTGTGTGTGTGTGTGTGTGTGTGTGTGTGTGTGTGTGTGTGTGTGTGTGTGTGTGTGTGTGTGTGTGTGTGTGTGTGTGTGTGTGTGTGTGTGTGTGTGTGTGTGTGTGTGTGTGTGTGTGTGTGTGTGTGTGTGTGTGTGTGTGTGTGTGTGTGTGTGTGTGTGTGTGTGTGTGTGTGTGTGTGTGTGTGTGTGTGTGTGTGTGTGTGTGTGTGTGTGTGTGTGTGTGTGTGTGTGTGTGTGTGTGTGTGTGTGTGTGTGTGTGTGTGTGTGTGTGTGTGTGTGTGTGTGTGTGTGTGTGTGTGTGTGTGTGTGTGTGTGTGTGTGTGTGTGTGTGTGTGTGTGTGTGTGTGTGTGTGTGTGTGTGTGTGTGTGTGTGTGTGTGTGTGTGTGTGTGTGTGTGTGTGTGTGTGTGTGTGTGTGTGTGTGTGTGTGTGTGTGTGTGTGTGTGTGTGTGTGTGTGTGTGTGTGTGTGTGTGTGTGTGTGTGTGTGTGTGTGTGTGTGTGTGTGTGTGTGTGTGTGGTGTGTGTGTGTGTGTGTGTGTGTGTGTGTGTGTGTGTGTGTGTGTGTGTGTGTGTGTGTGTGTGTGTGTGTGTGTGTGTGTGTGTGTGTGTGTGTGTGTGTGTGTGTGTGTGTGTGTGTGTGTGTGTGTGTGTGTGTGTGTGTGTGTGTGTGTGTGTGTGTGTGTGTGTGTGTGTGTGTGTGTGTGTGTGTGTGTGTGTGTGTGTGTGTGTGTGTGTGTGTGTGTGTGTGTGTGTGTGTGTGTGTGTGGTGTGTGTGTGTGTGTGTGTGTGTGTGTGTGTGTGTGTGTGTGTGTGTGTGTGTGTGTGTGTGTGTGTGTGTGTGTGTGTGTGTGTGTGTGTGTGTGTGTGTGTGTGTGTGTGTGTGTGTGTGTGTGTGTGTGTGTGTGTGTGTGTGTGTGTGTGTGTGTGTGTGTGTGTGTGTGTGTGTGTGTGTGTGTGTGTGTGTGTGTGTGTGTGTGTGTGTGTGTGTGTGTGTGTGTGTGTGTGTGTGTGTGTGTGTGTGTGTGTGTGTGTGTGTGTGTGTGTGTGTGTGTGTGTGTGTGTGTGTGTGTGTGTGTGTGTGTGTGTGTGTGTGTGTGTGTGTGTGTGTGTGTGTGTGTGTGTGTGTGTGTGTGTGTGTGTGTGCACTTTATGCATTCCCGAACGGTCCATCCGACTGAGATGAAATTGTGTACAGATGTTGTTCTCACTCCCGCGGATCCAACTGAAATACGAGCAACGGAAACGGGAAAGGGAGCATCAGAAACAGACGAGCAACGGGAACGGGAGCAGAACCAGAAATTAGTTATGAACAGTTGTGACATATTCACCTATCCATCATTTTACAGCGCGTCAACGTTACACAGCAACCCAGAGATTATCAAAACAATTACAGCACCGTAGAACATCGAACTCACTAAGCGATACTAATGACAGACAGATGCCAGGATAAGAATAGAAAAGTTAGCGTCAACAGAATAGAATGTGACTGGTAGAGACACATCACGTGGATATAGCGTCCCCCAGCTCGGGCGCCGCTTTAATAAAACCGCGCACTTCTATGACTTCAGAGCGAGCGAGCAGTCGCCAAAGCTATGTGTTGTCCAACTTTCAAACTTTTACAACGGGCAGTTTGATCTAGTCTGAGGTAAGCGTGTGATTCTCAGATCTAAGTGGTACCAAGATGTATAACGTAAAGGTATCCAGTGTTGTGCGTCCAATGAATTGTATTTTTGATAAAATAAATCTCTGAAAATGTGAAAAACTGCCGATCGCAACTTCAATACTGGCGCCACTTCCCCGGCGAAACCGACATCTTATAATTTCTCAAAACTGCAAAACTCTGACTTTCTACACTACATCTAACAACTTCACTATGTGCATATGACTATAATCTATCACAGAATAATGTACGAGATGAAATTTCCAATGCACTCAAATGCTTTTCATCAAAAACTTCTAGGAAAACGTTTCTGCAGAGATAGTCAGCTGGTGCAAACGAAACCCTACCTCGCTTTAAAAATGTACTTAATTCTGTCTATTTTGCAATCTAAAGAACTGAAACAGGAATTATACTCTTCCTTTTCTCTTTACGAATTGAAAACAAATAGTATTTGATAGAAATTAGTTTATTCATGTGTCAGATTTTATTTAGACAACGCACTACATCAACTGCATTGCTTAAAATAGGTTTACGTTCACAAACGACATTTGTGATAGCCGACCTACTTAATCTGCTCAGACTAAAGGGTGAAAATTACCTTGGTCTATAGCCAACTGTGTCGCCAACAGAATGGACATGATATGCACTGGTAAAAGATGTAGGAGAAGTATAAGTAGACAGAGAGGAGGAGAGTATTAGGGAAAAATACTTTAAGTAATAATTTTTTTCTAATATATTGTGTCATGACCTTGTATAGATTACATTTTGTAACAAATACACATCAGAAATTCTGTATGTTGGACATGAACCACAATAAAAGCACACTAGATGAGTTAAACTCATATTAACTGATGTAGATGTGAGGACAATTAGTACAAGCTATGGAACCCCACACAACAGAAGTTAACTCAACACAATACACTTCACACCACACAACTCCACACCACAACAGCAGGAACAAGGAAATGATTTAGAATAGGAAGTAGTTGCCTTGGAAAGTACAGATAAACAATTATATACACAATGTAGAACAAATAGAGTAATGTGGATGTTTAAATGTATGCCATTTATACAAATGCATCTCATACTTGTGTTGATCTTGCCTGTCAGCTTGATTACCATGATTCAGGGAACATCACATTATCACTCTTATCTGTGTCTGACTGTACACTACTCACTGAACTACAGGTCCACTGAGGAAATGCATACAGCAGGTACCAGACAACAGAAGCTGCATCCAGTGTAATAATCTCTGACCCACCCCAAAGTAACACAACAATACTTCTTCTGATCTTATCATTTTTGTTTTGTTATGTTGTGTTCACACTATGAACATGCTGTAAAGGATTATACATACCTGTATGAATTTTAAACAGTGATGTCTTGGTGCCACACCTAACCAACAAGGAGGGAAGAGGAGTGAATGAGATGAACAACACCTGCGATGGCAGATGACTCCAGCCTTAAGCAGAGAATGAGAAGTCTTCAGTGAAGCTAAACTGGCCCAACCTGAAGTGGATCCATCAGACCATGGACCCAGGCTTATCCACATCTCATCACACCAGGTTTTCTTATCACTCACACAAACTTCACCCTCTCAGGAAATGATTTTCTTGATTTATTGTTGGATGTAGAACTTCTTAACTATAACACATTTGGTAGTTAAAACATCTCACTATACAATGAATGTTATTATTTATTGACTGACTATACTTGGTCCTATGAAAGTTTTTTTCTATTTCATTCTGTAAATGTCAACAGCTGATGAAAAAAAGAAGAAAATGTCAAATAGGCCAAAAGACACTGGCACAGTCAATAAATTTGTTTAAATGTGAAAATCTCTTCCATTTAATTTGTCATTCCAAACTATCTGTGGGAAAATCTCTATCTTGTGTGTAGAACATGTCTCAATGCTCACTTGTGTTTGTTGAATGTTTAATTAACAAATACACATTCACATAAGATAAATTCTTAGTTGGAGAGAGAGAACAGGAGACTCTTCATCTTTAACTGTTCCAAATCCATGTTATATTGCACCTGATTCTTATTGAGAAAGTCTTTTCAGACAATTTCTTAAGATGGAAGAAGGGGGTTCGTGAGCTATACCATTAAATACCAGGTGGAAAGACAGGGGACAAACCTAGTGATTACTTTTTCTATTAAAAGAGGACCACACACCCTTAGACAAATAACCAAATCCGAGTCTGTAAATCTTTCAAGGGTCGTATTCTTGATCTATTTACATATAAGAAGAGGATGGGGCCCAGCTACCTTTAACAGAGATGGGTCATGCACTTTAGTGATTGCCAGTCCCTTCAAAATATACGACATATATTGGATGCCCGTCCCGGACTTTGAAACCCAGCAGACAGTTTAGATAACTATTATCCTAGATGATAAACCCTGGGAATAGATAGATATCTGACGAGGGATTCTAAACTATAGTAGATCAGTGACACTAGATGTGAACAGTATTCATGTGTGAATTGGTGACATTGTACTTGTTTTGAACAATTATAGAAATTGTTACACAGATTTAGATTTCCAACTTTGTCATGTTTACATATGTTGAATAGACATCATGTGGGGTACTGATTGACTTCCATATGATATGATTGACAATTATAGAGGTTGTTAAACAAATTAAGATTTTTAACTTTGTCACTTCACATATGATAAATGAACATCATGTGGGGTACTGATTGACCTCCATATGATATGAATGACAATTATAGATAGAATATAGCAAGTGACTGATCATTTCTTCTGAAAAAGGAGGGCCTCTTTCAAATAGGTATATATTTCAGAAAAAGGTGTTCCAGAGGAAATAGAGTGAGAATTTACCATCTACAACATTATTCTCTTTCGAGAAGATGTCTTTCTATAGAGGAATTTGGACTTAGAGAATTTCATCACCGACTGGGAAAAATTTTTCTCCATAGGGAAATCTCTATCAAAATTTCGAATTCTTTTGGGAAGAGTGCAATCATTCTGGGTACTTCTTTGCTTCTGTCTTTAGCTTGAGGAGCATTGACAGAAAGACAAGAATTTAAGTTGCAACTATTTCTTAGGTCAGATTCTCGTGGTGTATAAGAACTATTTTACTTGGGTCAGCGGACATTAGTTAGTTTTGCTTGTTAATATTGTGCATGTTATGCTGTATAATTTCAGATCCGGGAAGTGACAGGCTTACCCAGACCTGAGCAAACTGCACAGTATTATTTTTTTTACAAAAAAAGATAGGGTAAACAAAAGTATAGCATGGCCGAGGCTGCTAAGTTCCGTGCCCAGACAGTAGAAATAGGCAAGCTATGCAATTTAGACGGCCCTGAGCTGGCTAAATTTGTATCAGATGAATTCGACAGGAGGGAGAAACTGCAGGCTGAAATAGCTGAGAAGGAGAGGAAGTTGCAGGTTGAAATAGCTGAGAAGGAGAGTAAGTTGCAGGCTGAAATTGCTGAAAAGGAGAAGCAACGCCTACAATCATATGAATTAGAACAACAGAAACTTCAAGCTGAAATAGCTGAGAAGGAGAGTAAGTTGCAGGCTGAAATCGCTGAAAAGGAGAAGCAACGCCTACAATCATATGAATTAGAACAACAGAAACTTCAAGCTGAAATCGCTGAAAAGGAGAAACAACGCCTACAAGCTTATGAGTTAGAACAAAGGAAACATGAAGATGAAATAAGGGATAGGGAACGAGAACGTCAACATCAACTGGAGTTGAAGAGAATGGAGACTGATCTGGAGATCCGAAGACTAGAGGGAGGGATTCCCCCCACCCCCTCAAACTCACTAGGTTTTCCAGTGACAGAACAACATTCCAACGTCTCGTACCAAAATTCCGGAGCGATGTCATTTCCACTAGAACCATTTAATGAACAGACGGACAATGTCGAGGCTTTTTTATCACGTTTCGAACTTATGTGCGTCAGTTGTGGTCTAGAACAGGAAAAATGGGCGACGAAACTATCGCAAGCTTTAAGGTCTACCTCGTATGACGTGTTCTCTAGACTCACTCGAGAAGAACAACAGGATTACGAAACACTCAAAAAGGCACTCTTGAGCCGATTCGAAGTGGACGGGGACTCTTACAAAGTTCGATTCAAAACCGCAAGGAAAGAACCGGGCGTAAGTTATGCGCAATTAGTTGAAAGGCTGAAATCTTATGTTCAACGATGGGCAAGTCTAGGTAGGTTTGATGAGAGTTTCGAAGGGCTCCGAGAGATGATCATCATAGATCAGCTAAAAGGAAAGATGTCGAATGAAATGAAAGCATTCTTAACCCAGAACGGAGCTGACCGACTAGAAAGCATCATCATCCTAGCCGAGAGATTTGAGAAATCTCAGAAGGAAATCGGAGGTAAGGGACGTTCGGCCAACATTCCCCCTCAGGATAAAACTTCAAAAGCAAAGGAAGGTGATGGCAACTTAGGCACCAAGAAAAATGGGAAAACCAAAAACATCCCTCAGAACACAGCCCAAACAACAGCGAAGGAGGAAAAATTATTCTGCACTAATTGTAAAATTAAAGGACACACATTGAAGAATTGTAGGAAGAAGCCACCTCCACACACAGCTGCTTGTTTGGCCAGCCGAAGAGAGAAAGGAGTGAACACTGATGAAACGTCCAACCAGACACCTCATAAAGACACCGCATCTCATCTTCCGGTTGTCGAGTCCATATTGCTGAATGGATTCAAGACCACCTGTCTCTATGATACCGGGTTATCGTACGACTGTGTTGTATCATCATCCTTAGTTCACCCGGAACAGGTGACAGAGGAGATCGTCGAATTACAGGGACCCCTGAAGAGCTCTACAACTATGTCTCTTCCGGTGGCAAAGGTGAGCATAGCATCTCGTTATGTCACTGGGACAATCAAGGCTGCAGTCTTAGAAGATCCTATATATCCCGTAATTCTTGGCTGTAGATTAATAATTCTAGGAGAACCTGTTCAACCTGTGGCGATGTCGACGATGACAACTCGATCCCAGACGAAAAAGACTCCGGAAACAACTACGCCAATCCCTCGAAAGGAGGAACTGAAGAGGGCACAAGAAGCCGATAGCACCTTGGAACCCTGCTTCAGGAAACTGCCTAAATCACATTTACCTCCACGTAAAGGTGATCTGTTTATGAAGTCAGCACTTCTATACAGGAAAGCAGGGAGAGCTGGACAAGAGTTCAACCAACTTGTTGTACCAACTCCACACAGGGCTCAGATTCTTGAAATGGGCCACAGTCTACCCTTTAGTGGGCATATGGGTATCAACGCCACTACACAGCGCATTGCAACTCACTACTTTTGGCCAGGGATGAACGCAGACATACAACGGTTTGTAAAATCATGCCCACAGTGTCAGAAAGTATCACCAAAACACCGGACACCACCGGCAATGTTGGGTGATCTGCCCATAACAGGAATACCGTTCGAGAAGGTAGCTGTAGACATAATCGGACCCCTCTCCGCAACGAAGAGGCGAAATCGATTCATATTAACGCTTGTGGACACAACGACCATGTGGGCCGAAGCGGTTCCTATGCCAAGCTGTGACTCCAAACACGTTGCTGAAGCATTATTAGGAATATTCACACGTCTAGGATTCCCCCAAAGAATCTTGACGGACAACGGTTCACAGTTTCGTAGTAAACTTATGGAGGAGACATTTAGACTTTTTCATTCACGCCATATCTTTAGTTCACCATATTACCCGCAATCCAACGGACTTGTGGAGCGGTGGAACGGGACCTTGATTAGTATTCTGCGCAAAATTGCCCAGGAGAATACTGAGGATTGGGACTTGTATTTACCCGCAGCACTATTCGCTTATAGGGAGGTACCCCATCACTCAACAGGTTTTGCTCCAGCAACATTGTTGTTTGGACGACCAATCAAAGGGCCATTGGAGGCATTGCTACGAACATGGACTGATGATCATACAGACGATACAGTCGTGACTGCATCTACGTATGTTGCCGAGTTGAAGAATCGTTTACAACACAGTTGGAAACAAGCGAATGTCAATCTACGTAAAGCCAGACGAAGAATTGCTAGCTACTTCAATCGCAAGGCAAAAGATAGAGAGTTAGAGGTGGGAGAGAAGGTGATGTTGCTGCTTCCAACCAGTCAGAATAAGCTGCAAATAGGATGGAGAGGACCTTATGTAGTGACGGAGAAAATCTCACGTACCAACTACAAGATTTCTGTCAAAGGCAAGATGAAAGTATTTCACATAAACCTTCTGAAGAAATATAATGAAAGACCCTCAACCACCGAACCTGCACATCTGATGGCCATGAGTGTGGCTACTGAAGTCGAAGAAGGATCAACAATGGGAGTCGAGTACCCACTGCAAGCCAAAGAAACCTTTAAGGATGTGGAAATTAATCCCAACTTAACAAAGGATCAGCAGGAGCAGATTCGGGAACTTATGGTTATGTATGCAGACGTACTTACAGATAAGCCAGGAAGAACTGATTTGGAGGAATTTGACATGAAGTTAAATGACACAGTGCCTGTGCGAGTCAAGACTTACCCAGTTCCTTATGCAAAGCAAAAGACTTTAGAGGAAGAAATACAACAGCTACTCACCGCAGGAATAATTTCACCATCTGAATCACCTTACAGTGCCAGCGTCGTATTATTGAGAAAGCCAAGTGGAGAACATAGATTGTGCATCGACTATCGACAGCTCAATGCTATTACTGAATTTCAAGCAGAACCTCTGCCTGATCAGAACAAACTCTTCACAGCACTCAACCGAGCTAAGTACTTTACTAGGATTGATCTCAGTAAGGGATATTATCAGATTCCTGTAAAGGAGGAGGTTAGACAATGGTTAGCTTTCAGTACGCCTGGAGGACACTATGAGTTCAACGTACTTCCATTCGGATTAAGTAATGCTCCTAGCGTTTTTACACGTATGATGAGAAAATTACTTGACCCACTACACCATCCAGACATTAGTCACTTTATGGATGATATACTGATCGCAACTGAAACATTTGACAAGCATGTAGAAACACTACATCTTTTGTTCAGACGACTCAGAGAAACTGGATTAACGGCTAGGCCAAAGAAATGTCAAGTAGGATTCCAAGAATTGGACTTTTTAGGTCATAAGATATCTCATGGACTAATAACTCCACAGGAAGGAAACGTGGACAAACTCCAGAGAGCACCTCGTCCAAAGACAAAGAAGGATGTGAGATCATTCGTATCTTTGGGTGGATTCTATCAACGATACATTAAAGACTTCAATACTCTGTCAGCACCTTTAACGGATCTTACCAAAAAAGGGAACCCAGAGAAAGTCAATTGGTCTGCTGAATGTGAGAGAGCCTTCACAGCACTCAAACAAGCCTTAACCAATCACCCAGTTTTACATCTGCCAGATCTCAACCAACCATTCGTACTGCGTACAGACGCCAGTGACGTAGGAATTGGGGCAACGCTGTTGCAGAGAAAAGGAGATGAAACATCAGAGCTATTCCCTGTAGCTTATGCCAGCAGGAAATTGAATGCAGCGGAGAAGAATTATAGTGTCATCGAGAGAGAATGTTTAGCTCTCGTATGGAGTGTACAGAAGTTTCAGGCATACCTATATGGAAAACACTTCACTGTACAATGTGATCATCAACCACTTATGTTTCTCGCAGCATCCAAAAATTTGAATGCAAGACTTATGAGGTGGTCACTACTTCTACAACCATACTCGTTCCAGATAGAATATGTCCCTGGAAAGATGAATGTGGGAGCAGACTTTCTAAGTCGACACCCAGTGTCTGATGAACCATGTCAATCAGATACAGGAGAGAATACATTGGAGTAAATCATATAGGAAAAGCTTGACCACTGTAAATGCTGGAAACTTAGTTCCATACCCTAGAACAATCTGGAGTGGGGCTATGTGACATATTCACCTATCCATCATTTTACAGCGCGTCAACGTTACACAGCAACCCAGAGATTATCAAAACAATTACAGCACCGTAGAACATCGAACTCACTAAGCGATACTAATGACAGACAGATGCCAGGATAAGAATAGAAAAGTTAGCGTCAACAGAATAGAATGTGACTGGTAGAGACACATCACGTGGATATAGCGTCCCCCAGCTCGGGCGCCGCTTTAATAAAACCGCGCACTTCTATGACTTCAGAGCGAGCGAGCAGTCGCCAAAGCTATGTGTTGTCCAACTTTCAAACTTTTACAACGGGCAGTTTGATCTAGTCTGAGGTAAGCGTGTGATTCTCAGATCTAAGTGGTACCAAGATGTATAACGTAAAGGTATCCAGTGTTGTGCGTCCAATGAATTGTATTTTTGATAAAATAAATCTCTGAAAATGTGAAAAACTGCCGATCGCAACTTCAATACTGGCGCCACTTCCCCGGCGAAACCGACATCTTATAATTTCTCAAAACTGCAAAACTCTGACTTTCTACACTACATCTAACAACTTCACTATGTGCATATGACTATAATCTATCACAGAATAATGTACGAGATGAAATTTCCAATGCACTCAAATGCTTTTCATCAAAAACTTCTAGGAAAACGTTTCTGCAGAGATAGTCAGCTGGTGCAAACGAAACCCTACCTCGCTTTAAAAATGTACTTAATTCTGTCTATTTTGCAATCTAAAGAACTGAAACAGGAATTATACTCTTCCTTTTCTCTTTACGAATTGACAACAAATAGTATTTGATAGAAATTAGTTTATTCATGTGTCAGATTTTATTTAGACAACGCACTACATCAACTGCCTTGCTTAAAATAGGTTTACGTTCACAAACGACATTTGTGATAGCCGACCTACTTAATCTGCTCAGACTAAAGGGTGAAAATTACCTTGGTCTATAGCCAACTGTGTCGCCAACAGAATGGACATGATATGCACTGGTAAAAGATGTAGGAGAAGTATAAGTAGACAGAGAGGAGGAGAGTATTAGGGAAAAATACTTTAAGTAATAATTTTTTTCTAATATATTGTGTCATGACCTTGTATAGATTACATTTTGTAACAAATACACATCAGAAATTCTGTATGTTGGACATGAACCACAATAAAAGCACACTAGATGAGTTAAACTCATATTAACTGATGTAGATGTGAGGACAATTAGTACAAGCTATGGAACCCCACACAACAGAAGTTAACTCAACACAATACACTTCACACCACACAACTCCACACCACAACAGCAGGAACAAGGAAATGATTTAGAATAGGAAGTAGTTGCCTTGGAAAGTACAGATAAACAATTATATACACAATGTAGAACAAATAGAGTAATGTGGATGTTTAAATGTATGCCATTTATACAAATGCATCTCATACTTGTGTTGATCTTGCCTGTCAGCTTGATTACCATGATTCAGGGAACATCACATTATCACTCTTATCTGTGTCTGACTGTACACTACTCACTGAACTACAGGTCCACTGAGGAAATGCATACAGCAGGTACCAGACAACAGAAGCTGCATCCAGTGTAATAATCTCTGACCCACCCCAAAGTAACACAACAATACTTCTTCTGATCTTATCATTTTTGTTTTGTTATGTTGTGTTCACACTATGAACATGCTGTAAAGGATTATACATACCTGTATGAATTTTAAACAGTGATGTCTTGGTGCCACACCTAACCAACAAGGAGGGAAGAGGAGTGAATGAGATGATCAACACCTGTGATGGCAGATGACTCCAGCCTTAAGCAGAGAATGAGAAGTCTTCAGTGAAGCTAAACTGGCCCAACCTGAAGTGGATCCATCAGACCATGGACCCAGGCTTATCCACATCTCATCACACCAGGTTTTCTTATCACTCACACAAACTTCACCCTCTCAGGAAATGATTTTCTTGATTTATTGTTGGATGTAGAACTTCTTAACTATAACACATTTGGTAGTTAAAACATCTCACTATACAATGAATGTTATTATTTATTGACTGACTATACTTGGTCCTATGAAAGTTTTTTTCTATTTCATTCTGTAAATGTCAACAGCTGATGAAAAAAAGAAGAAAATGTCAAATAGGCCAAAAGACACTGGCACAGTCAATAAATTTGTTTAAATGTGAAAATCTCTTCCATTTAATTTGTCATTCCAAACTATCTGTGGGAAAATCTCTATCTTGTGTGTAGAACATGTCTCAATGCTCACTTGTGTTTGTTGAATGTTTAATTAACAAATACACATTCACATAAGATAAATTCTTAGTTGGAGAGAGAGAACAGGAGACTCTTCATCTTTAACTGTTCCAAATCCATGTTATATTGCACCTGATTCTTATTGAGAAAGTCTTTTCAGACAATTTCTTAAGATGAAAGAAGGGGGTTCGTGAGCTATACCATTAAATACCAGGTGGAAAGACAGGGGACAAACCTAGTGATTACTTTTTCTATTAAAAGAGGACCACACACCCTTAGACAAATAACCAAATCCGAGTCTGTAAATCTTTCAAGGGTCGTATTCTTGATCTATTTACATATAAGAAGAGGATGGGGCCCAGCTACCTTTAACAGAGATGGGTTATGAACAGTAATGTTTCTTTGTGTGTGTGTGTCCTTTATGCGTTCACGAACGGTCTATCCGATTGAGATGAAATTTTGTACAGATGTTGTTCTCACTCCAGCGGATCCAACTGAAATACGAGCGACGGGAAGAGGAAAGGGAGTATCAGAAACAGACGAGCAACGGGAACGGGAGCAGAGGCCTAATGCGTACTCTGTGCGCTTAAAGAAATGTATTTGAATTCAATGAGAAGCTCCCCGCCAGGTGTGGGCGAAGCCGGGCCGGGTCGTCTAGAATATATATATATATTGCACAATTTATTGCGGTGCTTATTTCACTGTATCACGCCGGTCGTATGTGTAGAAACAATTCAACACATGTTGAAGCAACGTAATAAATCCTTTTAGCTGAAATAAGCAAAGCACACTGTCTTATATGTTTCACAGTCATCACGGTAGTTTAAAAGAGATTACCATTATTAGAGGGTATATAATTGCGGTTTACTTGTGTGTACAGCAGACGTCTCTGCAAATCTCGGCAACTTTTCGCCACATGTAATCATATATCGTTACACTCACGCACATACATTCACACACGCACACACACCAAAAACACACTTATCTACACAAAAACTCACACACACACACACATAAACACACACACACACACACACACATGCATATACGTATACATACACAAACCACATACACACACATAACCAGACACACACATACACACACGTACACATGCACACACACACACACGCACACACAGAGGTCCCGAAGAAGGAATCGGCTATAAGTCTGTCATGCGTTAGGACCATCACATTCTGTAGGCCTGAGTGCAGGAAAGAATAGGTGCTCAGTCTCTCCCTCCGGTAGCCAGCGGCCAGTCCCGATATGGAACTTTCCTTTGACCTCGCTCCCACCATTGTCAGCGTAACTTCATATCCGCTCCGTTAAGGTGTCCGTTAAACATCTTTAAGTGTATATTAATATGCTCACTTATTTTATATTCCCATCAGACCAACCTAAGATTTTATTTTATATTTCCATCAGACAAACCTAAGATTTTATTGTTTATTTCTATCAGACAAACTTAAGACATACATGCAAACACACGCACACACACACACACACACACACACACACACACACACACACACATATTCGCATACGCACTCACTTACTCTAACTGTGTGTGTGTGTATGTATATATATATATATATATATATATATATATATATATATATATATATATATATATATATATATATATATATATATATATATATATATATATATATATATATATATCTTATATATAAAAGGCAATCTCCGTCTGTATGTATGTCCTTTATGCGTTCGCGAACGGTCCATCCGATTGAGATGAAATTATTCTACACGTCTTCCTTTCATTCCAGCGCAGCCAACTGTGATATTTTTTTAGTGTGAAATCGGCTGCTTACTTAAAATTATTTAATTTTTCATTTTACATTATAATTTATATACAGCGAGGGGACTTAACTCTACAAAAGTTATTTCAAGGGGCATAACGTTTAATAACATTGCTGTATAACTTATAGTCATATTGTTGCATTGTTTTCAAAGATTTATAAACTCTTTGTTTATAGTTATGTACCGGCATATGAGTTATAATAAATAATGATACAATCTTTAAGGCATTTTCAAAGTTTTCATAAAAATAATGCATATTGCATAACATTGTAACTCATCTTTTTATGCTTACGAAGTTATCTACAGTCATGCAGGTGATTAGAAACGGTTTTCATTAGAAATAATGGATGGTGTGTGGAAGGACATTCTTTTAAGTTACTTTATTTTGTTGTATGAATTTAATGAGACGCTACCCGCCAGGAGCTGGGCGATGCTACGCCGGGTCAGATAGATAGACAGACCCACCTTTTCGCTGCAGTTATCTACAGGCATATGCGTTATAATCCTCCTCCTCCTCCTCTCCCCTCCTCCTGCTCCTACCCTCTTCCTCTTCCCCTCCCCCCTCTCCATCCTCCTCCTCCCTCTTTCTCCTCCTCATCCCTCTTCCTCCTCCTTCCTCCTCCTCCTTCCTCCTCCTCCTTCCTCCTCCTCCTTCCTCCTCCTCCTTCCTCCTCCTACCTCCTCGCCCTCCTCCCTCCTCCTAATCACTCCTCTTCCTTCCTCCTCCCTTCTCCTCCTCTCTCCTCCTACTCCCTCCTCCTCCCTCCTCCTCCTACGTCCTCCCCCTCATCCCTAATCCTCCCTCTTCCTCCTTCTCCTCCCTTTTTCTCCCTCCTCCTCCTACTACCTCCTCCTCCTCCCATTACTCCTCCCTCCTCTCCTTCTCCTTCCTCCTCCCTCTTCATCCCTCCTCCTCCCTCCTCATCCTCTCTCCTCCTCCCTCCTCCTCCCTCTACCTCCTCCCTCCTCCTACCTCCACCTCCTCCCTCCACATCCCTCCTCCTCCCTCTTCCTCCTCCTCCCCCTCCTTCTCCTCCCTCCTCCCTCTCCTCCTCCCTCTCCTCCTCCTGCGTTCTTATCCTCCCTCATCCTCCCTCCTCCTTCTCCTTCCTCCCTCTTCCTCCTCCCTCCTTCTCCCTCCTCCTCCCTCTTCCTCCTCCTCCCTACTCCTCCTCCCCTCCTCCCTCCCCCTCCTCCTCCTTCCTCCCTCCTCCTCCCTCTTCCTCCTCCTCCCTCCTCCCCCTCCTCCTTGCTCTCCTCCTCCCTCCTCCTCCTCCTAATCACTCCTCCTCCCTCCTGCGCCTCCCTACTCCTCCCTTCTCCTCTCTTCTTCCTCCTCCTCCCTCCTCCATCCTTCCCCCTCATCCTCCCTCTTCCTCCTCCCTCTTCCTCCCTCCTCCTCCTCCCTTCTTCCCTCCTCCTCCCTTATCCCCCTCCTCCCTCTCCTCCTCCCTCCTCCTCTTCTCTCCTCCTCCTCTCTCCTCCTCCTCTCTCCTCCTCCCTCTACCTCCTCCCTCCTCCTCCCTCTTCCTCCCTCCTCCTCCTACCTCCTCCTACCTCCTCCTCCTCCCTCCTCCTCTTTATCCCTCCTCCTCCCTCCTATTCCTCCCTACTCCTACTCCTCCCTCCTCTTCCCTCCTCCTCTCTCCGCCTATCTCTTCCTCCCTCCTCCTCCCTCCTCCTCCCTCCTCCTCAATCTACCGCCTCCCTCCTCCTCCCTCCGCCTCCTCCCTCCTCCTCCTCTCTCCTCCTCCCTCCTCTCCTCCCTCATCCTCCCTCCTCTCCTCCCTCATCCTCCCTCCTCCTTCCTCCTCCCTCCTCCTCCCTCTTCCTCCTCCTCCATACTCCTCCTCCCTACTCCTCCTCCCCTACTCCCTCCCCCTCCTCCTCCTCCTTCCTCCCTCCTCCTCCATCTTCCTCCTCCTCCCTCCTCCCCCTCCTCCTCCTAATCACTTCTCCTCCCTTCTCCTCCCTACTCCTCCCTTCTCCTCCCTTCTCCTCCCTACTCCTCCCTTCTCCTCCTCTCTTCTTCCTCCTCCTCCCTCCTCCTTCCTCCTAATCCCTCCTCCTACCTCCTCCTCCTCCTCCCTCCTCCTCCTCTCTCCTCCTCTTAATCCCTCCTCCCTCCTATTCCTCCCTACTCCTACTCCTCCCTCCTCTTCCCTCTTCTTCTCTCCGCCTATCTCTTCCTCCCTCCTCCTCCCTCCTCCTCCCTCCTCCACCTCCCTCTTCCTCCTCCCAGCTCTTACTCCTCCTTTTTCTTCTTCTGCTGCCGCTGCCGCCGCTCCATTTACCCAAGTTAATTGTTGGGGAAGATGTAAAGACCTTTCAAGTGCTCTTTCTAATGCTTTTTGTAAGTTGGTCTTCGTTTATCTAGGTTGTTCTAACTGCAACCAATACATGATTTTACAGACAGGCAGACAGACAGACAGACAGAGAGGCAGGGAGAGACAGACAGACAGACAGACGGGAACGGGAACTTATATGACTACTTATATGAATTAAATGAGATGCTGCCCATCAGGGTCTGGGCGAAGCCGGGCTGGGTCAGACAGACAGACAGACAGACAGATAGACAGACAGACAGACAGACAGATAGATAGTCGGGAACGGGAACGGGAGCTTATATGACTACTTATATGAATTAAATTAGATGCTGCCCATCAGGGTCTGGGCGAAGCCGGGCCGGGTCAGACAGACAGACAGACAGATAGACAGACAGACAGATAGATAGTCGGGAACGGGAACGAGAGCTTATATGACTACTTATATGAATTAAATGAGATGATCCCCACCAGGGTCTGGGCGAAGCCGGGCCGGGTCAGCTAATATATATATATATATATATATATATATATATATATATATATATATATATATATATATATATATATATATATGGGGGTACGGGGTGTCAGGCATTGGTAGCACCTTTGGTAAGGATGACTCTCATGTCCTTTTCAGGACCCATCCTCCACTGGTCCAATCCTGACACCCAGCTCGCGCCTTTGGGTCCTAGTATCTGTCAGCATGCGACAGCGGCCACCCCCCGGGCAACAGCTGTGAGAGACTGGCTAAACCAGGCGTGGGTAGCCGATTTGGTGTCAAACCAAGCGGTAAACAAGGGTATGCCTACCCAGCATGTGAAGACAGGATTCGGCAGACTGCGCGGAAGAAATCATTCCTGATTCAACGGGCAAGACATCTTTTACCTGCAAAGCGTTGTGGAAAGTAATGAGCACGGCAAGGCACATAGAGCGCCCTGGTCATCCACTGCGCCTGTATTCGTCTCCAGTCGACACGACTTGTCTTGCCACTGGACACCGATGGACTCAGGCGAGAGAGTGAGGTCGACGAATTGCGCAACTCTTCTTCACTTTAATCCAAGTCATCGCGCAAGTCATTCTTCATCCAACGTCATATATCACCTTCAAGCCTTGTGGTGATTGGCGAGCGGCGAAGCGGCAGGCGTGGGTACGCTGGCAGCCGTAGTCGCAGAACTGCACACAGGCGGCTCAGGCCGTATGGTCGTCTTCTACTGACCGGAGCAGCAGTGGGATTCGGCAGCCCCCTGAGCGACTGAGCAGCCCTCTATAGGAACACACTGTCGCCTCCATAGCATGAGGAAGGGGCTAGAAAAGGTGCCCTAAACATTGTCTGCTCCATCACTATCTAACCAGCTAGCCGCGGTTGATGGGTACCCTAACTGCGGTCGACATACAAACAAAGATTTAGAACCCACGGCTCCATACTTTCAACCCCACTGGATGAAATGAATAAAAAAAAAAGTAAAAAAGTCGACATGGTCGACTTCATTGCACCGGGTTTTATCCCATATGGCTCGGTCTCTTTCCGCAGCACGGAAAGCGTCGCACAAAGCACGAACTCCGTTGCTTTTTGCGACGACCCACAGGAGTCTCCGAAACATTTAACTCGTAAACCGAAGGACGCGGCCCGGAATCGAACCCACAACCTTCGGAGCACGAGTCAAACTGCTTGACCAATTCGCCACAGAGACTCCCCACTCGCCACAGAGACTGGATGAAATGAATGGTCATTATCATTCTTGATGGACAAACAATACACACATACACACACATACACACACACACACACACACACACACATACATATATATATATATATATATATATATATATATATATATATATATATATATATATATATATATATATATATATATAATCCACTCGGCCATGCTGACCTCCAGTTTGTTATCCAATGGCGTTTCCACCTTGTCGTGGTGGGGGAGCTTGAGTTTCTCAATGACCCTGAGAGCTATGCCGGCGGTAGCATAGCTACCAGCAGGGCCTCCCAAGCCGGACAGGTCAAAGGGTAGAGAACAGACAAAGAGAAACACCCTGGTCCTCCAGGTTGGGGGTTGAAGCGTGGGGTTAACATCCCCACCTTTGTAAAAACCATTTTGTTACGAAACAGATACATGAGCCTCGAATTCGGACTGACTTATTTGGACATCGACCTTGGAACGTTAAAGGACTTTTGAGATTTGGAACATGGAATGTACGGACACTATATCGAGCTGGAGCGGCCGAAGAATTAACCCGGGAGTTGGTTGAAGATAAAATGGATATAACAGCAATTCAAGAAATAAGGTGGCCAGGGGAGGGTACTTTAGAGCAAATTGGAATGATTATAATATATGGAGGAAACACCCAAAATAAACATGAATTAGGAACAGGATTTGTCATCAAAAAAGAGTTATGGGGGAACGTTCTAAACTTTAAAGCTGTTAATGATAGGATTAGTAAATACCGAATAAAAGGTAAATGGAAAAATATAACGATGATTAACGTACATGCACCTACTGAAGAGAAAGAAGATGATATTAAAGAAGATTTGTATAATGATCTGGAAGATGTCATAGAAGAAACCCCCAAACAGGACATCCTGATTGTGCTGGGAGACTTCAACGCAAAAATTGGTAGAGAGCAAACTCATAAAAAAGTTGCCGGTATGGAGAGCCTACATACAACTTCAAATGATAATGGATGGAGAGTCAGTCATCAACCTAGCAGAAGCCAAAGGACTGCTGATCAGCAGTGCCAGACTGCAAAGAAAGGATATACATAAACAAACTTGGAAATCATGTGACAAGAGAACCTATAATCAAATAGATCACATTTTAATTAACAACTAAAATGCATCAAACATACAACAAGTTAGAAGCTATAGAGGCGCTGAGTGCCACAGCAACCCCTTCCTCGTTGGGGCAAAATTTAAAATAAAACTTAAGAGAGCTTTCTATGCTAAACTACAAAGGTTACACCCAACATATAACAGAGAAAAACTACAAGAAATTACAGTCAAAGAGAAATTTGCAGATGAAATAAAATGTAAACTTTAAATTCTACAAAACCCGTTGGAGGAAAGCGTTGACCAAACTTGGTTGAACATCAAGAATACAATTCAATCTACCGCAGAAGAATGTCTCGGTGTGTTGATAACCACGCATAGAAAGAACAAATGGTTCAATCCAAAATGTTAAGAAGCAGTCATTAGGAAAAATACAGCTATGGCTAAATGACATCAACAACATCCACAAGGAAGAGCAAAATAGAAATGAATGTAAAGAGACTACAAAAATAGTTCGACAGCAGAAGCGAGAATATATGAGTAATATAATCAAAGATATGGAAACTAATCACCAGAAAAACGAATCTAGAAAGTTTCTTAAAGAACTGAAGTCAATGAAACGAGGGCACCAACACAACACATATGGTTTAAAAGACAAACATGGGAATATGATAAATACCAATGAGGAAATGTGCAACACATGGAAAGAATACTTTGTTGAATTACTAAATTGTGAAGCTCCAAGTAACACTTTCTCACAGGAAGAGGTTCTAACGTGTGAACCACAAATTGAAGAACCTGCATTTGAAAAAAAAATCCTATATGTAATCACACGACTTAAAAACAATAAGGCAACTGGGGTTGATGGAATTGCTGCTGAATTTATAAAGGCAGGTGGCCATGCATTACATCTAAAGCTATACGAACTAATAATAAAAATCTGGAGGACTGAAGAATTACCCCATGACTGGAAAGAGTCATTATTGATACCTATCTTTAAGAAAGGAGACAAGTTCCAGTGTGAAAATTATTAGAGGAATATCACTACTGTCCATAAGCTATAAGATACTATCTTTAATACTACTAAATAGACTAAAACCATATTCAGAATACATATTAGGTGACTACCAGGCGGGTTTTAGACAAAACAGATCAACAATAGATCAGATATTTATCTTACGACAAATAGCCGAGAAAAATTGGGAATATAAAAGAGATCTCCACAACATTTTTGTGGATTTTAAAAAGGCTTGCGATAGTGTCCATAGGAATAGTTTATGGAATGCTATGCGGGAATTTGGAATACCAAGGAAGTTAATCAACATGACCAGACTATGCATGGAAGATACTTATAATATAGTAACGTATAAAGGCAGGAAATAAGACCCTTTCCAAATAACATCTGGCTTGAAACAGGGTGATGCACTATCGCCGCTACTCTTCAATCTGGCTCTAGAGAAAGTTGTAAGGAGGGTAAAGGAGGAATGTGAAATTGGAGGAACATCCAAGCTGCTTGGTTATGCAGATGATATAGATATCATAGGGGAAAATGAACAAAAGACATTAGAAATATTGACTCACTTAAAAGAAAAAGCCCAACAGATGGGGCTGGTTATCAACCAAGATAAGACAGAATATATGGTAATTTCAAGAGAAGGAATGGCTAAAATCTCTGGCCACATACAAATATAATAGATAATATGACCATTAAAAGAACGGAAATATACAAATACCTGGGTTCAATCTTCAACTGCTCCATCATAAGGGAAGAAATACAAACTAGAATCAATTCTGGAAATAAGATATGCTATGCACTACAACTCTCATCTCATCTCATCTCATCTCATCATGTTCCTCTTGTACCTTGCGGTGTCGAGGTGAAGTATAAACTTCGTGAGAGTGCCCGATTATGGGCTTCATAAATCGATATTCCCATGGACTCTGCTATTCCCTCCGTCCAACGTTTACGTGGTCGGCCTATTCCTCTGATTCCATCTGGTCTGTACATCATTGCTTGTTGTGGTATGCTGTTGACTGGTAACCTACTTGCATGGCCAAACCATTTGGCTTGCTGCTTTCTGATAAAATCTAGCCGTTTGGGTCAGTCCGTTTATACTTCTTAGTTTTTCTACGAGCAGTATGAAGATCCCCTGCCGGCTTGCTAGGCCAGCCGCAGGTTTAGGACACTAATCTGACCACAGGGAGTCCATCCCCTATGGCGAGCATCTACTAAAATCAAAGGCGCTATCTCGTAACACCAAGATCACAATATACAAAACACTGATCAGACCAGTTGTGCTGTATGGCTCTGAAACCTGGAGTACAACGAAAGGAGACGAAGCCTTGCTACAAACCTTTGAGAACAAAGTTTTAAGACGCATCTTTGGACCCATTAGGGATACACAAAGTGGAGATTGAAAAAAAAGAAGTAACAAAGACATTTATGATCTGTTTAAGTCCCCGCTAATCACTGGTATCATGAAGGCTAATAGACTACAATGACTGGGGCATATAGAAAGAATGGAAGATAATAGGGAAACAAAACTCGCTTACACTCAGGAAATAAATGACCGTAGACCCCGAGGTAGACCAAGAAGACGGTGGAGAGATAATACATGTACAGACTTACAAGCACTTGGAATCAACGACTGGCAAGAGACGGTCAACCAGAGAGACGAATGGAGACGGATTGTATCTGCAGCAAAGAACCTCAATGGCTCGGAACGCTGAAGAAGAAGAAGAGAATTCGGTAGCGCAATGGTTAGCCCGCTTTCCGGTCGAATAGAATGTGTTCGAATCCCATCAAGGATGATTTTGTCTTAACTGACATGGTCTGATTTTTTTTTTTTTTTTTTTTTTTTTTTTTGTATTGACCTAAGTCCGAGGTCGATCCAACCTAAAAAGTGTACCAGGAAATATCCCGGGAAGTAAAGGCAGATGGCTTGATATTAGCCACGTCACACATCGAATGCCGATGTTTCTACACAAAATTAATGGGCTGGGGTGTATTTTTAATGACAGTGGGGCTTTTGAAAATATTGCCGTTCAAAGTTTTGGAAATAGAAAACTTGGAACGGCAACATTTTTAAAATCACCACTGTCATTAAAAATACACCCTATATAAGGGACATATACCTTAATTACCATATGCCCAATACATGGCGTATAAAATGGTTCCTTACTTTACTTTACTTTACTTCACTTCACTATATGGTATAGCAATATGGACAATGAATGAACAATGTGAGAGAAGAATTGTAACTTTTCAAATATGGTTTTATGGACAACTTTGGAGAATATCGTGGAGGGTGAAGAAAATAAAGACGTTTTACACAAACTGGTATAGAAAGAACGTTTCGAACTCAGATCAAGATACAACAATTAAGGCACTTATAATGGACATATAAAGATACTGAGTTTCTTGCTTGGGGATGTTCCGGGAGTGACAGAGGGAGAGGGGAAAGTGTGCAAGAGCAATCCAGCATTACATGCGGGTGGGCAATATCAAGAGATACACAGACAGACAGACAGACAGACAGACAGACAGACAGGCAGGCAGGCAGGCAGGCAGGCAGGCAGGCAGGCAGATCAAAAGTTCATATCCACAATTTGACATCTTATCCACAGTACACATTTACACCGACGGCTGGGCTATTATCGTTACAATGGCGTGCTAACGATTGCGAATTAACAGAAGAAAGCTTGACGCTTGTGCCAAGTAGCCAGGCGTTTTCAGCAGACGATTGGTTTAACATTGATCGTCTCCATCTTTCTCCGTCAGGAGACACCTTGGGACTTGTTTCTCTTCATACGACAGGAAATAGGCTAATGGCGGGTTTTGTGCTGAAGGCAGTGGCAACTGGGTGTTAATTAGAGATAAGCATAGGATGTAAACTTCAAGACTTTTACCATATGCTGACATTCGTGTTTTGATTTGTGAGCACTGATCTTAAACAATTCAAAGCAATATTTATTTTGTAAACATATACTATTAGGATATGTAACAGAAATTAATGCTAATTTGTTAGAGCGTATTTTAGCCTTATTCGAAAATATTTTATAAATCTGGGTGACAATGTGCTTTTATAATGAACTGGAATCAAGTAGATTCTTTAACATACTCGTGGCAGTCATTAAGTAACAGGAATTTAACGAATAATTTTCTTTAGAATAATGCAAACCAGAAATTTTGTGGGTGTAATTTCTCAACATAGTCTCTCTGTCTGGCAACGCACTGTTTCCACCTGTCCACTAGCTTGTTGATGCCTCAAAAGAACAGTTTGTGGATGTGGCATGAAACTAATTTTGCACCGCCTCCATTAGCTCGTTGTCATCTGCGAACCTTTGACTCCCGCAAATGTTCATTCAAGGTTTAAGCAAGAGAAGGTCCGATGACGCCAAGTCTGGAAAGTTTGCTTAATGTTTCAAGACCTCAAATTTCAGAGCACGTTGTGCATCTACTATAAGCACAGCGGTATTATCTGTCGTTTCCTGTGTCGTTTACATCACTCGCAGGTCTCCAACTATGCGGTTTAACAAAGACGTTTTGTCATTCATTTTGAAATCTTTCTGTCCATTCATACATTCTCCACTGCGCCAGATAACTGTCTCCATACTGAACCATCATTCTTCTGTAGATTTCACAAGATTTCACACACTAATACGCAATATTTAAAAAAAAAAAACGAATAATGCCTCGTTGTTTTTCATGGTGCAAATATTTAGTGGGGTAGCCATTTTATAATTGATATTGCATTTGCGCAAACTTTTTCATTTCCCTACATAGGGTTTTACTTAGATACCAGTTTGTGTCCCGAAATAAGATGTTATGTTGTCCACTACCATGCAGATTAAAATAAAATGCAGGTAACTTAACAGCTTTCCCTAGTATATTTCTAAGAATATTATGAAAATGACATGAGAGATTATTTAGTCCGAAGATTTGTATAAAGTTGTTTGAGCATGTCATTCCAACCTAAAGCTAGCTTTGTTACTGGCATTAAACATATTTCGGAGAAACTAATCTAGCGTGACTCCCTTCAACCGACAGGCAGGCAGGCAGGCAGACAGACAGACAGACAGGCAGGCAGACAGACAGAGACAGACAGACAATCAGGCAGGCAGGCAGACAGACTCCAAAATCACAGAGGGTAAAGTATAATTTCTTCGGGTTCCTTGTATTTCAAACATCGTCCATACCTAGATTTCGACACAGGTTAATTTAATGGTCGACATTCTACCTGTAGATCACCCAGCTCCCATATGAATAGCATCAATATCATGTAGCCCATACTTTGCAGAACGTTGCTCTCATCGCGGCCCGTCGGAAAGACTCTCGATCGTTTGCCAGTTATCCCGCCTTATTCATGCTCATGCCCAGGGTGTCTTTAATGTCCTGTGTCCACTTTCGCGCTGAACGACCCCTGTCTCTTCTGCCAGGGCTCATCCCTTCTATTACTATTTCTTTTGAAAGATAGGATTAACTGTTCTAATCTCTTTTCTCCTTAATAGTCATGTGTCCCAATCCGTGCTGGTTGATCCCTGCCTTTTCTTCCCGTAACCATGCCTTCCAGTAAATGTCCTTTCTAAACCACTGCGGCGTTTAATATGGACATTTGAACATATCAATGGCATATTAAACAGATGTAAGAATGCAAGGGCCGGTCTCCGTGGTGAATGGTTTATGGACGCGATTCGTAAGCCCGCTTACCCGCGTTCGAAACACAGCTGCGACCGATATAGCAGCAGACCGCGTTGCGCTGAGTTTTGACGAGTTGGTATGGGAACCGTTCGTTCAGAAAGCAATGGCAAACTACTGAACGTAAACTTGCCAAGACATCAATAACAGCAGTAAAATGCTGGTGTTGACAGCGACTGTAAAAAGAATATGCAAAAAAAAAAAAAAAAAGAATGCAAGGATGTTACGTCATCATTAAAACAGTTCAGAAAAATTCGAAGCAGCGATAGATAAAAATCAAAGTGTCGCTTGACTGATGATCAGATCAGCATTTAAACATCATTTCAAGAGTATCTAATAAATTATCTAATTATTTCAGATGTCCAACTCAGCTACTGATGGAGCAAAGAACCCGGAAGTGCGCTGAGTTTCCTATAACAGGATTTCATTCTCAGTCTACTTAGCGCGCCCTACTATCGCGGTTTACTTATTACATTACTTAATAAGTTCAAAGAACTGTCCAACTCTACGCGACATTTTTAGGGAGAGTTTAAAGTTTAATTCGAGACAGATTCACTTTTAACTTTAAAAGTACGTCAAGAATTAGTATGTGTGCCCGATAATTTCATGTACTCACGGCCAGAGGTCTGAATGTGTGGATGGTAAGATTTGCAGTTTCATATGTCCTGGTAACTTCTTTTTAGTCGTCGTTGTCTTCACTTTGTTGTTGCTGCTGCTGCTGCTGCTGCTGCTGCTGCTGCTTGTTGTTGTTGTTGTTGTTGGTGTTGTTGTTGTTGTTTTTGGTGTTGTTAGTCGTCGTCTTCTTCTTCTTCTTTCTTTCTTTTGCCTCCACCTCCACCCATGTTTCTATTTTTTTCTTTTTCATATCCTTCTCTTCTTATTCCTCCTCCTCCTTATCTGCCTTCTTCTTTTTTGTTCTTTTTCTTCTTCTTTTTCTTCTTCTTCTTCCTCTTCTTCTTCTTCTTCTTCTTTTTCTTCTTCTTCTCCCTCTTTTTCTTCTTCTTCTTCTTCTTCTTCTTCTTCTTCTTCTTCTTCTTCTTCTTCTTCTTCTCCTGCTTCTTCTTCTTCTTCCTCCTCTTCTTCATCTTTTTTCTACTTTTTTCTTCTGCTTTCTCCCCCTCCTCTTTCACCTTTCTTATTCTTCTTATCCTCCTTTTCTTCCTCCTCCTCTTTCTTCTTCTTCTCCCTCTTCTTCTGTTTTGAGTGCTTGGTCTGGAGCAGACATGGGCGATCATGATCCTCTAATCCTCTCTACCATCTGATAGACTAGTGTTACTTATGTAATGTTTGGTGTAAGCTTGCTAAATAATATGTCTTTATCCTCCCATGCCTCCGTTTGCTTAGTACTTGTATTTTCCCACACACAAAATTATTTCTCTACTCTGAAGATTTTGAAGCTATACCAGATAAATATCAGTTGACTTTTCCTTATGGTTGTGTTGGGTGTCTTGTAACACCTGCGAGTCTCCATACCTCGGCATTGGTTTTTCCTCTCTAACTACGATATTTTCAATATTATTCTCAAAAACTAGTCTCCAGGAAGTGTCTGTGGCGAAGTAAAGCCAAATGCCTCGCGCACCTAAGGTTGTGGGTTCGATTCCGATCTACCGTCATTCGGTTCATGAGTTCAGTTTCCTCAGAGACCTCCGAGGGTCGTTGCTGGGACTAAGGAGTTCGTGCTTCGTGCGAAGCTTTCGGTCGCCCGGTCTTCGGAAAGAGACCAAGCTGTTTGTGATAAAACCCGGTGCAATGAAATCGATCCTCTCGCCCTGAAGCACCTTTAAACACAAAACAGTAAGTATTACTGCGGTTTGCAATGAACATTAATAGAAAGCACGGTTACTGTACGGCGGCACAGAAGTCCACTAACACGACAGTGGACAAGGGACGTTAAAATCTCCCTTGGAGTGAAAGTGTGCGTTGGTGTAACTGTTAGGACGTCACGGTGACAGGGGCATTAGCACGGTGGGACATTGGTTCGATATCAGCTCTCGTCGCTAGCTACGGAAAGAAGAGAGTGGCCAAATATTCTTCAGCGTACTCAGGCCTACATACATCATTACATGTGATGTTCCTTACACTTCACAGATCAACAGCAGGTTTCTGATATGTAACTTTTTTTTCGTGAAATTGCATGAAGAAGAGGAACTGGCAGATGATGGAGAGTCTTGTTGGCGGTCTGTGTTTAGAGAGACGTTCTACAAAGGACCCGTTCACTTCTGCTGATGACAGAGACGGTACCGCCATTAGTTCAGTGTAAACGCTCAGTGATTGTTCTATTCTTCTTCTTCTTCTTCTGCTGCGCTCATCCGGAGTTTTTTTCCGGACGTGATTGTGTTGTGCCTGTTTACAGCAGAGCTGCGTTCTTGCCCCGTTAGGCCGACACATCCGACTTTTGCGGGCATTTGTTGACCGGGTTAACCTTCCCGGGATTGTTCTATTCTACGCGTACAGGAGAATTGTGACCTCTTCATTATCATCCTCATAATGTTATTTGTCTATACACGTTAGCGATATTGGTTCGCCATCTCACATACACACTGGAGTATGGGGTGGTGTCTGTGTTCTTGTCCCGATTATGCCATTCATCATTAGTTTTTTTTCGAGTGCATTTTTCTTATCCGTTTGTTCATTTGTTTGTTTGGTTGTTGGTTGGTTGGTTGGTTGGTTGGTTAGTTGGTTGGCTGGCTGGCTGGCTGGCTGGTTTGTTGGTTGGTTGGTTGGTTAGTTGGCTGGCTGGCTGGCTGGCTGGCTGGTTTGTTGGTTGGTTGGTTGTTTGCTTGGTTGTTTGGTTGGTTGGTTGGACGTTTGTTTGTTTGGTTGTTTATTTGTTTCTTTGTTTTGTGTGTGTGTGTGTGTGTGTGTGTGTATGTGTGTGTGTGTGTGTGTGTGTGTGTGTGTGTTTGGTTGTTTAGTTGTTGGTTATATGTTTGTTTGGTTGGTTGGATCTTTGTTTTTGTTTTTTTAATTGTAAAATAATAATTTATATTTACTGAAATATCACTTTAATTACATCAAACAATTTATTTCACGCTTGTTGTAATTTTTGTAGTTATTATAATTGTTGTGGTTGTTGTAGTAGTTCTTGTTGTAGTTGTTGCAGTTGTTATAGTTATTGTAGCTGAAATCTGGGCGTGGCTGATAGGTTTAATGCGTTCGAACTTTCTCGTCTGACTGTGGCATAATGGGTTCGCTCTCTCACATTGGTCAGTTGGATTTAAATATTGATTTCTGGTTCAGAGAGCAATGGCAAACTACTGAACGTAAAATTGCCGAGTTAATCGCACGCAGCAAGTAGGCTCCAGGTGTGAATGCAACTTCATGCAAGGAACGTGCAATTTTTTAAGTAAAAACGGCAGGCCTAATATGTCATTACAATGCGAGAGTTAAGAGAAAAAAGTCGAATAGTGAAACCCTAAACAGACATCACAAATGATACTCAAGACTGAATATGTGCGCTGGCGTGAATAATACTACCAGATACACGACCAAGAGAACACTCACGGATACCCGACGAAAAGAACACTTCTAGATACCCGACCAAGAGAACACTCACGGATACCCGACCAAGACAACACTCCCAGATACCCGACCAAGAGAACACTCCCAGAAGCCCGAACAAGAGAACACTTCCAGATACCCGACTAAAAGAATACTCACAGATACCCGAACAAGAGAACACTCACCGATACCCGACCAAGAGAAAACTCCCAGATACCGGACCAAGAGAACACTACTATATACCCCACCTAGAGAACATTCCCAGATGCCTGACCAAGAATACAACTATCAGATACCCGACCAACAGAACACTCTCAGATACGCGACCAAGAGAACATTCCCAGATACCCAACCAAGAGACTGACTGGCACCTTTCCGTCTTGACAGATGATAGTTTGTGAAATGGAGTTATAGCTCTCCATAACCCGAAGCCTAGGCTGAATTTAGAGACCATGTTTTGCCCATGCAGCATGATCCCTCTCTCGGTCTGTCCAGTGTACTCCAGAGGAAAGGTAAACCAATACGTCTGGAACAAGACAAGCTGCAGAAGCTGCTGGATCAGCAAAACAATGCTCTAACTGTCTGCCTGTCGGAGCTTCAATCCTAGACCAGTTGCCAACCGAGGCTTAGGGCCTGGTTTGCCCTGCCATGACATTAAGTCTTTAGGTTGCATTTCCTCGCACTTCGATAAGGCTTGTACCCTCCCAATTGCGCTCCTCCGCCCGAAGCCGTTGGCACAATATGGGGTGTCGGTTTTGGTAAGCGTCGCCCAACATTCGGCAACATTCGACCAAGGGAACACTCCCAGATAACCGACCAAGAGAAAACGACCAGATACTCGAGCATGAAAAACTACCAGGTACCCGATCAAGATAAAACTAATATATATCGAACCAACAGAACTTCATAATGATAATGATGATGCTGAAGATAATTCTTAGAGTTTGAAGACGAGAGTAAAGAGATGCCTCAAACGTGCCGATGTCTAACATTTCTTGATGCGACTATATAGGCCATCATGGTCCATCACACTTGTAATGAAAAAAAGTCACAGAACTTCAGTGCACGACTGGAAACAAAAGTCAGTAAAGGACACTTGTGCACGCTTCTACTAGCATATTGGGCATAGTGTATGATGGTAGGCGCATAGTTTTATAGAACAATCGGCACTACGTGGATAATGTGATCAGTATCACACCAGCCGCCTTTACTTCCCAAGTAATTACCTGGTAACTATTTTAGGTCGGGTCATCCTCGGAGCCCGGATCAACTTTAATAATCCGCACCGGTAAGGATTCAAATCCATGACCTATCAGGCGAGCGTCTAGCCACCACATTACCGCGGCTCCCATTGGAAACATAAGTGTCTAAAATATAATTCCGTGCAGTCTCATAAATAATAATGTACACCGTGAAATAATAACGCGTGCACAACAATGTGAAAGCAGACATAAATAACATTTATTTTACAATGCGAAATCAATGGTTTGAATTCGGGCAGTTGAGTGCTTAATTTCGTGAAGATTAATTAACAACAGTCTACACGAAAACAAACGGCATACTCAATACAGTATTACCTTTGATTTCGCGTGCTCTTGGCGAAATCTAGAAGCACTTCAAGAAATACACGATATCTATAATAGTATGAAAACGTTGTCAATGCGTTCCTCCTAAAAGCAAATGGATCCTGCACAACTGAGGCCCAAAATAATTCCAGGAATGTTGATCATGTACGTCGCTGCGCTGCGGCGCGAGAATCTTTGCGTCGGTTTCTTGGCGTCCTGTTCTCTCTTTCTCCGAGGTCTGCGTGGACTCCCGTTTGTTCCAATTAGAACTGTATTATAAAAAGCTTGGTATTGAACTCCCATCAGTTTCATAGTTCTTGATTTAGTTGAATGATAAATTTGTCTAGAGACGACACCTTTTTTTTGCATTGTAGCTGGTTGAGCGCCAAAGTACATTTGGTGGTCCTTAGTGGTGACGGGGAAAGAAATGGGCTGAAATGCAATAAAACTTTAAAATATACAAGAAATAAATATAAATCTACGACAACGAAGAGAAGAACTGGATAGTTATATAATAATGCAATCATAATTGACAAAATTACCTTTGCGGCCAGAAAGCCTTCATCGACAAGTATAAATACCGTCGCTAATATAACAACTTGACAGGGCTTTAACACATGGTATTTATGTGTGAGTCCTCTGGAGAAATCATGCATACGATTTATAATCCCAGACCACAGTAATCAATCTGTGTGTCAAGTGAGATAAGAAGCCATACTGACTGGAAGCGACACAGTAAAGGAAATGTAAGGATAAAGGGAAAAAATGTGTAAGAGTCAATCTCGTCAGAAAAGGTAGATGTTGAGTGCCTAGATAGACACATGGTATTATAGCAGATAGTGTACACATATAGAAATGTACCAATAACAGTCGAGTGCAAGAGAAATTATCAGCTAGAGAGCAGGGGGTTCGATAATTAAATGAAATCGTGTCAGACAGTGAGACTGTGCCGCAAGAGGCACCATATCTGGTCAATAAAGGTTCAACAGTCTTGTAATATATGTTGTGTCGTAGCCAGATTTAGTAGCCGTGTTCTGAATATCACATACGTAAACACCCAAAAATTAAAAAAAATAAAAACCGCTGACGCAGGAGGGCAGAGGAGGGAGGGTAGGAGTAGATGGTTCGATCCCCACACCGATCAACTGACTTCAAGGTTGACTACTCGTTCAAAATGCTGTGGCAAGTTATTGAACGTAAAGATTGCCTAGAGAATCAATCTGCGGTTGATCGCGTTGACCGTAACGTCCTGCTAAGAACATGGAACACACACGCACACATACATACACACAGACACATACACACACGTATGTATGTATGTATGTATAGTATATATATGTATATATATATATATATATATATATATATATATATATATATATATATATATATATATATATATATATATATATATATGTTTGAGATGTACACCTAACAAGATACAGCTAAATATGCCAGGCTATAAACTTTGCTTTTTCATTCGTGTTTTAAGTAAATAGTACATTGTTTGTGTCTTCCATATTCAAATTTACAACGGGAAAACATTGTTTTGAAACAGAGGAAGAAACAAACAAGTCTCAAAGCAGGAATCTGATTTGGATCCGTGAGGCGTTAGGAGCAACACATTGTGTATGCCTGGATGCATGGTGGAATAGGTGCCAGTCCTTCCCTTTCTTAGCGGACGAGGAGCGTTCGACCTCGGTTACCACATATCAGTGCATCCTCCTAACGATCCCGTTAACGCGTCGGCTTATGTGTATGTGAGTGAGTGTGCGCGCGTGTGTGTGGGTGGGTGTGTGTGTGTGTGTGGTGCGCGTGTGTGCGGGCGATCGATCTGGCGGGTGGGTGGGTGGGTGTGTATGTGTGTGTGTGTGTGTGTGTGAGAGAGAGAGAGAGAGAGAGAGAGAGAGAGAGAGAGAGAGAGAGAGAGAGAGAGAGAGAGAAGTCATAACAAGTAAGAAAACAATTCACAGCCATGGATCACAACACTGGAGCAAATGTCGGGAGTACTCTTGTGGTCATAACTCGTGTCTGGATAAACTCATAGCCAGAGTAGAGACCACAGAAGCTGAAGTAGATCGGCACTCATAGAAGAGATATCGTCTACAAGGTGAGTTGTGTTGAGTTGAGTTGAGTTGAGTTGAGTCAAAAAAACCGACATCATTGCACTCGGTTCATTCCCATAAGCGCTCAGTCCTCATCCTCAACTGCCAGTGATGATTCCAATGCTAATGGTTCCCAATGCGATATGATTATATGTCCATCTTGCTGTACCTCTGAGTGACGACTGTCGATCAGATCCTCTTACCACCCTTGCTGTTGCATTCTCTCTAGACCAGTGGTTCTCAGCCTGTGGGGAATCCCCCCCCCCCTCCCACACCAGGGGGGAATTTTAGGGTTTCCATGGATTAAATTAAGATTACTTCGAGATAGCGTTAATACAAGAACCGATTACTTGATATTATTTTTTCCCTCCACACTTTACGGTTCTGTACTTCTCTTTCTTCTTAAATTCGTTTTATAACGTAAGTAGACCCGCAAATCATGTTGTATGTAGATGTCTAGACTTGTTCTGGTATGTGTTATTAAATTTAGCTTCCATTATTACGTATATTGTGTAGGGGCGGGGGAGGGGATTTATAGGGAGGAAATACGAAAGGGGGGAAATGACATTCTGAACTTAACGTGAAGGGGTGCATGGGCCAAAAAAGGTTGAGAACCACTGCACTAGACCATACTAGTCTATCTGTTCTTCTGCATTATTCGCATGCTCACAGAGGGCCTTCACCATGTCTGTCTTAATATGCATCAAATCTCGCCTTAATGATGTCTCACCAGCCAATATGTCCACCTGCTTATTTTCAACCACACCCGAGTGTCCCAGAGAAATGATCCAGCCAATGTTCACAAGCCGCGATCTCTGAATCGATGCACGAAGCATGCCAGTCTTCACCTTTGACATCTTGCTTTGTGAATCTGTCTACAGGAACTAAGGAATAAGAATAAGAAGACATCCGATCTCATCACCTCTAGTCGGAAAGGCTCTCAATCTTTTCCCAGTTCCTCAGCCACAGGCAATACCGTCCTCAGCGTGTCTTTAATGCACTTTGGTCGCTTCGGTCTGGGTTGAACCCTACCTTTACTTCCAAGAACCACGCCTTCCATTGTTGTTCTGTGACAGTTGGTGTGGCCTAAATATTTCAGTTTGCAAGATATGATTCTGCTTATGAGCCAGTTTTCTTCCATTTTTAGATCTTATAAAATATAAATTAGAATTAAATTGTAAGAAGACATAGATTATTGTCGTCACTAGGAAAGAATTGAGTTGAGTTGAGTTGAGTTAAGAACCGACATCACTGACACCAAGGACATTCCATACGTGCTCCGTCCCCTCGTTCAACAGCCAGCGAAGAGTCATTCTACTAATCGTTCCCACCGCTATCTGATTAAAAGTTCTCCTGGTCTTCACTCTCAGTTTTGAGATTCTTCCAGAACTCCTGCCGATCCCCAGCAATCTCATTCTTTCCACATATGGGTTCTCAATCTGTTCCTCTGCTTTTTCCACCTGGTCCCACAAGCGCACGACCACCTCCCACTTATCCATAGGCAAAATAACACCAAGAGGTGTATTCCCTGCTAGCCTATCAGCCTGTTCATTCCCCCGTACACCCGCATGGCCAGGGCAAAATATCCATACAATTCTCACAATCTGTGACCTCTGAAGCGACGAGAGACATTCCACACGAAACATTCCTTTCTCCACCTTACTAAGCATACAGTTTGAATCTGTAACGAATACAACGTGGTTTGCAGTAGTCTCCTCTAGCCACCGGAATGCCACTGTTACTGTCTCCACCTCCATTCTCATGCTGGAGGTCGTAGTCTCCTATGCCATACTCTCCTTTTTCAAGACACGCCCATTAGCCTTTGCAATAAAGCCCCAGCCACTGCGTCTGTTTCTCACCACTGACCCATCAGTCTAGATGACTATGTCACCTTGATGTGTGTTGCTCTGGATCATCTGTTGCACTTCAAACTCTGTGCGGCCCGCTGCCCATTCACTGCACTCACGACCCAGTGTTATTATTACATTGTGCCAGTCCGTCATGTCTTCCGGAACTTCAACCCACTCTTTTTCACGATCGATGGTCTCTAGATCACACACCTGACGTATAGAAAGTTCTGCCTGTGCCATCCAGGTCATGCCTCGTCTTAGTCTATGACCCTTGACCATATCCATAGCAGCATGCAGCTAGTGATCCCTGTCTGCGGCAACTCTCAGGTACCATTTGGCCTGATGGACCCTATGCCTATCCGTCATTGTTGGTATCGCCAGTATATGCCTCATGCATATAATTGGTGTGTCCTTTGTGCACCCCAGGATGGCAGCATTCTGTATGCGCTCAAACCTTTCAAGCTGGTTCTTTGATACTGTCATCAGCCCCAAACCATACTCAATGACAGAAATTATTAACTGCTGAAAGAGCCTGTACAGCATCCTCTGATCTACCCCGGTTGCTGCCATAGCCCTCAATGCATTAAGTCCCCTATAAGCCTTCACCACCAAAGCCTCCACCTGATCCTTAAAAGACAAACACCTGTCAAAAGTGATACCCAAGTACTTCAATTTACTCTCTCGACTAAGAAGACATCCATTCAACATAATACCTGGGACGTCTGCCTTGACGATCCGGTTATCCACGGAGTACCACACAACCGATGCCTTGTCTGGATGTATAATGGCCCCTGCGTCCCTGCACCACTCCGCCACCCTGTTTACCGCCACCTGTAAGTCTTTCGCCAAACTGGCCCTGTCTCAGCCCTGTCTGTACACCATCACATCATCTGCAAAAGTCAAGATTCTACCCACACCTGGTGTCTCAATAGCTGCGATTTTGCTGGTGTAGATATTAAAGAGCACTAGGGACAAGGCAGATCCCTGCGGCAACCCAGGTGTAATAGTACAGGGCTCAGAAGCACAGACACTCATGCGCAGTGCAACATTGCGCTCATAAAGTTCTGCCGCAACCCATCTAACAAGGCAAGGGCAGACCTCCATGTCCAACAGTGTGTGTATTAACCGATCATACCTAACTCTGTTATAAGCATCCTCCAGGTCAAGAGCTACCGCCACTATCTCCTGTTTATCATGGAAGCCCTCGCAGACATCAAATGCAACAGTTGCAGCATTGGCCCAGGTGTCCTTTCCAGGCCGGTAGCTCCCGAGTCCTTGGGGAAACAGATTCCGACTTCCCAAATGTTGCTGGGAGTAGGAAATACCACAATGTAATATACAGGTAAGTGGAAATATGATTAAACAAGTGAATCGGTAAAACTATCTCGGAACAGTCATAACATCTAATTGGAGGTGCATAGTAGAGATTCGAACAAGATTAGCTACAGCAAAGGTAGCCTATATATGGAAAACATACTGACCAATTTTAAAGAAAACTCCAATTGCGACGAGAAAAAGAGTGCTGAAGTGCTACATGGAGCCTGTGCGTTTGTATGGATATGAAACGTGGACAGTGAGCAGACAAGCTGAAAAACATCTAATGGCAGTGGAGATGTGATTTCTGAGGAAAATGTAAACAATACCATGGACAGACAGAAAAATCAATGAGCAAGTCCTACAAGAGGCAAAATGAGAACCGTAAACTTATTACAAAAATTAGACGTAGACAGATTGTTTGGGCACATTATAATAGGAAAACAATTAGAGAACGTAGTGACAACTGGCAAGATTGCGGGGAAACGAACAAGAGGAAGGCAGAGAAGTAAATATCTGGATGGCTTGGCCACGTGGCATGGTCGAGACAAGAACGCAGAGCTGATCCATGACTCTGGTGATCGTGAGAGATGGCGAAACATGACCGCTCACGCTTATCGGCATGGCACAAACTGATGATAATAAATTGGTAATAGTTTTCTTCTTTTTAATCCATGATATCCTACTATTTTGTTATTTAACATCATCTCATCTTATCTTCATCTCATCATGTTCCTTGTGGTGTTGAGATGAGGCATAAACATCGGGAGAGCTTGTTTATGGTTTCACATATCGAGATTCCCATGGCCTGCTATTCCCATTGCAGCATTTCAGATGAAAAGCTAATGTGTTCTGTTTTAGTGGGTGCAAAATGGTCCGTGTCTTGCATAGACTGGGTTGCCAACGAAAAGATGCATGATCTGCTGCTGTGTAAAAAGCTCTTAATACTGTCGAACGTCTGAATTGCTGTGACCAGTATCCATGTGACTTCTTGTACAATGCCAATATTATTCTTTAAACACATAAACCACAAACAATATGCTGCATGATTTACTGCCTGGCATATTTCGCTCTATATCGTCAGGTGCACACTGCAGAGTTATATAGCATAACAAAGTGAATAAATTACAATGAAATATATAACTCTACATTATGCACCTGACGATATACAGAGAAATATGCCAGGCAATAAATCGTGCAGCATATTGTTTGTGGCGTCTGTGTTTAAATTCCCTAAGGGAATACATCGGTTTGAATATTACTGTTGTTACTGACGATTAATCTAATAATCAGTTATAAATGAAAGGAGAGATACCAGAAGGGCAACATGTCAGACGGGCCTGCGTGCCCATTTCTTAACCCTATGAAAATAAAGTTCGTTCGTACGTTCGATCTTTAATGCAGTTTGTTGTTAATTTTGGAACCAAAGTAGTCAATTTATTAATTTTTTCAGTTTCTTCATTGTCGATTTTAAATTTTGATTGACAAAAGTCGTATCTCTAGACATTATTGTTAAGTTCCGTTCCGTGGCGAAGTGGTCACACCGCCTGCCTCGATCGCTGACGGTTGTGAATTAGATTTCCAACTGTCATTCGGTTCACGAGTGCTATTTTTTCGGAGACTCGTGGGAGTCGTCACTGGAGCTACGGAGCTCGTGCTTGGTACGACGCTTTCGGATAGCCGTCCTGCGGAAAGAGAACTCATCATATGAGATAAAGCACATACAATGAAATCAATCTCACGTTTTTAATTCCCTCTTTTGTAAAATATTTTGACCTTCATTGTGTCTTTATATCAGCGCTAGATTTCACCAGAAAACGGCAAGTTTTGCCATATAACTTGGCTATCAACTAACAGTATACCACAACAAGCAATGTACAGACCAAACGGAACCAGTAAAAGAGGTCGACTATATAAACATGGACAGAGGGGATAATAGAGTCCATTGGAATCACGATATATGAAGCCCATAAACGGGTACTCTCCCGCTGTTTATGCTTCACCTGAACACGGCAAGTACAGGAGGCACATGATGAGATGATGAGTGTCTTGTGACAGACATGATTAACTGTTCTAATCCCTTAGCATTATTTAAGAGTTTGACCGTGTCATCTGCATATCTGAGTTCTGGAATCAAATGTCCACCAAATACGAATGGATCAAAATTAGCACAAATCTCATCATTTTTGACATGTCTCGTTACATTTTCTGCCTAGATTTTGTACATATATGGGGAGATAATGCCACCCTGTATTACTCCTCTTTTACGTTGTGATATTTTATTTTTCCTGTTGTATGGATCACATGGCATGGAAAACCCCATATATCCCATAATGTTCCATAAATTTCATGTTGTACACAGTCATAGACCGGGCATTAGTCTAAGAAATTAGTAAGATCGGACAGAATTCGAACACATGATCACCGGGCCTATAAGCTAGCCCAGTGGTTCTCAACCTTTTTTGGTCCATGCACTCCTTCACCACATGTTCAGAATGTCATTCCCCCCCCCCCCCCCGCCCTTTGTATTTCCTCCCTATAAATTTCCCCCACCCCCGCCCCTACATAGTATACGTAAAAATGGAAGCTGACTTTAATAGCACATACTAGAACAAGTCTAGGCGTCTACATAAAACGTGATTTGCAGGTCTGCTTATGTTATAAAACTAATTTCACAATGGCGAGAAGTACAGAACCGCAAAGTATGGAGGGAAAAACAATATCAAATAATCGGTTCTTGTATTAACGCGATCTTGAAATAATCTTAACCCCCCCCCCCCCCCCTTTGGAAACCCTAAAATTCCCCCTGGTTGGGGGGGGGGGGTAATTCCCCACCGGTTGAGAACCACTAAGCTGGCCGTTAGCCGCTTGGAACTGGGACATAATTCGGGACTGAATTTTCCCCATGTTTTCATGATGGAATTCTTCAAGTAACATTTTATTTCGTTGTCCCTGGTTATAAATTTTAAACACCCAGCCATTACCACTTAAACGACAATGTTAAAAGTTAGTTGCTTATCCTTTACATGACGTCGCAGACACAAGCATTTATTGGCTGGTTATGATTTTATATGCAGTTTTACATTACGTAGTTTGCAATTGCTTTGTGAACGGTCGGTGCTAATATCATAGTGAATAGCAACGAAAAGCAATCTAAATATTGAGCACAACCCACTACTGGCAACGCCGATCGCATTCTGGTATGAACCTAAGGCCTATCCACGTCAATCTGGAAGCACTATACTCGAGTTTCGCCCTTGTTTGAGCTCGTCATTAGTGCATATCCCTGACCGGATCCGGAAACAGTCCCGGATCACGCGTGTGAAGCGGGTGTGTAACCACGCGGCACACACTGGACACACCAAATTATCACAACAGAACATCACAACGCTACCCATCGTAGGCTATGCTCAAGATTGCCCAATCGCCGCGACCGACGTCCGTCAATCGATGGGACCCGAACGATCAGGTCTTCTCACGGGCAAGGAACACCAGGCCTCCTAAATCCAGTGAGCAATAATAAATTGATTATGTGGTTGTTTCGGGATTTGAGCATAGCCTACGATGGGTAGCGTTGTGATGTTCTGTTGTGATAATTTGGTGTGTCCAGTGTGTGCCGCGTGGTTACACACCCGCTTCACACGCGTGATCCGGGACTGTTTCCGGATCCGGTCAGGGATATGCACTACTGACGAGCTCAAACAAGGGCGAAACTCGAGTATAGTGCTTCCAGATTGACGTGGATAGGCCTTAGGTTCATACCAGAATGCGATCGGCGTTGCCAGTAGTGGGTTGTGCTCAATATTTAAATTTCAAATCCCGAAACAACCACATAATCAATTTATTATTGCTCACTGGATTTAGGAGGCCTGGTGTTCCTTGCCCGTGAGAAGACCTGATCGTTCGGGTCCCATCGATTGACGGACGTCGGTCGCGGCGATTGGGCAATCTTGAGCATAGCCTACGATGGGTAGCGTTGTGATGTTCTGTTGTGATAATTTGGTGTGTCCAGTGTGTGCCGCGTGGTTACACACCCGCTTCACACGCGTGATCCGGGACTGTTTCCGGATCCGGTCAGGGATATGCACTACTGACGAGCTCAAACAAGGGCGAAACTCGAGTATAGTGCTTCCAGATTGACGTGGATAGGCCTTAGGTTCATACCAGAATGCGATCGGCGTTGCCAGTAGTGGGTTGTGCTCAATATTTAAATTTCAAATCCCGAAACAACCACATAATCGAAAAGCAATCTGTCGCCAAATCGTCTGCGACCGGCTTCGAACCCGATATTCCGGGATTTTGAAACTGCCTTCATTACACCTATGCCACAGACGCCGACTATAACGAAAATGTAGCATGTTTTTCCCCCTCGCTCGTTTTGAACTCAAGCGTAGTCCATACATACTACTTCTAGTAGTGCTTGAATTAATGTTGCGTGTGGATTAGCTTTTACCTATTAACAGTGTCCATCGCCATCAGGAGGACCCACTACGACTTCAGGGGTACGTGTAATTACCTTCCCCAAGTCAAGGGCGACATATCAACATTTCAGTTCGACTGTCCGGTGTAGGTGTTGCACCCCTTACCTCGGTATCAGCACACCGGATGTTCAAGAACACGCGTTCTTATCCATTCGGCCATGCTGACCTACAATGTTGCATATCTTTTGCAGGACGTTTCCATCAACCCCAGGCTGATGTTCTAGGTGGTGTGTGGATTGTGTTGAGGAGTGTGGTAGAGAAAAGGTCAGAACTGTGGCGTGGTCGGGTTGTATGGAGGGATGTGGGGTTGTCGGGTTGTGTGGAGGGCTGTGGGGTGGTCGGGTTGTGTGGAGGACTGTGGGGTGGTCGGGTTGTGTGGAGGGCTGTGGGGAGGTCGGGTTGTGTGGAGGACTGTGGGGTGGTCGGGTTGTGTGGAGGGCTGTGGGGTGGCCGAGTTGTGTGGAGGGCTGTGGGGTGGTCGGGTTGTGTGGAGGGCTGTGGGGTGGTCGGGTTGTGTGGAGGGCTGTGGGGAGGTCGGGTTGTGTGGAAGGCTGTGGGGAGGTCGGTTTGTGTGGAGGGCTGTGGGGTGGTCGATGTGTAAGGTATCAGCCGTGTGTAACTGTGTTGGAGTGGCGTGGGTATGGGTGTACCCGGTGTCTAGTTGGTTATGTGTCGAAGTACACGTGTTTCCGCAGCGAGGCACTGTCGTTATTTGGAGATGACAGGTTCGAATCCCGATCGGTAACTATATAGTACTTCCAGTCTTCCTATCGGTTTCCAGTCCCGAGTCAAGGACCATAACTATGATGACTGCCGTGGGCTATAACTTAAGTTCTGTAGTTTGCCATTGCTTTCTCAACGAGATCACAACGTAACCATCAACATAATTAACCCTTAATCTTTTGCAATAAATTAGAGAGACAACCTCTGTACAACATTATTGTATACTTTATGAGTTAATGTTTATATAAACTCTACATTGTTTACCACCTTATTAAAGAAGAAAAAGAAATGTGTCCCGATGTAATAGCCTGCTATGGGTCTGTGGCGGGTTATGGACATCTTATTCTGCAGGCCTGAATGAACAGAGCAATGGTTGGCCAGTCTGTCTCTCACTTAACGAGACGACGATCGCTAACGTCAAATCCTCGTCCGACCGCGCTCCTGATATTTCCAACTCAGCTCCCTATCAACTTCCCTACAGCTCCCTATCTGTGTTAACTAACGCAGAGGATTAATTATATGTGATGATGCAATTGAATGTCAAAGAAAACAAGTTATAGACGATAAGATACAAAAGTTAGATGCATATCCTTTACAGGATATCGCAGTCAACCCCAGCATTTTTACGTTCAGTAGTTTACCATTGCTTTTCTGAACGACCGGTATCCATACCCTTTTATAAAACACCCAACGCAAGGCGATGTGCTGCCATATCTCCCGCAGCCGTGTTTCGAACACAGTATGCGTGAAGACAAATTGCACACATAAGGCCCTCGCCATGGAGCCGGTATTGACGATAAGATCTCTGTGAAAATATTAACTGAACTACTCACGCCGAGCTGGACAAAAAGAACAGCTGAACAATCAAAATTTTTATTAAAAATGTTCGTCCCTGGGTGGGCTTGAACCACCAACCTTTCGGTTAACAGCCGAACGCGCTAACCGATTGCGCCACAGAGACTATACATCTAGGGTTAACGCATACATACATCAAGAAATTGCAAAGTGGACATGGTCAGATATACAAACAATCACGTATGATGAACTTTACTCTTCGGTTAGAACGTCTTCATCAGTAAACAAACATAACACGACACAGACAGAGGATATTTATCTTCTGAAAGTAAAATCAATGCTAAACCTCAAGACTGCGTGATGAAAGCTCGGGAAAACGGCCTTTCTATTTAAATAAAATAATGTTTCGTGATAGAGAGAACCACCCGACCTGAAGTCAGCTTCGGGCTATTATTACTATTACTAATCCTACTAGTACCAGCATTTGGAAGCAGAACGGTTTGCTTTGATTTTTACAATGATATATGCTCGTCGACCGTAAAGAGATCGATGGCAAATTACTGAAAGAAAATTTACCTAGAAAATAACAAACAGAAAAAGAAGAAAGAAATGACTGGGTTGGTTTCGAAGTCCTGTAAAGGACAGGACACTCAACTCAACTGTTTGTTGATATATCTTCATGAACGGATTGTCTGAATCCTTTGTTGATATATCTTCATGAATGGATTGTCTGAATCCTTTCTGGATATGCTATCTTCATGAATAGATTGTATGAATCCTTTGTTGCTATGTTGCTTTCATGAATGGATTGTCTGAATTCTTTAAAATGATGCAGATTTTCGTTATAACACTATAAAGAAAAGAAAACATAAATCAACACCGTAAAGATTTTCCCATCGTAACATTGTTTTTTTCCTCTTCATTCTCAATTACTTTACTGCACCGGGATGTACCCCCTAAGGCTCAATCTCTGTCCGCAGCGCGGCCTGCCGAAAGCGCCGCTCAGAGCAAGAACTCCTTAGCTCCAGCGACGGCCATCTGGAATCTCCGAGAAAATTGCACTCGCGAGCCGAATGATATAGTCGGGAATCGAACTCATTGCCTTCGGAGTGTAAGGCAGGCGGCTTAACAGCTTCGCCATGTAATCAGGAGTGTGCAACGAGGTGCTGAATGACAATTCCTGGTACGGGAGTTTGCGGAAACTAATAAATCAATCACACACCTATTGTGTGTATTTATGTGCGTAGATATGAAGGCGTGGTTCCGCTTAGACATCAGCCCTTTCGCCCACATTGTTGTTTTCATGTTTTCTTTCTTCCAGCGGAGGTGCGCAATTGAAGGGTACACGCCTTATCCAAGTGCGAGGAAATGCAACCTAAGACTAAATGTCGTGGCCGGGCAGACCAGGCCCTAAGTTTTGGACGGCAACTGGTCTAGAATCGAAGCTCCGACAGGCGAGCAGTTAGAGCATGGGTAACCGAACGTTGTTCACAGTGGGCCGGATAACTGATAAAATGACGAGCTCGGGCCGCATAATCATTCTGTACAATACTTGCAAGCCAGAACGAAAACTCTGGGGGAAAAGACGAAAAACTAAGTTTAGCATTCCATGTTAATCATGGGTGAGTGGTATGCAATGCATAAAAATCAAAGACAATCATCATATTTATTTACTTTAAAACAAAAATTATCAAAGAAGGTGACATTAGCAAAAAGATAATTGCATCTGACCTAGTGTGCACATATCCTAATTTCACAAACTAAGCAGCAAAAAAGGTTAGTGGGAATTGTGAAACAGATGTTTGGCTTTAAAGATATCATCAATGTTTAGTTTGGAATTGCTGCATCCAATCAAGAAAATTGCTTTCAAATGTTCATCAGTCAATCTTGTTCGATGTGTTGACTTCACAAACTTCATTATTGAAAATGTTTGCTCAGAGACAAAAGTTATTCCAAATACTGATGCAATACCAGCGGCAAGTTTCTTCATTTTCGGAAACTCAACATCAGGAAAGCAGCGGTAAAATTCAACAAATTTTCCTTCTGTGTGCTTCTCTTTCAACAAGTCATTTGCTTGCAAATCAATGAGCTCCAACCGTAGTTCAGCTAGGACATCATAAAGGTTACAATCAAACGGATTCTGGAACAGAAGAATGTCATGCTCAATTCTGCAAAGATCTGAAATTCCAAAAACTGCTTCTTCAAGTCACGAATAACTTTTCTTTTTTTTTCGGAAAATTGAGGTTGACATCTTCGGCGATTGTAGCGCAAAACTCTTTGAAACAATGAAAATTAGAAAAGTTTTCTCCTTCCAGTTGAGCTTCAAACAATTTCTCCGAAATCCTTTGATGATTCTGTAGAGATCATAGACGAGGTTATTCTTTCCCTGAAGTTTCAAGTTCAGATCATTCATGTGGGATGTGATGTCGACCAAAATGACAAATTTGACAGCCATCTGACAGCTGTGGGTCAGCGCTATCTTTTTCGGTAGGAAAACATCTATTTCGTTTCGAAGCTTGTAAAAACGAAACAAGACTTTACCACAGTGGTAAGGCAAGTCATAGAATTCAGAATCAATTTCTTCAAGAAAAACCTGGAACTGACGGTGATTGAGCGCATGTCCCCGAATGAAGTTCACGGCAGAAACGATTGGTTTCAATACACAAGAAATATCTAGATATTTCACACAGGGTGCTTGCTGATGTATGATGGAGCGTATTAACAGAGCACCTGGAATTTGCAAATCTCCCAACTGAGTCCTGATCTGTCCCACCAGACCCTTCCTCACTTCAGCCATGTTCTTTCCCCCATCAACTGTAACAACATGAAGTTGATCCCACTAAAGGTTATAGTTTTGCAAAATGTTTTGCACATCCACGAAAATATATTTTCAGCGCTATCTTTTTCGGTAGGAAAACATCTATTTCGTTTCGAAGCTTGTAAAAACGAAACAAGACTTTACCACAGTGGTAAGGCAAGTCATAGAATTCAGAATCAATTTCTTCAAGAAAAACCTGGAACTGACGGTGATTGAGCGCATGTCCCCGAATGAAGTTCACGGCAGAAACGATTGGTTTCAATACACAAGAAATATCTAGATATTTCACACAGGGTGCTTGCTGATGTATGATGCAGCGTATTAACAGAGCACCTGGAATTTGCAAATCTCCCAACTGAGTCCTGATCTGTCCCACCAGACCCTTCCTCACTTCAGCCATGCTCTTTCCCCCATCAACTGTAACAACATGAAGTTGATCCCACTAAAGGTTATAGTTTTGCAAAATGTTTTGCACATCCACGAAAATATATTTTCAAGTTGTTGTTCCATGCATGCTGTAAACGGATGCCAATTCTTCCGTTATCTGAAAGTCTAAATTGACACCACGAATAAACACGAGAAGCTGTGATGTACTCGAGAGATCAGTAGACTTATCCAGCCCCAGAGAATACCACAACAAGTTCTTAGCTTTCTCGCGTTTCTGTAGCACTATGTTCTCTCCAAGTTCTTCTGTTCTCCGCACAACTTTACTTGACGGAAGGCTGATAGTTCCAGACAAATCGGCTTTCTCAGGACACCCTTTATTTGCTGCTTCCATCATACACTCTTTGATGAAGTTACGATCAGTAAACGGTTTTCCTCGTTCTGCCAACTTATGCACTATTTTGTAACTTGCAGGAGTGACAGATTCATTTTCAGCAAACTTTCTCGTGAAGAGATTTCTTTGTGCTTCTACACCACGTTTCATAGAGTCATATTTCTCAGAGCGTAACCTTCCAGAAAACTTTGAATATGTTGATAGATGTTTTGTTTTATAGTGACGCCGAAGATTGTACTCTTTCAATACGGCAACACTTTCGTTGCATATTACACAACTGGTTTTCTGGTCCTTTGTTTCCACAAAGAAGCACTTTACTCCCCATTCTTCATTGAAAACGCGATACTCGGCGTCCACTTTTTTTTTTCTTGGTAGCCATAATGAAGGCTAAAGTAAACGAGATCTGAAAATGAAAAAAAAAGACATTGAATTTGAATTAAAATCCGATTGAAACACGAGAAAAGGAGAGGACTGGTGGGGGGGGGGGGGGGGGGGGGGGGTCACTTGTTAAGCTACGCTCACCAAAGGTACATATACAGTTTATAGGTACCTTTGGTAATAGAATATATCACATAATAAGGTTTGCAAAATATACAAATTGGGCCGGCCTAAATAAACAACCTAGAGCAGTGTTTTTCAACCAGGGTTCCGCGAGTAGTAGCCAGGGGTTTCGCCGAAACAGACCGAAATCACATAAAAGCAACATTTCTGACGATCTGGTTTATTAAATAAAGTAGAACAGACAATTGGATCACCGCACAGAGTTCCATGAGCAATGTAAACATTAGCGTAAGAATCTGCTCCAACAGAAAGGTTTTAAACCACTGGCCAAGAGACCACTCGATTAACACCTTGGCCGGGGAATTTTTCTGAGCTGCGGATAATATTTTCGTAATAGCACGAGGCTTCTATGGCATTTTTATGCTATGTTTGCTACTTTATTGCCTCTATTCACACTTGTAGTTCACTTATCTATCAATGTCAAACAAAGAACTCCTTGTTACATACAACATCCTTGATAAATTGGATGGCAGGCAAAAAGAAGTAAATATTTCTGGAGCGTCGTGCCTGTATTGACAGCCGGACGCATCTTAGGAAGGGAAAGATGCCTGTTTGTGTGAGTTGCCAAGGAAACCATGGTGACGTCAGAGCTTAGGCAAAGCTACCACGAGCCGGGGAAGGACTTGGGATCGCGCGAAATAAGCAAACATTATAATAAAGATGAAAATGTATATATAATAATTTAAAATTGAAAATAGTAGATTTAAGGCACATAGTAGTCAGGATGTCTCTGCACGTGTGAAGGTCTCCTAGTATTCTAAACATATTTAAATTTAAATTGTAACACAACGTCTCGTGTTTTATACGTTTTATCAAGCAAATTCGAGTACCGTCGGCGGGCCTGATGAACTGACATCGAGGGCCGGATCCGGTTTGGTGACCCCTGAGTTAGATTATTGTCTTGCTGATCCGGTAGCTTCTGCAGCGTGTCTTCTTCCAGCCGTATTGATGTTACCTTTTCTCTTGAGTAAACTATTCAGGCCGCAGCATAACAATCGTCTGTCAAGACAGTTAAGTACCAGATATTTAGTTTAAAAATGTGTTTGTGTGTTTCCGTGTTTCTAAAAATCACATCCTATATCTTAACAAAGCAAAAACAACGATAATGTATACAGATAAAACTATTATGGAGAAAAAAATATGTTAATGAGGAAAAATTGGAGGTGGTAGAAAATTTCGAATATCTTGGGTCAATAATTATCAACATTGATGACACATGAAGGAAATTAAGAGACGAATATCTATTGCTCTTCAAAAACTAAAACAACTAAATAAACTGTGGAGGGAGACAGATAGAACTACAACAATAATATTTTTAAGAGCATGCATCTTTCCCATTGCAACATACGCCTGTGAGAGCTGGATACTTACTAAACAAGCTAAACATCACATAAATGCCCTTGAATATAAATGTTATACGCTGGTTTTAAGAATATCTTGGATACAGAAAAAAAATGAATCCATATGACAAGATCTGAATATTGAAGAAGGTTGGCTATTAAAGACGATAAAACAAAGAAAATTAAAATATTTTTGTCACTTGAAACGTCATGAAAGTATGGAGAGAACAATCGTGTAGGGGTATATACCGGGGAAGAGAGGAAGAGGAAGGCCAAAGAGAAGATAAGTGCAGGATGTGGCGGATGATCTCCAGATGGTTGTGTTGGACACGGGACATCTTGCTTATGATCGAGAGATTGTCCGGAAGGTTGTTATGGGAGCGAGTTTCTGCAAGGGATATGCTACTAAATGAATGAACGAATGAACTGTCAACGAGCAAAGTGCATTTTAGATAACAGCAAATGTTAAAAGAGAGTAGCGATGGCCCGCCTGACCTACCAATGGTCTCGGGTTCGATCCGCATCAGAGCTATCTCCAGTTGTTAAAACATCTTCCATATCCACCTAGCCTAAAATGGGTGCCAGGAAATATATTGGGAAGCGAAGGCGACTGGCAATTGACCGACCACATCAACCACCGAGTGCTGTTTGGTCAATATTAATATGGGTCTAGCCCCATGTGCCCAGTGCGCCTTAGGCATGTAAAAGGTCATGTACTTACTAAAGACTAAAATTCAGATGCACCGCATTAGCGCCGCAGACAGCAGAGCACATACTCATTCCATGACCGCCCAAAATATGATATATCTAGACAAGCTTTCTGGCCTAGAGAAACAGCAGGGGAAGATAAACTCTATGGACCTCTGAGTGAATGAAATAATACACTTAAACTCATACACGAGACAACACTGCAGTTGTAGACAAATTTCAAGCGAACGAAAGAAGAAGGGGAAAGATGCACCGCGCATCCAAATTTCACCCCCATCGACGTAAAGACAAAAATCGTTTGTTCCTGTCTCTCATGCCTCCTATCTACGAAACAAAATCTTCAATTTCCCGTGTGATAAAAATGACACTAATCTCCTTTCGCATTTTTGTCTTCTGTAGAACAAGCCAGGGGTTTTAAAAAAAGAAAATGAAATGAGCAGATGAGGGTTTGAACAAAGTCAATAAGTGGGATCAGCCTTCTACAATTATCCAGACGGACACGCGTTCAGACCAGTGGGCGCACGGAGAAGCGAACATAAATATGAGAGTACTTGGAATAATAATCTGAAATATTTGGTTTTATTTCTTGAAGAAAAGTGATGCACGATTGTTTCGTTTACGGACGCTGTTTCAATGCATGGATAATGTAGGGTGCTGCCCCATGCAGTTTAAATAATCAAGTAAAGATAGCGATGTTTCCGTGATATGTCTGTTTTCTTCGTCAAGTTCTCTATTTTCTGCTCATTTTTGTCCCTATTGTGTTATGTATTTGCATGAGAGAGAGAGAGAGAGAGAGAGAGAGAGAGAGGAGAGAAAGAGAGAGAGAGTGGGTGAGTGAGTGGGTGAGTGTGGGTGAGTGAGTGACTGAGTGAGTAAGTGAGTGAGTGAGTGGGTGAGTGAGTGAACGAGCAGAGCGAGTGAGTGAGTGCTTGCGTGCGTGCGTGCGTGAGTGAGTGAGTGAGTGATTGAGTGAGTGAGTGAGTGAGTGAGTGAGTGAGTGAGTGAGTGAGTGAGTGAGTGAGTGAGTGAGTGAGAAAGACTGACAGACAGACAGAGATGCAGACAGACAGACAGACAGACAGACAGACAGACAGACAGACAGACAGACAGACAGACAGACAGACAGACAGACAGACCGAGAAAAGAGAAAGAGAGAGACAGACAGGGAGCGAAAGAAAGGCAGAGAGAGAAACAGAGAGAGACACACAAAGACAGAGAGAGAGAAAGAGAGAGAGAGAGAGAGAGAGAGAGAGAGAGAGAGAGAGAGAGAGAGAGAGAGAGAGAGAGAGAGAGAGAGAGAGAGAGAGAGACTGAAGGCAGAAATACACAAGTCTCCGAAGCGTCGCTAGAATTATTTGCTATACAGTTCTAACATTTTTCGATGCAGTGACCATTGTATTCGACACAAGACACCACCGTTTTACAGTCTATGGATATGACAGAAACTGTGGTTATATGAAAGAAAACGATAACACCAAAATGTGATAATAGATGGGAAAATGCATACGCAAGTTGATAAATTTAGATACCAAGGAAAATCTATAACATCAGTTGAGAGACGTTAGACAGAGATTAAAAGTAGAAAAGGTCAAACAAACGTTACATTTCAGAAAATGATAGGTATCTTATACAGTAAGTCACAATCATTGAATGTAAGAAATAGAGTTCTGAAATGTTATGTAGAACTTGTTGTGTTTGAATCATGGGACGCGAATATACACACTAAGCCACCAGACGCCTGTTTTCGGAGATCTCGTACGTTGCATGGATTTAATTGCTGGTGGAAAACCATTTCTGTGTACGTGTTACTTGCGACAGTTACCCCCTTAAGTTCTACAATAGTGCCTCGTCCATTCCAAAAGAGGGTAAGCATTCCTGTGTGTGGAATCACTTTCGTTTTGGTGAAGAGGTATAACGCCATTCCTTGCTCGCTCTTTAGTGTTCCATATTTTTTTGGCAAATCCTATTTACAGGACATCGCCGTCAAAACCAGCATTTTACTGCTGTGTTGATGTCTTGGCAAGTTTTACGTTCAGTAGTTTGCCATTGCTTTCTGAACGACCGGCTCCCATACCAACACGTTAAAACCCCAGCGCGACACGGTCTGCTGCCAAATCGGTCGCCGCCGCGTTTCGAACGCGTGGTAAGCGGCTCACGAATCGCGTTCGCAAGCCTACTGTCATTTACTGCCAATATAGTACCTTGCGGTGTATGGCAGAGGGGTCTTTGAGCCTGAGGAATTAAGGCCGCCTGGCTAGTGCAATCGCCGCGAACTGTGCAGGTTAGGATTTTCTTTTTGCCCCCGACAGAAAAAAAAAATCCCACACCTTACCGAGGGATCGGACCCGGGTCTCCCGAAGGAGAGTCCGGTGTTCTAGCCACTCGGCCAGCTGCTCTCGCAAGCCTACAATAGTAATAATACTTGGAGCAAGTTTTTTTTTTTTTTTTTGCGAAAGGAAACAAAACGTACCGTAAGATTGAAAATAACTTGTGCGTTCGTGCGCATGTGTGTGTACGTGTGCGTGTGAGTGTGTTTTTCAATTCGAGTTTACTCGTGACATCTTGTTCAGCTGCACCATTTGCTGTTTAGCACAATATTGTCAATGGTTAAACCAAAACAGAAAAATGTATAAGGCTCCCCCTTTCATTTCATGCCTTAAGTGTGCGCTTATTGTACTTGACAGTATGTGTGTCGTTGGGGGATGTGTGTTTGGCTAGATGGTTGGGGGTGTGTGGGTGTTTGTGGGTGGGTGGAGAATGTAAGGTAAGTGCCGTGAGTGTGGGTGGGGACGCGTGCGTGGGTGGAGGGATGTGTGTAAAGGGGGGGATGGATGGTAGGTGGGTGGTGGGGGTATGTATGTGTGCCTGGGGGTGTGTGTGTGTGGAGGACGGTGTGTGGGTGGGTGGAGGATGTAAGGTGACTGCGTGAGTGTGGGTGGGGACACGTGCGTAGGTGGATGGATGTGTGTATGGGGGGGGGGGGGGGGGCGATGGGTGGGTAGGTGGGTGGTGGGGGTATGTATGCGTGCCTGGGTGTGTGTATATGTGTGTGTGTGTGTGTGTGTGGAGGGCGGTGTGTGGGTGGGTGGGGATGTGTTTGTGGGTGAGGGATGTTTTGTGGGTGGAGACGAATGGGTGTTGGTGGGTGGGGGATGTGTAGGTGGATGGCAGTGTTAATGGGTGAGTGGGGGATGTGTGTCTGGGTGGTGGATATGTGAGTGTGGGTGTGTGGGAGCGTGTGTAGGGGTGTGGGGTGTGTGTGTGTTTGTGGGTTGGGGCATGGGGGTGTTATGGGTGGGGTGTGTGAGTGGGGGTGGGTGGGTAGGTGGGGGATGTATGTGTGGGTTCTGGGGGTGTGTGTGGTTTGGAAATGTTTAAGGGTGGATGAGGATGTGTAGGTGGGTGGCGAGATGTGTGTGGGTGGAGGTGGTGAGTGGGTGGGGATGTGTGTGTGTGTGGGAATGTGTGTGTGCGGGTATGTGTGTGGGGGTCGGGAGATGTGTGGGTGTGTGGGTGGGGAGATGTGTGTGGTTGAGGGATGTGTGTGTGGGAGGGGGAATGTGTGTGGGGGTGAGGGATGTGTTTGTGAGTGGGTGGGGGAAATGTGGGTGGAGGATGTGTGGGTGAGTGGGTGTGTGTGAGTTGGGGATGTGTGTGTGGGTGGGGATGTTTGTGTGCAGGGGATGTGTGCGTTGATGGGCGAATGTGTATGTGGGGATGGGTGGGTGGGGGAATGTATGCGTGCCTGGGGTTGGTGGTTGGATGTGTGGGTGGGAGTGTGGTGTTTGGGGGATGTGTCTCGTAACATTGTAATATGCATTTTATATGTTTGCAATATTTATTTGACAATGTTTTTTTTTCCCTATGTATGTCACGGAAAAGACTGCAGGTTAATGATTCCTTGATAACTTACAGATCAGAATACCCAGGTAGGAGAAGGGTTAACCAAGGAGTGACCAAGCGCATGTGTATGTGGGTCAAGACAGGAATAGCCGACTAACCGGACAGGTAACTGTCGAGTGGAAAATTTGGGTAGCGACAAAGAGAGAAAGCATCATGGATCAGTCTATTGCGTTCTGGAGGTAGGGATATACGGAAAAGCCCAGATCTGGAATTTTCCACTGACCAGGGATAATGAAGTCTGAATTTGCTTTGTCCAGCAATGTCAAGGACGATGGGACAAAGATGATCTAAAGAGAGTGGCCACGTCTTTGTGTCAGTTTAGTGTGTGTTCCCCAACTGGACGGAAAGATAGAATTATGTGTCCTGTAATGAAAAGAAATATCCTCCCTTATAATGGGATAAAGTGCTTGGCTGCGGATTAATTTCGATTCGTGGATCTACATTAATTCTATAAAGGAACATAGATGTGTATAAGGTATATTAAAATATAGTTTTTAGAATAGGAATATAGATGAGCGTGTATTACCTTTATCATTACATATTATTAGTGGGTGTTTTAGACTGAGGTGAATTCTTATGTCTTATGCGGATGGTGACTTCGAAAGCCTTGTCATTATGGCTGGAGAAGGACACTTGCATAAGTTAGGAGTAAGGGGCGGACGCTTACCACTCGACTTGTTATATTCATCCACAGGTTCCCAGTTTCTAGGGACATTAGAGAAGAAAGAAAAACCTACTCTACGTGAACCAATAAAGTACATACTTAGATCCAGAAAGAACCTAAACAGTTCGTTCAGATGAACAAATACTAACATCAAGTAAAATACAGAAGACTGTATGCTAACACGCATATACCACGGGGCTCCTAAACAGAAAAAGATGTTAAGGTGGGGCAAGCAGAGACTTCAACCTACATACGACTTGCATACATAGGGTAGAAGGAATAGACAAAGACAATAGTGATAATCATAATAGACAATAGGAAGAACATTGACAATGTGGTGTTTTCTTTTTTGATGATGGATACTTAATATCATGAAACCGATTTGGGCACAGTCATAAACTTACGGGACTTTTATAGCAATACGGTGACTCAGTGGTGAACAGTTTGTTTTCATTTCACTAACGGATTTACCATCAGATTCAAGCCTACGGATCATCCCGGGTGAGCTCTGTCCTGTTTGATGTGATGTCCTGTAATCGTGAAGAATGACTGGCGAGAAGATACAGCTGATAGACATTCTGAGTTCATTCTGTCCACAACCATAGAATACAATAGCAACTACACAGACAATATCCATACACACACCGGACATAGTTTTCTTTATTAATAAATCTTTTATTATATGTTGAAAGGAAATGTTGTCGGAGTATGTGTTGAGAGAATAATAGAGAGAGTGACAGAAGTAGATATATGGAAGGGAAGACAGAAGAGAGGAGTGTAGACCAAAGTCAGGCAATAACCCCAACAGATAATCAGTTTTATAGATGTGCTTGTTGAGTCCAACCTTCTCTCTGGAATTTAAACAAGTGACATAATTGGTGGAGCGAGCGGGGATACGTACATACATTATACCCATATGACCTGCATATTGGCACAGGCATAGCGGAGTACCTACATGTTGGGACATACTGATTGGAATAAATAGAAGTATACATTGATGACTTTTAATGGAAGGACGTCCATTGGATATATGGTGCCATTACATTTATGGTAGAAACATTTCATTAATGCTGGTGACTTTGCAGTGAGAAAGTTCCAGACAGAGTGAATGTGGATAGGTAGAAAGACATATTACATACCTAGTCACACGGTCACACGTCTACATAAGTCTTTATCCTATATCTCCTCTTGTGGATGAGAGAGTGGTTGTGAGGTACTGTGTGGTGTTGGAGATTTATAATAAGTAATAGATATAGATAAATGATATAGGTTCTAGGTAGATGATCGGTTTATAGTGAGTACTTTTTACTGCCTTGAGGTGTCTTGACTCAACGTGCTGACTTACCTGCTTTAACTATGGCCACTCCCAAACTAACTACAGCAGAACTTAGGGCAAACGGAGAGGAAATTGGGTTGGCTGGTTCAGACTTAACTGATTACATCCAAGAAAGAGAGCGAGAGATTCGTCAGGCGGAACGAGAAGATCGAAAGACTGAGTTGGAAGTGAGAAGAATAGAGGTGGAGACCAAGCGACTGGAAATGGAACAAGAAGCCAAGAAAATGGACCAGGAGACCAAGCGACTGGAAATGGAACAAGAAGCCAAGAAAATGGACCAGGAGACCAAGAAACTGGAAATGGAACAGAATGCCAGGAGACAAGAAATGGAACATGAATACCGCTTGAAAGAGTTAGAACTCAAGACACAAACTAAGGGTGAAATAGATGCAGCAGAAGGAAGTTCATCTTCACCTGGGGCAACCTACATGAGTGGACAGGGTTACCATGCCATGAAGTTTCCCTTGGCGGTCTATGATGAAAGTAAAGAGAAGATATACCAGTTTTTGGATCGGTTCGAGGCTATGGCAGTCGCTATGGGACTAGATAGAACCAGATGGGCTCTTAAAGTATCCCAGTCTTTACGTGGTTCGGGCTACGAGGTCTACACACGCCTACCACCAGGACAGGAAAATCGGTATGAGGAATTGAAAGCAGCTTTGATGAAACATTATGAAGTCACAGCACAAACGTATCGGAAGAAGTTTAGATCGTCTAGACGAGAGCCGGGAGAACTATTCGCCGCCTACAGTCTGAGGCTAAAATCCTATCTACAGAAATGGATGGACTTGGCAGAATTCCAGAGGGATTATGAGAGTCTCGAAGAGATGATGGTGGTAGACCAAATGCGAAAGCAAATGTCGAAACCTCTCAGAACCTTCTTAGGAGAACAAGGGGCGGAACGGATTGATGTGGTGAACAAGCTGGCGGAACGATTCGTGGAAGTACATGGGGAGGCGGCAGAACTAAGTACACAAACCAAAGGTCAGGAAAAACAAGACAGAAAGAAATCGACGAACGGAAAAGAAACAAAAGGGGAACCTTATAAAAAGACGTCAACGGAGAGTTCTGAGAAGGTGAAGGAAGGAACCAAGAACACCTCGAATTCTCCAGCGAAACGACCGTGGTCCGAGAAGTGGTGCTCGATTTGCAAGGCGGCATCTCACAACACAAAAGACTGCAGATCGAAACCGAAAAATCCTTACTTCGCGGCATGCCAAGTGAATTATAAGAAGGGGATCACAGACAAGGCTGAGGTCGGCGAAGGAGAAAGGAACAAAAAGGACACACGAAAACCTAGGAAGGGAACATGGTGCACACACTGCAGGTCGAAAGCCCATACGACTGCAGAATGCCGAGGCAAGGCAAATGACGGTCCCTTCGAAACACGCCTCGATGAACCCCTCGAGGAATCCCAGGGAAAAGTCGAGGAGGGGGAAGACATTCCGGACCAAGGGAGACCCTCGGTGGTGGAACTGATTGAGGTGAATGGACAACCAGTCCAATGTTTATACGATACGGGACTGGATGGGGAAGCGGTGATTTCGGCGGATCTAGTATCCCCCGAACAACTCACAGGGGAGACCATGGAGATACAGCCTGCGACTAAGAGTGCTGTAGCCATGAAGTTACCCATTGCTCAAGTGGAGATTCGGTCAAGATACGTCACTGGCACAATCAAGGCCGCCGTATTGAGTGATCCCATATTTCCAGTCATCCTCGGTTGCCGGTATGTCTTTCTGGGAATGCCTAAGGAACCAATTCACATGGGAGCTATGCAGACACGCTCTCAGAAGGAAACGGATCAGGCAGAGGAAAGGATTTCAAACCCAATGCCCGGGGAGTTACGAACGGCCCAGAGTGAGGATGATAGTTTACGTCCGTGTTACAAGAAGTTGCAGAAGAGTGCTGTCCCACCCAAACGCGGACAGTACTACATGAAGAATCGGCTACTATACCGGAGAGCCGGAAGGGGAGACAACCTACACGGTCAATTGGTAGTCCCGAAGGCCTACCGTGCCCAAATTCTTCAGATGGGGCATACCATTTCGTTCAGTGGACACATGGGTATCGCCGCCACCATGCAGCGGATTTCCTGTCATTATTATTGGCCAGGATTGACGGGAGAGGTGAGTCGATATGTAAAGTCCTGCCCAGAGTGCCAGCGGGTGGCACCGAAACACTGGACAGCACCGGTGGTGTTGGGTGAGATGCCCATCATGAACTCTCCTTTCGAGAGGGTAGCCATCGATATAGTGGGTCCTCTTCCTAGGACCAAGAAGAGGAACATGTATATCCTCACCATGGTGGATTGCTGTTCAATGTGGAGTGAAGCCATACCATTGTCAACCATTGACTCGAAAAGAGTGGCTGATAGCATTGATGGAGACTTTTACCAGATTAGGTTTCCCTAATCAGATTCTGACGGATAATGGGTCACAGTTTTGTGGGAAACTCATGGAGGAGGTATTTGGGGTGTTCCACTCCAACCATATACATACCAGTCCCTACCACCCTCAAGCTAATGGACAAGTAGAGCGTTTCAACGGCACGTTGATGACAATGCTCAGGAAATTGGCCCAGGAAAAACCGGATAGGTGGGATGAATACATCCCGGCAGCCCTTTTTGCTTATAGGGAAGTGCCACATGGCTCAACAGGAGTACCGCCAGCAACTCTGCTGTTTGGTCGACCAATCAAGGGACCATTGGAAGCGTTATTGAGGAGTTGGACGGAAGAAGAAACCTCAGAAGAGGTGATCTCCTCGTACAAATACGTGGAGGAACTGAAGGAAAAACTTCACACGGGCTGGGCTCTGGCCACTCGAAACTTGAGAAAGGCCAGGAAGAGACATGCGGAATACTATAACCGTAGGTCTAGAGACAGAGCTCTTGAGGTGGGAGACAAAGTCTTGTTGTTACTCCCAACGGGAAACAACAAACTGGAGATAGGATGGCAAGGACCATTTCCCGTGGAAAGGATGGTATCCAGAACCAACTATCAAATACGGATCCGGGGAAAGTCGAAGATTTTTCATATTAATCTCTTGAGAAAATATGCAGAAAGAACCCGGGAAGGAGCAGCCCATCTCATGGCAATGGCGGTAGCAGTGGAAACTGAAACCGGACCAGATGAGGGGAGGGAATATCCTCTAATAAACCAGGAAACTTATCGGGAAGTACAGGTGAACCCTGATCTGACTCTCCAAGAGAGGAAAAAAATTGGCCAGGTTCTCAAATCCCATAAGCAGATCCTGACGGATAAACCAGGACGGACGGAGCTAGTTGAGTTCGAGATGACCTTAACTACGCCGGATCCGGTTCGCCAAAAAATCTACCCAGTACCATTTGCTAAAGAGAAGGCGTTGGAGGAGGAGATACAGAAACTGTTGGAGGATGAGGTGATTGCACCATCCACATCCCCATATAATGCTGGAGTGGTGTTGTTACGAAAACCGAGTGGAGAACACCGGCTGTGCATTGACTATAGACTTTTGAATAGTCATACCCAGTTCCAAGTGGAACCATTGCCAAATCCAACCCAGTTATTCGCCAGGCTCCATAAGGCCAAGTATTTCTCTAAAGTAGATCTGAGTAGGGGTTATTATCAGATCCCGGTCAAACCAGAAGTTCGACATTTACTAGCTTTCAGCACACCTACGGGACACTATGAGTTCAATGTCATGCCTTTTGGACTCAGTAATGCGCCTAGTGTATTTACTCGCATGATGAGAGCGTTGTTGGATCCTCTACGTGACCCGGCCATTATCTCATTCATGGATGATATACTGATTGCCAGTGACAGATTAGATGACCATTTGGGATCCTTAGAGAGAGTTTTCGATCGGCTCCGGGAAGCCGGGCTGACGGCGCGACCAACCAAGTGCATGATTGGTTACCAAACTCTGGAATTTCTAGGTCATACCATCACTCCCGGGAAAATTGTCCCGGAGGCGAAGAACCTGGAAAAAGTCAGACGAGCTTCGAGGCCTAAAACAAAGAAAGATATAAGATCCTTCCTATCATTGTGTGGATTTTATCAAAAGTTCATTCCTCATTTTACCGAACTGGGAAATCCCTTAACAGAGACCTTAAAAAAAGGACTTCCAGATGCAGTTATATGGACGCCAGAATGTGAGGAGGCCTACAGTCAATTAAAGGAGGCGTTGGTGAACAAGCCAGTTCTACAACTTCCAGACCTCACAAAGCCATTTGTGCTAAGAACAGATGCGAGTGGGATCGGTATTGGAGCAGCCTTATTACAAGAAGGAATAGACGATGCTTCAATTTTGAAACCTGTAGCGTATGCCAGTAAGAAGCTTCTACCGGCAGAGAAAAATTATTCAACGGTTGAAAGAGAGTGCTTGTCACTCGTATGGGCTGTACAAAAATTTCAACCATACTTGTACGGAGTACAGTTTACGGTCCAGTCAGATCATCAACCCTTGATGTTCCTAGCTACATCACAGAAGTTAAACGCCAGACTGATGAGATGGTCATTGTTGCTGCAACCATACCACTTCACAGTGGAATACATCCCTGGAAAGGAGAATGTAGGAGCAGATTTCTTATCCAGACATCCAGATCCGGAGGAAGAAGACTAGGGTTGTGGATCATGGGAATCAAACCTACAGCGAGAAAGATTCGACGCGGTCTAATCTCTTAAGAGGGGGCCTATGTCACGGAAAAGACTGCAGGTTAATGATTCCTTGATAACTTACAGATCAGAATACCCAGGTAGGAGAAGGGTTAACCAAGGAGTGACCAAGCGCATGTGTATGTGGGTCAAGACAGGAATAGCCGACTAACCGGACAGGTAACTGTCGAGTGGAAAATTTGGGTAGCGACAAAGAGAGAAAGCATCATGGATCAGTCTATTGCGTTCTGGAGGTAGGGATATACGGAAAAGCCCAGATCTGGAATTTTCCACTGACCAGGGATAATGAAGTCTGAATTTGCTTTGTCCAGCAATGTCAAGGACGATGGGACAAAGATGATCTAAAGAGAGTGGCCACGTCTTTGTGTCAGTTTAGTGTGTGTTCCCCAACTGGACGGAAAGATAGAATTATGTGTCCTGTAATGAAAAGAAATATCCTCCCTTATAATGGGATAAAGTGCTTGGCTGCGGATTAATTTCGATTCGTGGATCTACATTAATTCTATAAAGGAACATAGATGTGTATAAGGTATATTAAAATATAGTTTTTGAATAGGAATATAGATGAGCGTGTATTACCTTTATCATTACATATTATTAGTGGGTGTTTTAGACTGAGGTGAATTCTTATGTCTTATGCGGATGGTGACTTCGAAAGCCTTGTCATTATGGCTGGAGAAGGACACTTGCATAAGTTAGGAGTAAGGGGCGGACGCTTACCACTCGACTTGTTATATTCATCCACAGGTTCCCAGTTTCTAGGGACATTAGAGAAGAAAGAAAAACCTACTCTACGTGAACCAATAAAGTACATACTTAGATCCAGAAAGAACCTAAACAGTTCGTTCAGATGAACAAATACTAACATCAAGTAAAATACAGAAGACTGTATGCTAACACGCATATACCACGGGGCTCCTAAACAGAAAAAGATGTTAAGGTGGGGCAAGCAGAGACTTCAACCTACATACGACTTGCATACATAGGGTAGAAGGAATAGACAAAGACAATAGTGATAATCATAATAGACAATAGGAAGAACATTGACAATGTGGTGTTTTCTTTTTTTGATGATGGATACTTAATATCATGAAACCGATTTGGGCACAGTCATAAACTTACGGGACTTTTATAGCAATACGGTGACTCAGTGGTGAACAGTTTGTTTTCATTTCACTAACGGATTTACCATCAGATTCAAGCCTACGGATCATCCCGGGTGAGCTCTGTCCTGTTTGATGTGATGTCCTGTAATCGTGAAGAATGACTGGCGAGAAGATACAGCTGATAGACATTCTGAGTTCATTCTGTCCACAACCATAGAATACAATAGCAACTACACAGACAATATCCATACACACACCGGACATAGTTTTCTTTATTAATAAATCTTTTATTATATGTTGAAAGGAAATGTTGTCGGAGTATGTGTTGAGAGAATAATAGAGAGAGTGACAGAAGTAGATATATGGAAGGGAAGACAGAAGAGAGGAGTGTAGACCAAAGTCAGGCAATAACCCCAACAGATAATCAGTTTTATAGATGTGCTTGTTGAGTCCAACCTTCTCTCTGGAATTTAAACAAGTGACAATGTATCATGCACTACTGATGAATGAAAGATCAGTGATTGGAAGGACCGAATGTAAGACGGGCCTGCGTGCCCAATTTGTTACCTTTTTAAAATAAAGGTAAATCAAATCAAATTAATCAAATCACAGTTAGTCGAGCCCAGATTTCACCCAAGGATCCCATCACTCCGCAATTTCAATTCTGAGGTAAGTTACCGTGGGACCCACTGTGCCGAGATTTATATAACTGGAAGACATTATGCACAATATTTCGTACATATGACCACCAGAGCGTCGGTTATTTTATTCAGTCATTCGACAATTTTCCATCGAGTGATCTGCAGTGGACACCGAAGAACCTTTCTCGTTGTGCTACACCCGTTCGCCAGACTGTCACATAACTGTTGCCGTTCTGGTAACTTCTCCGTTCATAACAGAGTGATGTACAAGCCTCAGCATACTAGACCTTTATAAACGTGTGTATCCTTCACATATATAAGTAGAACGCAGATCATTCTCGATGCATGACACTCCTGGTGCGACCATCTTTAAGTTCAAACTGTTACGTCCCAAGGTTTGTCTGTATTGTGTTGCCACCTGTATAGGCATCCTTTATGTCCAAAGCAATAATTGCTGCCGGACTTATAGGATAATTACAGAGTATTTACAATTTGCATCACAAATGAAAGGTTTTCATCTGAAGCCACCTTGCATAATCAACATATTTACCATGCAGACAAAATGCCATTTGGATAAGTTGATGCAATTATAGATAGATAAACGGGCTGGCTGACGGGCTGGCAGGCAGACAAGGAGGTTGACAAAGACAGACATACACGCAGACAGGTAGACAAAGAGACAGACTGACGAACGAAGGACGAATAAATAGACGGACGGACGGACGGACGGACGGACGGACGGATAGATAGATAGATAGATAGATAGATAGATAGATAGATAGATAGATAGATAGATAGATAGATAGATAGATAGATAGATAGATAGATAGATAGATAGATAGATAGATAGATAGATAGATAGATAGATAGATAGATAGATAGATAGATAGATAGATAGATAGATAGATAGATAGATAGATAGATAGAACGAACGAACAGACTTTATTTTCAAAGGGTAACAAATTGAGCACGCAGGCCCGTCTTACATTCGGCCCTTCCACTCACTCAGCTTTCTTTCATCAACAGTGCATAGGAAAAAAACATTGTCACATGAATTTTGTAAACATAAACAATGCATATTACTATGTTATGAGACACATCCACCACCCACCCACACATCCCCCATTCACTGCAACTCCCCCACCCAACCACACACATAACCCACACACACATACATTCCCCCACCCATCCACCACATCCCTACACCTACACATCTCCCCACCCACACACACCTCTCACCCACCACACATCCCATCCACCCACACCCCAAGCACACATACATTCAATAACCCACACATCCCCCACCTACACACATCTCCCCACTCACATATCCTCTACCCGTCCCATTACCCACCAACAATCCTCACCCACATATCCTCCTCCACCAACACACTTCCACCCTCCCAGCCAAACACACATTCCTCAGCCACACACACATCTCCCCGTCAACTCACATATTCCGCACCTACCCACACACAAATTCCGCACCCACTCACATAATCTCCCATCTCCCCCAGCCCACTCACAGATCCCGAGCCCACACCTACAAACATCCCCTACCATCTCCTAACCTGCACACACTCACCCACCCACATATCCTCTACCCACCCACACATCCTCTACCCACCCATCCCCCAACCAAACATGCCTTAACCACACACCCTTACTCATATACAATCACCCACCCACACATCCTCTACCAACCACACATCCTCCATCCACCCATCCCCCAGCCACCCATCCCTTAACCACACACCCCTACCCATATACACACACATCCCCACCCACACACAATCTCCCCACCCATACACACACCCCTCCCACACATCCCCACCCACCAACACATCCCCCATTCACAAACACACACCTCCCATCCACGCACACACACATCTCCAACTCATACACTCATCCCCAGACACACGTACTTATCCCTCAACCACTAACACCCACACATCTCTTACCCACTCATCAACACATACATCTCCTATCTACCCACCCACACTCACACACCCCAACCACCCATCTAAGCACACATCCCCACCCTCACACACATCCTTCACCAACCCGAAAACCCAACCACACCTTCACCCACCCACACACACATCATTTATCCACAACCAGCTCCCCTCCCACACAACACCACACCCACCCCAAAGACACATCTCTCACCCACACACACATCTCCCAACACATCTCCTACCCATCCACACATCCCCCAACTACAATCACCCTCACTACTCACACATACATCCTCCATCCAGCCACACACCCCCACCCAGCCAGACATATCCCCCACCCACACACACATCTCCAAATCCATCACCCACACCCATCATGCACCCCTCCCCAACCCACATACATCCCCCACACATATCTCACCCACACACACTCCCCACCCATCCACCCAAACATCCCACACCCATTCACATCCCTCACCCACACCCCCTACCACCTCCACCTGCACACATCTCCCACCCACCACATATCCCCACACCCACATCTCCCCACCCATACATATACCCCCACCCATCCCATAACCCATCATCAATCATCCACCTACATATCCTCCTCCACCCACTCATCCATAACCACCTAGCCAAGCACACATCCCCACCCACACACACACATCTCCCCGCCAACCATAACATCCCGCACGTACCTACACACAAATCTAGATAGATAGATAGATAGATAGATAGATAGATAGATAGATAGATAGATAGATAGATAGATAGATAGATAGATAGATAGATAGATAGATAGGTAGATAGATAGATTAGATAGATAGATAGATAGATAGATAGATAGATAGATAGATAGATAGATAGATAGATAGATAGATAGATAGATAGATAGATAGATAGATAGATAGATAGATAGATAGATAGATAGATAGATAGATAGATAGATAGATAGATAGATAGATAGATAGATAGATAGATAGATAGATAGATAGATAGATAGATAGATAGATAGATAGATAGATAGATAGATAGATAGATAGATAGATAGATAGATAGATAGATAGATAGATAGATAGATAGATAGATAGATAGATAGATAGATAGATAGATAGATAGATAGATAGATAGATAGATAGATAGATAGATAGATAGATAGATAGATAGATAGATAGATAGATAGATAGATAGATAGATAGATAGATAGATAGATAGATAGATAGATAGATAGATAGATAGATAGATAGATAGATAGATAGATAGATAGATAGATAGATAGATAGATAGATAGATAGATAGATAGATAGATAGATAGATAGAACGGCATCTCTGACAAGCTATTCATCATTAAAGGGATCACGTAGGTTAAAGGCCCACAGACATTCGGTATTCCAGTGCGCGTTGTTTGGTTAGACAATATATCTCTTACAAAGATACACATTACACTCCGCGCATACTTAATTATTCAGCGCATAGAATATCTATCTATTCAATCGGCTACTGAGGAATTATGCGGGATCTTCCCGCGGAGAGATAAGATAGGATTGCCATCACTGAGTGGTGAATCTGTAATAAGGAAAATAAACAGATTCCCGGGCCAAGAATCGAACAAACGAATGACAGATTCTGCCTCAGAACTAAATCAGGGAGTAATTTTCTGTTACTTTATCTAATGTACTGACATTGATTTTCCCGTGGAATTGTAGAAGATGTATATGTGCACGTTGTGGTAATTCTATAACATAACACTTACGACGTGGATTACTTTCGCCTAATTGAATATATTACCATCTGTATGATTTAAATAGTAAACAGATATGTCTTCATTATTCAAAGTAATATCTGTGTATTAATTAATTATGCATACCCCCCCCCCTCCCTCCCCACCCCACCCCCGGACACCCAATACGTTTTTTTTTGGGGGGGGGGGGCGCGGGGAGGGTGTTCTATACATGATTTCTTTATGTGCCTAGTAGCTAACAGACATCGGCGATCACGACTCTCTAATTCTATCTCTCATTTGGTATTTTCACGAAGTTAGTATTGCTTAAATTATTATTTTTTCCTTACTTTCTACCGATGCTGTTGCAAAAGAATTACGGACCGGTTTTCCTGTCCCGCACACTGCGTTCGAAACACAGCTGCAGACGACTTGGAAAAAGAATACTTTATGCTAGTTTTCATACAATGATATGAGCCTCGGTCGTTCAGAAAGGCTATGGCAAACTACTGAACATAAACTTTCCTAATAAAAATCACAAACAGCCAAAAATGTTCGGGTTGACTACTACGTCCTGTAAAGGATTTAAAATTGTTTGCATATCCTTTACAGGACATTGCTGTCGACATCACCATCATCATCTTACGCTCAGTAGTTTTCCATTGCTTTCTGAGCGGCCGGCTCACATACCCCGTAAGTTACCGACGCGATTTGAACCACTGCTGATTCTCACCGTCGTCACGTTACCTACGACAGAATACGAGATTACGGAGAAATGCCGCTAACCTCTAGGCCAGGAAGCCGGCCCTGTAAAGGATATGAAACTAATTAACTGGCTTGTTTATTTTTTGCCTAGCTGTTTAAGCTTTCCGCGTTTATCTTTTCTCTCTCCATCTGTGTCTTATCTGGTATGTTCCCCGCGTAGGGCTAATTTCTCTATTCAGTCTGTTCGCCCCAACGAATTAATTACCGGAGTCTCTTCCTTGCTGTTTCGGCGAGTAACCCACTAATGCCTGCAACTAGAAATTCTCAACGTTTGTTGTCTACTAAGTCTGGTTGCTCTAAGAATCGGGGACACGATGTTCTCCTCTCGGAGACGGGGTGATTTTGGTACAGGAACAATGCGCGTGTGTGGGACAAGTGGAAAACCGAATCGATGTTTCTAAACAGGGTAGGAATTGACACAGGAGAAAGACAACCGGAGTCTTGACCCTGGTGGGCCCTCAGAGAGTTTCGTGAAGGTAAGAGACCGAAACATTCGGGAAAGGGAGACAGTATCTGACGGTCGGAAGCCTCCAGTCGTGCTTTCTCGGCGGAGAAGTTAAACACTATATTCTCAACATTTGTCTCAAAAGTCACATACCCCATTGCCTTAATTGCCATCATCATTTCACTACGCGTTCGTTACCCAGCATGCTCGTCTACACAGAAGAACAAGCCGGCTAGAAATTACAATGCGCATACCAGAATCATATGTGCTATTATCGATATTAAGTTGCAAGTCCTTCACAGGACGTAGCAGTCAACCCCAGCATTTTCGCTGTTCGTGATTCCTGGGCAGATTTTTACGTTCAGTAGTTTGCCATTGCTTTATGAACGGGGTAGGGGTATACCCTATCAAAGGAGAAGTAAGGTGCCTCCTTCCCTCCGCTAGCCTACGGGACACCCTTGGGCAAGGTGGAGTACCCGTTTAGCCCCCCCAACAGGGTAACGTGAAGCCATGTGAGCAGGTGGTGGATTGGACTTGGGAGCAGCCGACAGATAGTTGTTGGTTATGGTTTCAAGTCAGTGACGGTGGGCAGAGGATCTCTCAGTAGAGACAATGGCTACGGTCATCCGATCAGTATGGTCACTGCCAGGAAGGAAGAATGGTAGACTTCCCTCCTTATTGATTCCCGGGCAGAGGAGGCTCGTCAGCCTTGGTTGGTATCTCTTCTAAGAGAGGGAACTCTAAATCTCAAACCTCCGCTGCCTTGCGGGTATACCCATATGGGAAAGGCTTCGGGAGTAAACCCTGAGGACAAATCCGGAGATGGAGTCCCTAAGGCAGTTCCATGTTGTAAACAACATAGTTCTGGCAACTCCTGCGACGGCACCGATGCCAAGTTGCATTGGCTACTGCCTTTCCCTTGGTCAACATCGGCGACGTGGAGAGGGGGAACCTGCTACTGGGCAACAGCTGGTTCTCCGATTTCCATTGCCCAGGCTTGTGCCCTGAAGAGGTCACTTCAGCACGGCGTAAAGCGGTGACACAACACGGGAAGTAGCATTTGCCGGTTATAAGTCTTAATGCTCGATTGGCGTAGAGCAAGGCGCCAGGGGCTACTTCCGACGGTGGGAGAGATCATCGTATCTCACTAGACAGCTACCGCCCGCCTAAGCTGGGCAGCCCCCAGTCAATAAGGTGTTGTCTCGCCACGGTTCATCTGCTCCTGAGGGTGTGTGGAGCTTAGGGGGAAATCCTGACACATGGACCGCAATCTATACACCTAACAGCAAGAAAAAAACAAAACAACCGGCCCTAAGGCTGGGAACATGGAACGTAAGAACCATGACCCCTGGCATCTCAGACGATCTAAATGAGATTGTGGATGCCCGCAAAACTGCAGTGATAAACAACGAACTGCTAAGACTGGGGATAGACATTGTCGCCCTGCAAGAGACCAGACTCCAAGAATCTGGAAGCATCAAGGAGAGGGACTTCACTTTCTACTGGCATGGCAAGCCGTGCGGAGAGACCAGGGAGCATGGAGTTGGCTTCGCTATCAGAAACAAGCTGCTCAATTCCATCATACCACCAAGTGATGGCACTGAAAGAATATTGAAGCTCCAACTCCAGACAGAGGCAGGCCCAGTTGGTATTATAAGCGTTTACGCCCCAACACTAACTGCAGCATCAGAATCTAAAGACAAGTTCTATGACGACCTTAGCAAAGAAGTCAGTGAAACACCAGAGAAACAACATCTTTTTATCCTGGGGGATTTCAATGCCAGGGTTGGCTCCGACCACGAATCTTGGCCTTCATGTCTAGGACAGTTTGGCGTTGGGAAGATCAATGACAATGGACAACGTCTCTTGGAATTCTGCAGCCACCATAATCTGTGCGTGACCAACACCTTCTTTGACACGAAACCTCAACACAAGGTGTCATGGAGGCACCCCAGATCAAAGAACTGGCACCAACTCGACCTGGTGCTCACTAAACGCAGCAACCTCCGCAATGTACGGATGACTCGCAGCTATCATGGTGCTGACTGCGACACCGACCATTCACTCGTCTCCAGCAAGGTGAAGATAAAGCCCAAGAGAATCTACAGAAGCCGAACAGAAGGAAGACCACGCATTGACACCAGTGGCACCCAAAATAAAGAGAAGGTCAACAAATTCATGCAGGCTCTAGCGGATACTCTGCCCGGCCCCACAGACGGAGATTCCACTGAGAGATGGAGTCATTTTCGCGACACCATCTACAATACAGCACTATCAACATTTGGCAAGAAGCAAACTAAGTCAACCGATTGGTTTGAAGCACACTCTGAAGAGATGCTCCCAGTCCTGGAGATAAAGAGACATGCATTCTCGATGTATAAAACATCACCTTCAGAGAAAACACTGCAGACATTGCGAACGGCCAGAAATAGAGTACAACAGATGGCAAGAAGATGTGCGAACAGGTACTGGCTACAGCTCTCTGCTCAAATTCAAACTTGTGCAGACACTGGAAATATAAGAGGAATGTATGAGGGCATCAAGCAAGCTGTCGGTCCATCAAAAAATAAGATGGCCCCTTTACGATCAACTGAGGGGGTAATCATAAAAGATCGAGCGAAACAAATGGATCGCTGGGTAGAACACTACTCAGAGCTATACTCAGTGGATAACACTTTCAGCGAAGAAGCTCTGGAAGCCATCGATCAACAGTCCGCCATGCATGCCTTGGATAACGAACCTTGCCTCACAGAAATCAGCGAAGCACTAGACTCTCTCAAATCCGGCAAGGCACCTGGAAAAGATAGTATTCCACCTGAAATTTTAAAATGTAGCAAAGAAACAATCATCCCAGAACTGTATGCAATATTACAGCTCTGCTGGAGAGAAAAATCAATACCACAAGATATGAAAGACGCAAACATCGATATCCCTTTATAAAAACAAAGGCGACAGAAGCGACTGCAACAACTATCGCGGCATTTCCCTTCTCAGCATTACAGGCAAGATTTTTGCCAGAGTAATCCTTAAAAGATTACACATTCTTGCTGAAAGAATCTACCCCGAATCGCAGTGCGGATTTAAACCCAACAGGTCCACCATCGATATGATTTTCTCACTCCGGCAGCTCCAAGAGAAGTGCAGAGAACAGAGGAAGCCATTATATATAGCCTTCATCGACCTCACAAAGGCATTTGACCCCGTGAGCAGAAGCGGCCTTTTTAAGGACATTGAAAAGGTTGGATGTCCACCCACCCTTCTTAGTCTCGTGAAATCATTCCACGAAAACATGCAGGGGACCATTTTATTTGATGGCTCAACATCCCAGTCATTCAGCATCAGCAGCGGAGTAAAGCAGGGATGCGTGCTTGCTCCTACACTCTTTGGTATCTTCTTTGCTGTTCTCTTAAGGCAAGCATTTGGGACTGCCACTGAAGGCATATACCTCCACACAAGATCTGATGGCAAACTTTTTAACCCATCAAGACTCAAGGCAAAGACCAAAATAAGACCAAGATGCGTAAGAGAACTACTTTTTGCAGATGATGCAGCACTGACTACTCATACAGCAGAAGATCTCCAAAGGCTCATAGATCGTTTTGCAGCTGCCTGCAAAGACTTTGGGCTCACCATTAGCCTAAATAAAACACAGGTGATGGAACAAGATGCTGATGCGCCTCCGTCAATCAAAATCTCTAATTATGAATTGAAAGTCGTCCACGATTTTGTGTATCTGGGATCGACAATATCAGATAATCTTTCATTAGAGACAGAAATCGACAGACGCATTGGAAAGGCAGCCACAACATTTTCCAGGCTAGCTAAAAGAGTTTGGGAGAATAATAGACTAACAGAGCGTACAAAAGCTCAAGTATATAAAGCTTGTGTTGTTAGCACACTACTCTACGGGTCTGAATCCTGGACCCTGTACTCAAGACAGGAAAGGAAGTTGAATTTCTTCCACATAAGATGTCTGAGACGTATCCTGGGCATAACATGGAAAGACCACATAACAAACAAACAGGTGCTTGAAAGAGCAGATATTACCACAGTGCACGCCCTCCTCAAGCAGAGACGCCTCCGGTGGTTGGGCCACGTATCTCGAATGGAGGACGAACGTATTCCCAAAGATCTCCTTTACGGAGAACTAGCCACAGGAAAGAGGCCAACCGGAAGACCCCAAATGCGATATAGGGATGTGTGTAAACAAGATATGAAAACCATTGGAATAGATCCAGACACGTGGGAGAGAGTTGCAACAGACAGATGCTCCTGGAGAAGAGATGTACGAAACGGACTGGTGCTCTTTGAGCGCAATCAGATCCAAAAAACTGAGGAGAGACGGCACAGGCTCAAAGAGCAGTCACTTACTGCGGGACTTGCCTCGTCTCACAGATGCGGAAACTGTGACAGAGATTGTCATTCTCGAATTGGACTATACAGTCACCAGCGGTGCTGCCAGGCACCTCCCAAGCGGCACAACTCTATAGTCCTTCAGGACTGAAAGAGGCCTACTACTATGAACGACCGGCTCCTATACCTTTTTCGAGAAAAAAACCAGCACCGCTGTGTTTCGAACCCGGGTATACGGTCTCACAAACCGCGTTCGCAAGCCCTTAGCCATAGAGACCGGTATATGTGCTATACATGAATAAAATAAGTTAAATTGCGGTAAACTGCTTTGGAAATGTTAACAATATAAAATACACGACATATGGGGTAGTTTTACAAAACACAACTGCGGGAAATGTTTGTATTGCCTGTCTGTCTGCCTGTTCGTCCGTCCATCAAAACGCTGTCCTTGCAGAAATCTAATTGTTAGCGATTATTGAGATCAATAAACTTGAAATAAAGAACATATTATATATAGAAACTTTCCTTTTTGTCTGCCTAGCTCTGCATTTATCGGTTGATTACGTTTATTACGGTCTCCTTAATGAGACGCAATTTAGAAACGTTTCTTTACCTGCAGCAGAAGCTAATATGTGGACGTGTCTTATTGGCCAGTCTGGAGCAGTGCTTCCCACTTTCGCGGACCGACATAAAAGTTTCCTTTTGCACCAGGGACCGGTGCCGTTTAAAAACAATTTTCTCCTTGTAATCTGAAATTTTATATGACCTCAATATACATTATATATAAATATAAGATTTAACGTAGTTGTGGGTGTTGTCCCGGTGCGTTAAATACTGCTCCATAATATTATTGGATGGCGGTGATTTATTTAATGGTGGTCCCATTTTCATGTGTACAAATTTTATTGTAGAGATTTACAAATCAAAATTTTTTTCAAATGTCAAAACTACATTTAGGTCTTCTTGTAAAGGTGTATATACTCGTTTAGTTTAGTAGTTTAGTCGACGGATCAACATCATGGCACATGGTTTAACCCATAAGTGCTCCGTTTTCCTCCTAACTCAAACCTGAGTCTGGAGAAACTCAGCTCAATGCACGAACTCCGTTGCATCGGCGAGAATCCTGAAATACTTGGGTAGATTTTTAACTCGAAATTTTGCCCGGGCAGCGCCGTTAGGCTACTCTTTTTCGATTTCCAACTGCCAAGGGATTTTTTTCGTGCGCAACAGCAACGATACACACGGGCGTCCGATCTCACTACCCAGAGACCAGGGGAAATTTTATTACTGGAAGTCCAGGTGGATTTTTTAAATAAATCCTGGTCCTCACCGGGGCCTGAACCCGGGACCTCCTGCACTCGAGACGGACACCATACTTCGAGACCACTCACCCCCTGTGGAGCAGTGCTTCCCAAACTTAAAATTATTAAAAATAAAAAGATTAAAAATTGTATATACTCGTATACACCGATAGTAATGAACACCAATATAAAATAAAAATAAAATATATCTTGGAAAACGATACCAAATCAGATTTTAAACACGTTGACTAGATTACAGTATGTTGTAATAAAAATAATTTAATGATCAGCTGCTAACAGTAACTATTTAATGGAGGGGTGGGCCTCTTTATTATTTACAAGTTTATCAAATCGTGGCTCGATTGTAGACAGCGTTACCCACAAAGGAGAACAAATTGCCATACTGTTTCTGCATTTTGTCTTAATAATGCTCATTGACGAAAAAGAAATAGTATTTCAAAATACTCTTCTTTCAAGTTGTCTTTGTATCGATATCTCACATACACCATACACAATCGCTAAGTTGGTAACGTCCGTGCTTTCGTCCAGCTGTAATGTAAAATACTTTGCAGATGTACCTAACACCTTCACTCTCTGAGACGATGGCAAAACACATTATAACTGTACAACGAAAATCACGTATGTTCTGCATCTTATGACAATCGGCAAATTATAATGTGCATCTTTCTCTCTTTTCGTCACATAGGAAACAAAAGAAACGCACATCGTCAACAAACAAATGTCGTCGACCGGGCCGGCTTTTAGTATCGGTCTCAGCTGGTTACTATTTTTAACTTTCCCATTGAACCAATGATTCGCTTCTCCTTAAAAATAAATACTCCTTGGGCTATACACAGCTGCAGGCTCAATTTATTTGAAAATTAAATCACCATAAAAACGGTGCGGATATCATGTTTTGATAAAAGGACAATCTTGTTTTTAAAAAGTTCTAAACAATCCTCAAAGGAGAAAATATTTTATTTCTTCTTTTTAATTCACGTTGCGGACCGGCAAAGAAGGGATCGCGCACCGCATCGGTCCGCGGACCACCACTTTGGGAAGCACTGGTCTAGAGGACAATACCAGCGGGTGAGTAGTGCCAGCAGAATGCCGGTCTGATGCCGGGCGGGCGGGAGGACGGACGGCAGACTGGCAGACAAATAAACAAATAGATAAATGGATGGATGGATGGATGGATGGATGGATGGATGGATGGATGGATGGATGGATGGATGGGCGGATAGGTGGATGGATAGGTAGGCAAAAGAGATACGGACGAATAAGCACACAAAGTCAGACAAACAGCAGACAAACAGGCAGATGGGCGGGTAGACAGACATGCGGGTAAACAGTCAGATAGAGGGGTGGGTGGGTGGGTAGGTAGGTAGGTAGACGGAGGGTGGGTGAGTGGGTGAATAGAGACAGTGTTAATATTAAGGTTAAAAATATAATCATACACGGCTGAGAAGTTCACATATACAACCTGGCATTTTAAACCACAGTATACATTTACCCGGAAAATAACTTGAGAATAGTATAACTAGACAGGCTTTTGTCTGGAATCCGCAGAGCAAATGAAATAGAGGAAAGCCTAAACACACTCGGAGAAGATAGGTAGCAACATAAATAAATAACATGGTAGGACATGGGTGGGGCTGCATAGGATAGCTAAGGATAGGATGCTTGGATTGAGCTGGTTACCTATGCCTCAATTATTATTTTTTTGCGGGGGGGGGGGGGGGGGGATTGAAAAGTGAAATAATACGAAGAAAGAAGACATATTTATATTGACGGCAAGTTTTGTTTAATAAACTTACGATGGCTGGCTGGAGAAGAAGGGGTGGGATTGTGGTATCGCTTGTTGTTCTAGGCGTGTGGTATCTTCTTTTTCTCGCTTGCTGATGGTCTAGGAATGTGGTATTTTCTTCGTCTTCTCTCTTGTTGTTCCACGAATGTAGTATCTTTTCCTTATCGCTTGCTGATGTTCTAGGAATGTGGTACCTTCTTCGTCTTCGCTCTTGTTGTTCCACGAATGTGGTATCTTTTTCTTATCACTTGTTTGACGTTCTAGGAATGTTTTATCTTTTTCACCTCGATTGCCGTTATCCTAGAAATGTGGTTTCTTTTCGCATGCTGTTGTTCACGGAACGTGTTATCTTCTTCTCGCTTGCTGTTCTAAGAATGTCTGCACAAGAAGCCGGGTTCTGTTGCCTCTGTATAAGTCGCAATCGCACGGTGCTGAGCGTGGTAGCCTGCCAAGACAGTGATCTGGATTCAATGCCCAGCAGAGGCAGGATTACTAGCTCCCATCATTACAGTTCTGCGGTCGACCCAACCTCATAAAAATGGACACCAGGCAATTTTCAGAACTGCCTGGAAAGGAGAAGAGACAGAGAACTAGCTATACCATTCCATATATCGTGGCCTAGTACATGTGAAGACCTAACACTTGACAACCCTGAGGAAGTAGCTGCCATGGAACTATCTTTACGTTTTATGGCACTGTGTCTGCTTTTTATCAATATTTGTCTATGTGGAACTACGTTCTGTCCGCAATCGAGAATAGACCTGGCGTCTTGATGTATATTTCTCTTTCTTCTTCTTCGGCAATCAACGTTTGCTGCGTCTTTTCTAGCATGCCGCACACAATGTTTGGTGTCTTCGCCGGTTCCCTAGAGCTCTGCTCGGATGGTCACTCCAGTCAGCCAGATTTCCCCCTTCAGTTCGGCGAAGTCAGGAGACACCTGTTGGACCTGCTTTGGCGTTGTTTTGGTTCTCTATATTTGCAGGCGGCAGTCTTTGACACCCATTCGGTGGAGGTGTGCTCTGAAAGATATGATTAGCTGTCTGTTATACTTGCGTCTCTCTCTCTCTCTCTCTCTCTCTCTCTCTCTCTCTCTCTCTCTCTCTCTCTCTCTCTCTCTCTCTCTCTCTCTCTCTCTCTCTCTCTCTCTCGCTAATAAGTAGTCATAATCCAGCATGAGAAATCAATAAAGGGTGATATGTCTAGAAAACCTTTAACAGAATTTATATGAAACAACAATTCTGGGATAACACACGACGGCATTACTGCCCTATTCCAATGCAGCAGTTAAGTCACTGGAGATGCACATCAAATACACAAGGTGTGATCAAATGTGACATAAGCCTGGGTCATTGACATTGAGTTGAGTGGCCGGGCACGAGAAATAATGGAGATGAAAGTGGGAGACAGTAAGGTGAGTGACCTGGCTACGAGGAAAACAATCAACCCTCAAAATAATGGGGCGGGTATGAGTGGAAGGCCCCAGGGGGGATGGGTCGAAAGACAGTTGTGTGTTGTGTGAAGTGAGGAGACTGAAAAGTCAGTGAGAGAAGAGACCGACTGCGGGTCAGGTCGTTTAAGAGAGATCTCCGTGTTGTGTTGTTCTCGGAGTTGTGAAGACAGGCTAAACCCAGAGTGGGTTGCATAGTTGAGCAGTGGCTCCAACCCAATGTGTGGGTTGTATTGTGGGAGATCCAGCCGTGGATAGTAGCTGGATTACCTGTCTTGAAAGTTTGAGATATGAAGCAGGCCGTGAGAAGGCATTGATGTGTGCTGGTTAAATTGTGAGGAGGATATTTAGAATCTATGGATTACATTGTTTCTGGATATATACATATGTTCCGTGAGTCTGTATTATTTCTGTAATAAAGGATTATGTGCGCCAACTGAATCTTGTTTCATGACTGGTGAATATGCACGGCGGGGGTGAGTTACATTGCAAGACAGATATCTCAAGTGACACACCATGAACATCGTTACCTAGACAACGACCATCACACAAAAAACTTATCATCAATATCATGAACAGTATCATCGTGAGAACTTCGTGATATTATCATCAAGAAAACGTGTGACAATCTGAGGGCTACGTCCGATTAAGAACATTATAGACAGTGTTGTCATTCTGAGATGTTTGTGGGCTCTTCGCGGAGAGAGGGTGGACAGCGGAGTGTGTCCACCGTATAAACACTGAGTTTTTCTCCGTGCTGGAACTGATACAGACAGTTCACGTCAAATCCACTACAGGTGAATTGGAACCAACCATATCGCTGAAGCGAGAGGGGGTGATAAAGACACCCAATACAGACTAACCGGGAGAGTCCATTACGGTGACAGGTAAATTTGATACCAGGCAGGAGTGCTGAAACTAGCAGACGCGGCGATGAAAGACAAGTGTTGAATCCAGAGTGGCGAGGGCAGCGTGTGTGTGTGTAGACCATCCGCTGTCGGTGATAATGACAGGATTGGGAACCAAAGATAATTGACAGGTGTGTGTGTGCTGGAGGCAAGCGCACTGTGTTGTTGCAAGTTGACTGGTCAAGATTTTTCGACGCAGTAAATAGGACGGGTGGGTACACCAGCGTCCAGGTACTGGGGAAGTACATGTTTGGAAAACAGAGAAAAATTGGCAGTCGCTGATTTGACGGACAGTTGACTGAAGGGGATAGTAACGGTACCCCTACCGCAGCCGGGTGGGGCTGTCAAGATTGTGTGCAAACTGTTTTTACGAAGGAATTTTTCACTGAGAGTGATAAAGAGAAATTGAGGTGACATTGTGAGTTGGGGGTGGAAGGAGGAAAGTTACTCAGAAAAATTTCCAAGGCCTAGTGTGGTCAAGATGACTCATTGGGAATGAACAAAACAAGGTTGTTTTGAAAGAAAGCCAGATTTTATGTTTCGCCTTTGTTGAACTGTTCTATTATTGTCATCATTATTCTGTTATGAGCAAACAGTTTTAACGTCTCATCATCGCAACCATGGTTGTATTGCTTTGCCAATAAGGATTTATATACCCAAATTTAAAGCGCTGAACATTGGCTGCCATTCTCCTTTTCTTTTTGGTGAATCTTGTCGAATAACGGAAATCCATAACATTAATGATACAGCGAAGCGCCATCTCCGCAACGAGAGTAACAACAAATCGAAAGAACACTTTGGATTATTACTGTGGTGCCACCACATACAGAGAAAGTACAATAACGTTACGGACTGTGTCGAGACAGAACAGTTTGGATATCACTATCATCTTCAACTTTTGTCGACAGTTGGAACTTGTGATCACCACGTGAATTCAATAACCACTCAACAAAACAAGAAGTCGGTTTGAAATCTAGTGTCGTAGACATTTCCAGCGGATTGCGAATAACTATTAAAACGAACAAAAACTTTGGTGACTGAATAATAAGAACTTTTGGCGACGGATTAGTGGGCACATATTTATCGGCCAACGATTTGGACATTCTGTTTGCTGCTCATTGTCTTATAAATATTGTTTTCGGTTGTTAAGCTGTTACTTGTATGTGGTCCAGTGTTTGTCAAGAGTAGGGGATTTTTTGGGGTGTTTCTCGAGAGTCGGGATACAGCACACAAATATATATTCTTTCTGGTGCTTACGATATTTTTGTAAGAAAAACGATAATGAGTTAACGTGTCATGCAGTGGCATTGAAATAGTCTTAACCAATATCTAGAGCCGAGTTGTCTGACGTCAGATTTGTGTATATGTTGATGCTATAAATTGTTTTTGTTTCTCTTCCTTTTCTTAATATTTGCATATGATATTTGCTGTGTTCGGATATATGTTTTTATTGTGATCTTTCGTCATTTCTGCTGTCTAGTGGTCTTTGTCAGTTTAAGTTTATATTTTACGCGCACTGTGGATGTCCCTACACAAGCTTGTGGTTGTTACTGTGGTTTATTTCTGTGTCATCATCGTCTCCGTGTACTCAGCTTGTGAAGTCTAGCGTTTGATAGTCATCACTTAGTGTTATCATCCATATGTTTGTATATGTATTTATTTGTATGTTTAACAATATTTCCAGGGACTTCATGAACTTGTGGTCATGGATATATAGATATAAGGGAGTATAGGTGATACTTCCCCCCTCACTACCTAGTGCTTATAGAGTGACTGGGAGAGTACAGAGTGATATTGTAGCACTACGGATTTATGTACACAGGGAGTGCGGGTGTACTTAGGGAAGTGACACAAAGACTAACAGCAGAGTCTGTACATTTATAGTTGGCTGATTCACAGCAACGTGTCCACAAGTACAAGATGCCTACTTTAATGGATTATATTGAAGCAGGTGAAAGAATAGGCCTGAAAGGTAAATAGTTACAGGAGTATGCAGAAGCGAAAGAACAAAAGCAGACGGAAAGAGAGGAGAGGCATAATGAACGCGAGGCAAAGCGTCTACAGGAAGAGAAAGAGACGCAAGTAAAACTAGCTGAAATGGAAAACAAGCGTCTACAGGAAGAGAAAGAGACGCAAGTAAAACTAGCTGAAATGGAAAACAGACGTCTACAGGAAGTAAAGTTAGCTGAAATAGAAAACAAGCGTCTACAGGAAGAGGCACAAGTAAAACTAGCTGAAATGGAAAACAAACGTCTACAGGAAGTAAAGTTAGCTGAAATGGAAATTGAGAAAGAGAAGATCAAGTGTCAGATGCAAACTGAAATCGAGTTAAGAAAACTAGAACTATCTTCGAAGGGTAAAAGTGAGGAAAGCAGAAAACCGTCGCAGTCGTCACAGAGATTAAAACTGCCATATTTTACGGACCGGGATTGCCTTGAATCCTATCTTGGGAGATTCGAATCGTCTGTAAAAACATTAGGCATTCCAGAGGCAGAGTATGCGATGCGACTTGGCGAGCTTCTTACGGGTAAGGCACTAGACACCATGTTCAATTTACCTGTAGAAGAAAGGAACAACTACACTATCTTACGTCAACGTTTGCTGACAAAGTTCCAACTAACTGAACATGGATATAGAACAAAGTTTAGACAGTTAGTGCCAGAGACTAATCAAGATTTCACAGATTTTGTTAACACTGTAAAGAATACATTTAACAAATGGATGGAGCTTGCAGAAGTAGGGAAAGATTTTAATAAATTAGTAGATCTAATGTTAAGAGACAAGGTAGTATCTGCATGCAATTCTAATTTAGTGGCGTTCTTTGAGGAACGTAAGCCAAAGGACATAGACACAATGTCTCAGTTAGGGCAAAACTATATGACTGCACATCCTAACGTATCTATTGGGAAACTAATGAGTGAGGAAATAGTCTGTGCAGCGTACACTAAACAGGACCAGAATCCAGTCATTAGGCCAAGGGCGAAAAGTGTGGATTCAGCACAGAAAGGTGAGCAGCAAGAACTTCAAGATAATGGTTTCCGAGGAAACAATGTTGGTAGAGTAGGACGGTACCCATATAGAAGAGGGAACTTCCAGAGACGTCAAAATTATGCCGGATGTTGGAATTGTGGGAGCTGGAGACACAAGGCAGCAGAGTGTGATGCACAACCATCAGATGGACCAACGAACAACACTAAAAGGGAGATGACTTGTTTCAAATGTGGAAAGAAGGGGCATATCAGCCATCAATGTAGAGGGAACTTCCAGAGACGTCAAAATTATGCCGGATGTTGGAATTGTGGGAGCTGGAGACACAAGGCAGCAGAGTGTGATGCACAACCATCAGATGGACCAACGAACAACACTAAAAGGGAGATGACTTGTTTCAAATGTGGAAAGAAGGGGCATATCAGCCATCAATGTAGGATGAGAGAAACAGAGCACTCAAATGCAGCGCAAGTAATTGAGACGCTGAACAATGAAGATTGTAGTGGGTGCAAACCTCTTTTTGAAAAAGACAGTCAGCCAGTCCTAATATGTGGTCATACAGTAAAAGCAGGATCAGCAGTGCATGAAGGAGGAAGTCTGAACCTGCATCAGGGATTTGTCAATGATAGACCAGCGTTAACAATTAGGGATTCCGGATGTACGTCTATCGGAGTGAGGAGAAGTTTAATAGATCCCTCGGATTATACAGGGAAAAATATTAGATGCATAACATTCAACGGCACAGTAGAGTTCTACCCATTAGCCATAATAACAGTAAAAACACCATATATCACTGGAAGAGTGACAGCGTGTGTTTTGGACTCACCAGTGGCTGATTTGATCATAGGAAATGTTATAGGAGTTAAAGATTGTACAGAAGAGGAAGTAGTTTATTGGGACCAAAAATATAGTGTAAGCAGTAATGAGGTAGCTACCACAAGAGAACCTAAATTAGAGAGTATAGCTGAGGTAGAAGAGGCACTTGAAGTAGACACAGGAACTCAGGACAAGGATAGTACAGCTGAGCAGATGAGAATGGATCCCAAATATAGTGCTAGTGAATCCCAGAGACAAGATACTACTCTGAACAAATGTTCCCAAGGGTGTAGGAGAGTAGAACATAGGCAGTCAAAGAAAGGTAGATGGTGCTTCGAGAGGAAGAACAATGTTCTCACTCGCAGGTTTTCAGATAGCAGAACTGCACGTGGGCAAGGAGCAGTACCTTTAGCACATAGAGACCGATATACTAGAACAGCTCAGGATAGTGCATGTGCAGGGCACATAGGCATAAGGCGTATGCAGCAGAAAGCAAGGTGCCAGGTATATGGGCCAAGATTGAATAAAGAGTTCAGACTAAACAGAGACTCAAGTGTAACGGTGCAATATGCAGATAGGAAAGTTGAGTCAGGTCAAAAGAGTGTTCGCGACATTACTGACCCAGGGCTAGGGATAGCAAACAGATGTTGTAATTGTAGAGGTACCATGAGTCATGGGTACATGAAAGGTAGACACAGCATCGACAGGAATCAGAGGAGGGTTAATGCAAGAACAGAACCACCTGATATAGGGTCGGTACACAAATAGTAATGTGTGGTCGTGAAGTAGTAAGAGACCTGTGGGTACATAAGTATAATGCTTTTCTATGATGTATTATTATTATTATGCGATGTATGAGTTTATGCATTGGTACACAAGATAGAAAGATGGTTGTTTGTATTTATGTGTGGGGAATATGGGAGTGTACTATGAGCATTTGATGTATTATTTAGGGTGGTAGCTAAAGTGGGATGGAGCCATACTTAGGGCTACCCAGGCAATATGTCTGGGTCACATGTTTAGTAAGTTTTAGTCGCCCAATATTTGAAAACGAAGTTTTCTTTTAAGAGGGGGGTGATGACATAAGCCTGGGTCATTGACATTGAGTTGAGTGGCCGGGCACGAGAAATAATGGAGATGAAAGTGGGAGACAGTAAGGTGAGTGACCTGGCTACGAGGAAAACAATCAACCCTCAAAATAATGGGGCGGATATGAGTGGAAGGCCCCAGGGGGGATGGGTCGAAAGACAGTTGTGTGTTGTGTGAAGTGAGGAGACTGAAAAGTCAGTGAGAGAAGAGACCGACTGCGGGTCAGGTCGTTTAAGAGAGATCTCCGTGTTGTGTTGTTCTCGGAGTTGTGAAGACAGGCTAAACCCAGAGTGGGTTGCATAGTTGAGCAGTGGCTCCAACCCAATGTGTGGGTTGTATTGTGGGAGATCCAGCCGTGGATAGTAGCTGGATTACCTGTCTTGAAAGTTTGAGATATGAAGCAGGCCGTGAGAAGGCATTGATGTGTGCTGGTTAAATTGTGAGGAGGATATTTAGAATCTATGGATTACATTGTTTCTGGATATATACATATGTTCCGTGAGTCTGTATTATTTCTGTAATAAAGGATTATGTGCGCCAACTGAATCTTGTTTCATGACTGGTGAATATGCACGGCGGGGGTGAGTTACATTGCAAGACAGATATCTCAAGTGACACACCATGAACATCGTTACCTAGACAACGACCATCACACAAAAAACTTATCATCAATATCATGAACAGTATCATCGTAAGAACTTCGTGATATTATCATCAAGAAAACGTGTGACAAAATGAAACCCACGCGAGCCGAGTCCACGCAGATGCAGACATCAGGCCGCGGTGACCAAATGGTTCAATGAGCAGTCTTCCTGTACACGGCTGTATCCGCCGTCTGCCTACACAGTGGGATACTTGTTTGAATGACCACTGTGATTTCCTCTGACGAGCCCAAGTGCATACTTGCTTCCTAACTGTTGCTTTATTTACTTCTGCCACATAGGCAGATATACCTGTCATCATCATCAAGTGCCATGCCGACTGGCGTGGGCGTTCATGACTCTCCATAGCTATGTCTTTGGTTTTCTGGATCAACTCTGCCATTGATATTCCTCCATGCCACAGTCGCAATCCATCCAGCATCATTTCTCGTGGTCCGCCTCTGCCTCTCTTCCCCTCGATTTTTCAAGTTGTCACGATGTTCTCCAACGAATCTCTTCTCATCACATGACCAAAAAAGCTGTTTGTCTCTTTCTTATTGTTGTATTATAATGTTCTAATTTCATTAGCCTCTTTCAGGCATTCGTTGTTAGTTACTTTGGCAGTCCAAGGAATTCGCAACATTCCTCTAAGGAACCACATCTCTGTTGCTTCCAATCTCTTCCTAATTTGTTCATTTACATTCCAAGATTCACAGCCATACAGCAAAACAGGTTCTATATAGCACTTCAGCACTCTCTTTCTTACATTCAATGATAGTGACTTATTGCATAAGATATTCTTCATTTTCTGAAATGCAGCCTTTGCTTGCCCTATTCTGCTCTTAATCTCTGTTGTGCATCTTCCATCCGATGTTATAAATGTCCCTAGATATTTAAAACTATCCACTTGTTGAAGAATTTTCCCTTCTATCTCTATTTCACATTTGGGTGTCACCTGTTTCTTTGATATCACCATTGTTACTGTTTTCTTGATATTCAAGGAGAGTCCTTTCCTTTGCACTCTCTGTTACTACAATGTCCAACAATTGTTGTAGATCTGTTGCATTATTCGCTATCAATACTGTGTCATCTGCATAGCGTATATTATTTATATTATAACCTCCGAATATTATTCCTGGCTTTTCTTTGATCTCTCTCATTATTACTTCGCTATAGAGGGAGAAGAGATCCGGTGACAAAACACATCCCTGTCTTACTCCCAACTTTATGCGTTCATAATTTCCTTCTTTATTTCCCATTTTAATTGCTGCTTTTTAGTTCCAGTAAATATTTTTTTTTTTTATTATTCTGAGATCTTTTCCCATCAATGTTAATATCTTTCAACATTTTAATCAGTTCATCATGTTTTACTTTATCAAATGCCTTAGTATAATCTATGAAGCACAAATATATGTCTTTCTTTGTCTCTACGGATCTTTCTAATAGTGTTCATAATGTATATATTGCATTGTTTGTACCTTTTCTTTCCACAAATCCCTACTGTTCGTTCACCTATTTCCATTTTTATTTTTTTCCTTGTTCTTCTCATTATAATTCAGTAGAAGCTTAGTGACATGATTTATGAGGTTAATCGTATAAAAATCTTCGCATTCAATTGCTCTTGGTCTTTTTGATATAGCTATAAATACATATTTCAACATATCACTTGGTATATATCCACTGCTGTAAATATCATTCAACATTTTGGTTAATATATCTACGCCAAATTCTCCCATTACTTCTAATTCTTCTGTTGTGATTCCATCTGGCCCAACTGTTCTTCCTTTCTTCATATGCTTGATAGTGTCATTAACTTCTTCTTTTAGAATAGGTGGACCTTCCAAGTTACTTTCTTCTGTTAATTCTGCCCTTTCGCCTCTTCATTCCGCCTCTTCATTATAACTTCTTCCTACAATAATATATTTCTTGTGTTTGATTTCAATCACCCTGTATTTATTCTTATTTTTCTACCTTTGATCTCACTGATTTGTTTGTGCATATTTTTAGTATTTTTAATAGAATTTAATTAAATTTTCTTGCACTGTTTATTTAACCAACTTTCTTTTGCCTTCACACCTGTCACGCCTTTGTAAAATAAACAAGACATTGGGGTGGGTTTTACTTGATCACGTCTCATAGAACATCAGATTTCACATAAACATGTATTCTGCAAGCTACATGAGTAATGAAAATATGAGGAAACGGTTAGCAGTAGAGAAGTGTTTTTTTTTTTAGACGAATATTGCTAACACTATGGATAGAGGATAAAACAACAATTGAAGTATTGACAGCTGGGGGAATTAGTTACTACGAGCGGGCTTCAAATCAAAATCTTAAAAGTGTGATAGAAGTTACAATAACCATGCCATTGTCTTGTAACCTGTCAATATTGTTGTAGGGATGTCTAGAGTAATCAGTACGTGACATCACTATGCAGACGAACACGATGACGTCATAAGGACAGTTTAAAGATGACCGCCCACTTTCGACATGCACCAAAGATGAGCAGTGTTCTGTTATCCCTTTTGTTTTTATCAGTGAATAGGTGAAACCTATAGAAATGCATCGGCAAATGAAGGTTCAGTGATGAAGAAGTACAGCGGGTGGTGCATAAGTGGTTACACACACGACTAAGAGAATTTTTTCTACAGGAATCTAAGCACTTTATCGCCAGTGTTTGGTGGACTTGCATTGAACACGGTGGTGACTACATCGAAAAATGATACATTTGTTCTTTGCTTTTTCAGAATATATTTTTCTCTCTCTCTCTCTCTCTCTCTCTCTCTCTCTCTCTCTCTCTCTCTCTCTCTCTCTCACACACACACACACACACACACACACACACGCGCGCGCGCGCGTCGCACAAAAACATTTAATGTTTTCATTTGAAACCCCCGAGTAGCTCACCTGTTAAAGCTATAAAGACAGAAAAATGGAATTTATGGGGACTATCAATAAAAGGTCTGTATCCGCGGCTAAGGGCTTGCGGGAGCGATTCGTGAGACCGCTTACCTGCGTTCGAAACACAGCTGCGACCGATTTGACAGCAAACCGTGTCGCGCTGGTTTTAACGTGATGGTATGGGAACCGGTCGTTCAGAAAGCAATGGCAAACTACTGAACGCAAACTTGCCAAGACATCAACAACAGCAGTAAAATGCCGGTGTTGACAGCGATGTCCTGTAAATAGGATATGCAAAAAAAAAAAAAAATCAACAAACGACGGAGTTGCGGTATCACTGTGGCTAGACTCTTGCTTACCGGTCCCGCGGTCTTGGGTTTGAATCTACATCGGGGCAGATATTTAAAACTGACTTCGGCTCCCAGGTCGACCCAGCCTAGGTACCTGGAAATGTTTTGAGAAGAAAGGTGGGCGGCGTGATACTGGCTGACCACATCACGCACTAAGTTCTGATTGGTCCATTCAAATATAGTCCCGCACCATATGCCCAGTGAGCCTCAAAGCATGTACAATAGTCCTTTACTGGTTGAGTAGAGACATTAGCGTTATGTGTGAAAATAGAGGAAAAGATCTGGAAGATTTTTACTAATCAAAGAGGTGAAGTAGAGAAATTAGCGGTATGTGTGAAAATACTAGGAAAGCGAGAAAAAAAGGAAGGCAAAGATGTGGACAATTTCAACAGCCGGTTGTCAAATAATAAGATAGAGAACATCAACTTCATCAACATAGCAGGATACAGAGAGAACTGAAGAGCCATCATCGCCAATGTAGGGGGTCGGCATGGCCGAATGGATAAGAATGCTCGTTCTTAAACATCCGGTGTGCTGATGCCGAGGTAGCGGATTCAACCCCTACACCGGTCAGTTAGACTAAAATGTTGATTTCTCGTCCTTGACTTTGGGATGTAAATTACAAGTACCTTTGACGTCTGAGTGAATTCGCCTCACTGTGTAACAGGGAAAGCTAATCCACACGCAAATGTCAGCCCCACTGCGCTAGAAGTAGTAGCACATGTATGCACTACGCCGGAGTTCAAAGTGAGCGACGTGACAAACAAACACCGAAATAAACAAAACAACAAATGTCAACTCCACACCAGGCACGAGAAGAAGACAAGACAAGACATGGGCTCCATCACTGAGGTTCACGAGGAACTGAGCAGGCAAGTAGAGCAGTCAAATAGGTACTAGAGCAGTGGTTCTCAACCTTTTAGGTAGGCCCATGCCCCCCTTTACCATATGTTCAGAACGTCATCCCCCCCCCCCCCCTTTTCGAATTTCCTCCCTATAAATCCCCCCCCCCCCACCCTTACACAGTATACATAAAAATTGAAGCTAAATTTAATAACACATACTATAACAAGTCTAGACATCTACATAAAACGTGATTTGCGGGTCTACTTACGTTATAAAACGAATTTCATTAGGGCGAGAAGTACAGAACCGTAAAATTTAGAGGGAAAAACAATATCAAGTAACTGGTTCTTGTATTAATGCGATCTTGAAATAATCTTAATTCCCCCCCCCCCCCCTGGAAACCCTAAAATTCCCCCGGGGGGGGGGGGGAGAGAATTCCCCACCGGTTGAGACCCACTGTACTAGAGCAAACAGCATGATACAGTTACAAGTCTAGTTACAGGTCGTTGAGGACCTCGCAATCAACTCCGACATTTTATGGCGGTTTGTGATTTTCTAAGCAATTGAATATTCAGTAGTTTGCCATTGCTTCTCAGAACGACTGACGCTCATATCATAGCACACTGAATGTTGAGTCTGTAACACCCTTTGTTCGGCATCTTCATGGTACATTCTCTTCGTGGTATATTCATATAAGCTTCTTGCAGTCCATTTGGCAATACTGTCGTCCTTTTGCACATTTCCCATCCATCCTCTTTTCAATCTGTAAGCTTCAATTTTACCTTCACTGTGTTTATTCGTGAGCCGTGTTGAATAGAGTCAAGAACTGACATCACAGCACTTTGGGCATTCCCACACTTCATCTTCATTAAACAACCAGCGTAATACTAATGGTACCAGCTGCAGTCCGATTATACGTCTGTCCGACCTTTCCTCGGAGTACTGAATGTTGGCCAGATTTTCTGGTCATTCCGTGCCAAACTATTCTCTCTATGATGGTTTACCTTTTCTTCCACAATATACGCATTATCCCAAATGGCCCTGACCAAGCCTTATTATCGTGCACTAACACCCCACTCAACGGCGTAGACCCAGCCAATATGTCCGCCTGATCATTTTCCAACACACCAGCATATCCTGGCGAAAAGATCTAATAAATGCTCTATATCTTTGATTTTTATATTTAAGCATGGCACTCTGCACAAAACGTGCACATCTTAACCTTTCCTCAGCATGTTCTGTGAGTCTGTTTCAGTGGGTGGGCTGTTTGTCCTCCAGCCAGCAGACAGCCACTGTGACTCCCTCCATCTCTGTTCTCATAATAGATGTGGTTTCATATGCCTCATACACAAAGCACCACTCACAAAATCTTTGCTATGATTCCCCAGGCACTTCTTTATTTTAATTCATGTTATATGATAACATGATGCAAATAGTAAGCTGGACAGTAATAAGATAGAACGAACAAATTCTCCAGTTAAGATTTCTTGGGTACATTACGAGAGAAATAAACTCTAAAACCTAGTGACAACTGGCAAAATTGATATAAAAAAGAGCAATGGGTAAACAAAGGGATAAATACCTGGACAGCTTGGCACCGTGGAATAATTAGGACAGAACACAGACCTGATCCACAACTCTGATGATTGTGTGAGGTGGCGAAACATGACTGCACACACACGGTGGTCATTTTTTAATGTTTCATATCCCTTACAGGACGTTGCAGTCAACACCAGTATTTTTTCAGCTGCTGTTGATGTACTAGGCTAGTTTTATGTTCAGTAGTTTGCCAATGCTTTCTGAACGACCAGCTCACATACCCCCGTAAGTTACCAGCATGGCGCGAAGCACTGCCAATTCTCGTAGCTGCTGTTTTCCCCATGTGGATATACGGGATTACGAACAATGTCGTTAACTCCTTAGCCAGGGAGACCTGCCATGTTGGTATAGTACATGAAAATGATGATGAAGAAATTCTTAAAGACACTTTGGAAAATAAACAACTACTGAAAAATAACCAAAAAATTAGGCTGACTTAGCTTGGTGACAGTATGAGACATAAAAGTCTACTATTGAAAATACTGGAAGACAAAATACTGGAAGACAAAATACTGAAAGACAAAATCCAGGGTCAAAGGAAAAAAGAAGGTCCAAGAAATAACTACATAACACAGGTATGCAAGAACATCATGATTCAAAGTGGTAAGGAGTTCAAAAGAATCTCTGAGCACATGAGTGACATAAACAGATTAGATTAAGAGCTATCTACAGAGTGATTAACGGATTCTGTGCTAAACAAAAAGTTAAGTTTGGACCAAACACAAATGAATGATGAGAAATCGGAAGTAGGGGTGTATCACAGTTATATGACTTCAAGTTTATAATATGGTAGCAGATGTTTTATTATAATACAATTACCACATTTCTCCTATATGTAAGCCAATGGCAGATACAGGAAGTTGCTAAAGATGATTAATTATGCCATAGCACTTAATCAGTTTAACCTGATTATGATGATGTTAACTAATGGTAAGTAATGTCATCAATAGGTAGTCAGTCTTTCCCTTCTGCAGCATCAGTTAATCTGATTATGATGATTGTGTTGATATTTTTTGTGCGCCCGCCTGCTTTGAACTCAAGCGTAGTCCATACACACTACTTATAGTAGTGTTAGACTGAATTTTGCGTGTGGATTAGCTTTCCCTATTAACAGTGTCCCTCACCATCAAGTGAACCCACTCCGACTTCAGAGGTGATTATGTTGATGTTAACCAATGGTAAGTAATGTCATCAATAGGTAGTCAGTCTTTCCCTTCTGTAGCATCAGTTAATCTGATTATGATGATTATGTTGATATTAAACAACGGTAAGTAATGTCATCAATAGGTAGTCAGTCTTTCCCTTCTGTAACAAGCAGTGAGCCCTTGAATCCAAATCTCGTCCAACTGCCCTCATGTCGTTGTCAGGATAACTTCCAGCTAAAATTTCTTACATCGGTATAATATACACCAAATAATTTTGGAATTCTGCTGAGAAACAACAAAATCAAACTCTACAGCTCACAAAGATGAAAGTATCATTCCTGGTCTCTGTAACACCACTTAAAATAAGGAAATGTATAAAGACAAAAAAATGTGGGAGTCTCCGTGGTGAAGTGGTCAAGCCGTCTGACGCGGGCTCCAAAGGTTGTGGGTTCAATTTCGGGTCGCGTCCTTTGGTTCACAAATGCATTTTTTCAGACTCCTGAAGGTCGTTGCTGGAGCCAAGGAGTTTGTGCTTTGTGCAACACTTTCGGCAGTTCGCTGCAGAAAATGACTGAGCCATGTAGGGATAAAAACCCGGTGCAATGAAGTCGAGTCTGTCGAACTTTTAAGTGACTTTTTTATAAAGACAAATGGAAAACATAATATTGTCTTTGTAAAGCAGCAGAGTTTGTATGTAGAGTTTGTATTCATTGTTTACTACAGGATCCCAATCTCCCCAAATTGTTATATGTTATATTGTCATATTCTGTTGCAGTCGCGACATCTCCTGTTAAACTATTAATTGTGTCTGCGCTTCATTAGGCTAACTGTATTTTGGAACATAGCAGTTTTAGTCATGACACAACTTTCTTGGGCCAACACAACTTTCTTGGGCCAGAGTTAATTCTGGCTTGTTTTACAACAATCTCTTGCCTCAAATAAGTATGTCTTGTGTTTCAACAATTTTGTGCCTCAATTTAGTAGACTTGTCTTACAATAATCTCTTGATTCAAACAAGTTTGTCTTGTGTTCAAACAAGTTTGGGCCTTAAATTAGTATGTCTTCATTTATTACAATATCTTCCCTTTTCTGACAACTGTGCAATGTCATACAAATTTTCAGTGGTATAAACTTACTTAGTATTGATCAATCATTATGTTTGTTTCGTTACTGACTTCTAAAACTGTCATTTACTGCCTATATAGTACCTTGCGGTGTATGGCAGGGGGCGTTTTGAGCCTGAGGAATTAAGGCCGCCAGGCTAGAGCAGTCAGCGCGAACTGTGCAGGTTAGGATTTTCTTTTGACCCCCGACAGAAATAAATCTCACACCTTACCAAGGATTCGAACCCGGTCTCCCGAAAGAAAATCCAGTGTTCTAGCCACTCGGCCAGCCACTTTTCATTTACTCCAGTTACTGACTTCTAACACTATGAAATACCTAGATTTGTGATGGTAATTTCTTACATTATGAAATACCTAGATTTGTGATGGTAATTTCTTACATTATGAAATACCTAGATTTGTGATGGTAATTTCTTACATTATGAAATACCTAGATTTGTGATGGTAATTTCTTACATTATGAAATACCTAGATTTGTGATGGTAATTTCTTACATTATGAAATACCTAGATTTGTGTAAGCTGTTCAATGTATGTGATTGCATTCTGTTAATTTTTTATGTGAAAATGAATTAATGTCGTTATAAATGATTTAAGATACATCTAGAAGACCTGTCAAAATGGCTAAAGTCTTAGTTTATCCAGAACTAATTTTGCTGCCACAGCATCTTCTATTGCAGATACCTGGAAAGAAAATTCAACATATTAATCAACTTCACACCACATAATAACATTGTAGGAATGATAAAGAATACAATTTTAAACAGTACTCACTCTTAACCTTAATACTACTTGAGAGAAAATGTGTGTCTCATCTCTCATCTCATCTCATCATGTTCCTCTTGTACCTTGCGGTGTCAAGGTGAAGTATAAACATCGTGAGTGCCCGATTATGGGCTTCATATATCGATATTACCATGAACTCTGCTATTCCCTCCATCCAATGTTTACGTGGTCTGCCTCTTCCTCTGTTTCCATCTGGTCTGTACATCATTGCTTGTTGTGGTATGCTGTTGACTGGTAACCTACTTGCATGGCCAAACCATTTGACTTACTGTTTTCTAATAAAATCTAGTGCTGCTTTAACCCCCACTTTAGTCCTGATTTCTTCATTTCTGATCTTATCTCTTCTTGATACGTTGAGTATTCTTCTCAGGAACCTCATTTCTGTTGTTGTGATTTTTCTTTTCTCTTTTTCTGTCATTGTCCAGGTTTGGCATTGGTAGCATAGAGTTGGTAGGTAGATTGTGTTGTAAAGTGCTTTCTTAGTAGTTATTGATACATGTTTGTTCTTTAGTATTGGTGCCATTTGTCCAATGAGTTGATTTGCCTTATTGCACCTATTTTCGATCTCATCTTCTGATCTTCCATTTGATGATATTATACTTCCTAGGTAATTGAAACTCTTTACTTGTTTCAAGGGATGTTCATTTAGGTGAATTGTTGTTGTTTGTTCTTCTTTAGTTATAGTCATTACCTCTGTTTTGCTTGTGCTAATTTTCATGTTATGTATAAAATGTGTGTAATTATGACAAAGATTATAAGAATAAATTCTATTCATTATATGACCATAACCAAAGAAGACAAAACAACAAAGATTCATCTAATAAAAGAAAGTACCTTAAAACAAGTAAAGAGCTTTAAGTGTTTAGGAAGTATCATATCATCAAATAGCAAATCAGAAGACAATTTCAAGAACAGATGCAGTAAAGCAAATCAACTCACTGGGCAAATGCCACCAATACTAAAGAACACACACATCAGTAGATACTACTGTAAAAAAAGCACTCTACAACACAATCTTTCTACTAACACTATGCTACCAATGCCAAACCTGGACAATGACAGAAAAAGAAAACATAAAAATTACAACAATGAATACGAGATTTCTGAGAAGAATACCCAATGTATCAAGAAGAGAGAAAATCAGAAATGAAGAAATCAGGACTAAAGTGGGGGTAATAGCAGTGCGCTGGATTTCATAAGAAAACAGCAAGTTAAATGGTTTGGCTACATAACTAGGCTACCAACTGACAGTATACCACAACAAGCAACAGACCAAATAGAACCAGAAAAAGACACTGACTATGTACACGATGGACAGAGGGAATAGCACAGTACATGGGAATCTCAATATATGAAGCCCATAAACAAGCACTCTATCTCTGTTTATGCTTCACCTCGACACTGCAAGATACAAGAAGAACAAGATGAAATTATATCTAGTAACAAGGAAGATTTCCAAGTTATTTTCCTTCTTAACAACTACCACTACAACTATCACTATTTCTCCCTCTAATCTACATGGGCACATGGCGAAGTGGTAAAGCCGTCTGCCTCATGTAATGAAGATCATGGCTATGTTTTTGAATAGTGTCATTCGGACCATGAGTGCAATTTTCCCCTGCACCCCAGAATCCATGCTTTGTGTGATGCTCTCAGCAGGCAGTTTGTCATTCTGCAAAGAGAGACTAAGCAGATGGGGTCAGACCTGGCATAATGAACTTGTTCCCCTCATTTTTAACCCAATATGCCTTTATTTCTTCATTTCTGGCTGAAGGCACAATGCTTAAATTGTTCTTGCTTCAGTTTGGAAAGCCCAGTGCCTTCAAGGTTAATTCTAAATTAATTTGATATCTTTTGTTTTCATTCCCTTGCATCTGTTTCTTTTCTTGAATATCTTAATGTTACGCTGTCTACTCCTACAACCTAGAAGGTTATTGGGCACTATCACCATTTAGATAATGGTGCCTAAACGTCTCCAGACACCAATATTCAGATATAACATGAACCTAAACCTCTCAAGACACTAATATTCACACATACTATTAATCTAAACCTCTCCAGACACCAATATTCACATATAAAATGAACCTAAATCTCCTCATACACCAATATTCACATATAATATTAACCTAAATGACTCCAGACACCAATATTCAGATATAACATGAACCTAAACCTCTCAAGACACCAATATTCACACATACTATTAATCTAAACCTCTCCAGACACCAATATTCACATATAATATGAACCTAAATCTCCTCATACACCAATATTCACATATAATATTAACCTAAATGACTCCAGACACCAATATTCACACATAATATTAACCTAAACGACTCCAGACACCAATATTCACACATAATATTCAAACCCTGTAATGAGAAGACCTTTTTTTTTTCACTAAATTTGAAATGTTGCCAAGGCAGCAGCCATAACAGCCTCATATTTGTGATTTTCAACTGCTGAGACTTTATATAATTCAAGGCCACAGCAGCCACCAAATGGAGCAAATGACAATAACAAATATATCACAAGCACTTTCACTATCAGGATTTTTTAGAATGCTCGGACTCAATTTAAGAAGTATTATCATACAAGGCACATTAAGTGGCGCATATGAAGAACAGCCAATAATCACACATGATTATATGTTGCTTGGGACAGAACAAGTGAATCTGCATATAATGTTCACATAACACCTCCATTTATGCACCCTTATTGGGAGTTAGGGTAGCACTGTGGCTAGTAGGCAGGCTTGCCTTACGGCCTGGTGGTTATGATAGATTCAAACAGTTGACCTGGGCTTCAACTGCCTTCAACCAAACCATGTCAAGCTGTTCTATCTTTTGCTATCTCCTGCAGCCCCCTCCATGTCCTCCAAATATTATTCATCTCTCTCTGTATTTCTCTTCTCCAAGAGCTTTAGGTCTCCCGCTATTTCATTTGCCTTGTGGATTCTAGTATCTAGTATCTTGTTACATTGTCCTCAGGATTTTTTCCAGTGTGTGTCCTATCCAGTGCCGGCATCTTTTCTTCACTACTTGATTCACTGGCATTTGTTTAGTTCTTTCCATGAGTTCCACTTCATACCATTTTAATTCCCATTATTCTGCGCAGGCACCAATAGAGTGCTCTACATACAACAATATCCCTCAAATCATTATCAATATCGTCATCATGTACAAACAAGAATTAATGATCAAGGACTCTTGGATAATCACGACTTCACTGAAATGAGAACAATGAGTAGTCACTGGAGACTTTACACAAACTAGAAACAAACTAAACAATTTATTTAAATTTTAAAATCTGACAGGACAAGATTTCAGATCTACCATGTGTTACTGCAATGTTCACCAGTGTTGTGGCTTTGGGGATAGTGAAAGTGTGTTTCACAATTCGCTGACATACAGAGACAAGAGTTTAAAATCAGCAGTGAACATCTTGGAAGCAGACTGCTTTGTATTGATTTTGATGATATGAGACAGCTTAAATAGCAATGGCAAACCACCGAACCAACATTGCCTAGTAAATTACAAACAGCAAATAAGTGCTGGGGTTGATTGTAACATCCTGTAAAGGATATGCAACTAATTTTAACTGCAGTATTTATCCAAGTGCAAATACTTATCCAAATATCTACTAACATAGTTCCAGATTTAGCATGAGTTATTGCAATACTTATCCTAATATTATCTAGTGACAGATTTTCAGTTTTACAGAGTATTACTGACTTACTTATCCAAACAGTATCTACTAATAAGGTTTCAGATTTACCATGCATTACTGAAATACTTAAACAAATATTATCTGCTAACACAATTTCAGATTTACCATGTGTTACTGCAATACTTATTCAAATATTATCACCTTGTAACCTTGTATCTCTATCTTGAAAAACTCACCTAAAGATTTAAAAACTGTAATTTGGTCTCTATATCTTTCTTTAGTCCCGTTGATGGCCTCTCCTATTTCAGCATACACTTTCGCCTAGTTTAGAAAAACTGAAACTCTTACAAGGCATTAAGAGATGCAATTTTAAATATGCATGTTAAAATAGTAATTCTCAAAGTAGAACATGCTGGAGGTAACTGATATGGTAGTGAAGTTTTTATGTTACAGCAGACTTAATACAATAAAGAAGTTAGTCAATTAGTTAGTCAGTTAGTCAAGGCTCCAACTTCACGGCAAATGGTCGCCCCATTATGCTCCATTCCTGTGTCAGTGAATATCACACAAAATGTTCATCACTGCTCCATGTGAAAAGTTTAACAGACAGGAGTCTCAACAAACCAACAATAAAGAAGTGTGTAACTGCATCAATGTATGTATGGTGAAACTAGAAATGTAGCCAAGGACGAGACTATCAGTAGAATTCTGAGAACCACTGATCTAGAATATGATCCCAGATGCTAGCAGAGACATATTTTTATGAAATCAAGCAATACATCATAATGAAAGTAAATTGTTCTGCTGCAGATTTAGGGAGTCCAAACATATAGAAATTTTGCTCCAGATAAACATTTCTAAATTAGCACTTGAGATGATTTCCATAGGGCACCATGTTATTATGTGTGATTATGTAAAAAAAAAAAAAAAAAGAATTAAAATGATGCCTATTACAGTTATCAGCAAGGATGTGTTTTCCTACATGATCTTTTCAATAATTACAGCAGTCTCTGAGGAAAGTGGTGATGCCACCTGCCTCATGCTCTGAAGGTTGTGGGTTAGATTCTGGAATACGTCATTCGGTTCGCGAGTGCAATTTTCTTGAAGACTCCTGTGAGTCATTGCAGGTGTTTAGGAGTTTGTGTTTTTTGTGGTGCTTTCGAAAAGGAAATGAGCCTTATGGAATAAAAGCCAGAGCAATGAAGTTGATCCTTATGAAATTAAAACCCTTTTCAATATTTAAAGCGAAACAATACTCAGAAACATCGAACATTTTGAGGACATTAAGGTCAAAATAGAAATATTCTGAGATATGCCGATGACACAATTTTAAAGGCAGAGTCTGAAATTAATCTACAAACAATTCTAGAGAAGGTTGTGGAGGACAGCGAGAAGAAGGGGTTATCATTAAAGTTAGTAAGGAGGTTAGCATAACCAAATGGATTAGAGCTTTCATTCTTAAACATCCGGTGTGCTGATGACGAGGTTCAAACCCTACACCAGTCAGTTCAACTAAAATGTTGACGTCTCATCCTTGACTTGGGGACGTAAATTACAAGTACCTCAGAATTCGGAGTGAGTATGCCTGATGGTGAGGGACACTGTAATAGGGACAGCTGGCCCACATGCAAAAATCAGTCCGGTGCTCTAGAAGTAGTAACACATGTGTAGACTATACTTGAGTTGAAATCACTCCTGTATACCAGACAATCAAGAGGTGAGGAAAAGATGCTGGCACAGAGCAGAGACAAACATTGAGAACATATTTTTTTTGTGCGCTTGCTCACTTTGAACTCAAGAGTAGTCCATTACACACTACTTCTAGTAGTGCTGGACTGAATTTTGCATGTTGATTAGCTTTCCCTATTAACAGTGTCCCTCGCAATCAGGCGAACCCACTCTGACTTCAGAGGTATTTGTAATTTATGTCCCAAAGTCAAGGATGATAGGTCAATATTTTAGTCCAACTATCCAGTGTAGGGGATTAACTCCTAACCTCGGTATCAGCACATCAGATTTTTAAGAACACGCATTCTTATCCATTAGGCATTGCTGACTTACTTTGAGAAAATATGATAATAGTATAACTAGAAATACCATTGTCTATTATCCACAGGGCCAACAAGAGAGAGCTAAAAGTTCATGCAGAAGAGAATTAGAGACAGAAATGAATTCTTCTTCTTCTTCTTCTTCTTCTTCTTCTTCTTCTTCTTCTGCTGCGTTCATCCGGATTTTTTTTCCGGATGTGACTGCGTTGTGCCTGTTTACAGCAGAGCTGCGTTCTTGCGCCGTTAGGCTGACACATCCGACTTTTGCGGGCATTTGTTGACCGGGTTAACCTTCCCGGGGGAAATGAATTCATAGAGGGAGCTGAAACAGATAGCAGAAGATAGGACAGCTAGGTGCAGATTGGTTGAGGATCTGTGTTCCATTAGTGGACAAGGGCAGAAGAAGAATACCAAGTTCATAATAATATCACATTAGAGGGATTTGTTTTTTTGCTCGCTCGCTGTGAACTCAAATGTAGTACATACACACTACTTCTAGTAGTGCTGGATTTAATTTTGCGTGTGGATTAGCTTTCCCTATTAACAGTGTCCCTCGCCATCAGGCGAACCCACTCCAACTTCAGAGGTACTTGTAATTTATGTCCCCAAGTCAAGAACGAGAGGTCAACATTTTAGTCCAACTGTCCAGTGTTGGGGGTTGAACCCCTTACCTTGGCATCAGCACACTGGATGTTTAAGAACATGCTTTCTTATCCATTCTGCCATGCTGACCTCTATTAGAGGGCTAATTGGGAAGTCACAATCGCTGATGTTTACTCCTACCAAGTACCTGAAGAAGATTGTGGTTACTGCCTTGACATATAAAGTGATGGGACTTTACAATTACCAGGTAAGATGGCCAGCTCTCCATATCTCTGATGGTTCAATCATAAAACAAAAATATCAACAGTTTTCTGGACAATACAGTTTCATTATAATGGTATGAAAGCAAAACGCAAACCACAGGAACGTTGGTAGTAAGTTTACCAGAGGCTGCAGGCGTGACCTTGAGCAAAGCAAACAGCAAGATCCCTCAAAAGATTATCATACTCCCACTTAATACTGCAAAAAGACAAAAGAGGACAGAGAAGAAGAGGAAGAAAAAGAAGCAAGCTCTCTTTCTCCCTACTTTTTTCCCTAGAGATATCTCTGGCATATATGTTACGAGACATGGATCACCAAACAGCCAAATTTGGTGGGGAAACTTAACTCCTCAACTACTTAGTGTTTAACTTGGACTGCTGTATTGGTAAGCTAGGGCACTATTCATTACACTATCATAGCCGTGTATTATAAATACAATTTGCTAGCCACTGTGCTATTATAGCTCCTGAAACTAGCAAGTACCAAACGTAAAAAACAATAAACAGACAATACAAAGACAAAAAATATCAAAAACATCAGGCAAAAATAAAAAAATAAGCAAATCTATTAGAAAGTGATAATGTGAATGTACTGGAATTGTTAAACAAATTAAAGTATATCCAGATAAAGAAAGAAATTAGGCTACCTCACCAAATAAAATATTTCTGCTCACCTGAGCCAGCAAAATATCTCCACTTTCTCTCTCAGTCCCATTCACCTTAGCCAGCAAAATATCTCCACTTTCTCTCTCTCAGCCCCACTCACCTGAGCCAACAAAATATTTCCACTTTCTCTCTCAGTCCCACTCACCTGAACCAGCAAAATATCTCCACTTTTTCTCTCTCAGCCCCTCTCTCCTGAGCCAACGAAATATCTCCACTTTTTCTCTGTCCCATTCACCGAAGCCTGCAAAATATCTCCACTTTCTCTCTCTCAGCCCCACTCACCTGAGCCAACAAACTATTTCCATTTTCTCTCTCAGTCCCACTCACCTGAACCAGCAAAATATCTCCACTTTTTCTCTCTCAGCCCCACTCACCTGAGCCAACGAAATATCTCCACTTTCTCTCTCAGTCCCATTCACCTGAGCCAACGAAATATCTCCACTTTCTCTCTCAGTCCCATTCACCGAAGCCAGCAAAATATCTCCACTTTCTCTCTCTCAGCCCCACTCACCTGAGCCAATAAAATATCTCCACTTTCTCTCTCTGCACCCTCGTAACTGTCAGCATAAATAACCGCTGACCTCATAAGTTCAGGGTCAATCTCTGCCCAGTCTGGACGGCAAGCACCGACAGCTGTGTTAACGAAAAACAAAGCTAATTGAAATGACCAATCAAATCTGCATATTAACTCTTTCTGTGCCACTAACTACTACCCGGAATAAATGTCTGTGTCATAAATTACAAATATTGACATCCATTTTGGAAACCTTGGTAACGCAGTGACTACCATGCTTGACTGGTGATCAACAGTTTGAATCCAAATTGACATTTTAAGTCATTTTTAATGACCAGGGCTCCCAGGTTGACCCATGCCTACAATAGGTACCAGAAAATTTTGTGGGTAGTAAAAGTGGCAGGCATGGTATTGACCACTTAATTCATCAAGTGTCCATTGGTCTATATAGACACCCCTTGACCACATCACTCATCAAGTGTCCACTGGTCTATATAGACACCCCTTGACCACATCACTCATCAAGTGTCCATTGGTTTATATAGACACCCCTTCACACCATCACTCATCAAGTGTCCATTGGTCTATATAGACACTCCTTGACATCACTCATCAAGTGTCCATTGGTCTATATAGACCCCTTGACCACATCACTCATCAAGTGTCCATAAGTCTATATAGACACCCCTTGACCACATCATTTAAGTGTTCATTGGTCTATATAGACACCCCTTGACCACATCACTCATCAAGTGTCCATTGGTCTATATCGACACCCCTAGACCACATCACTCATCAAGTGTCCATTGGTCTATAAAGACACCCCTTGACTACATCACTCATCAAGTGTCAATGGTCTATATAGACACCCCTGGCACCATATACTAAATATGCCTCAACGTGCGTAAAGGGGTCCTTTACTTTTTGTTTTACATGAAATTTCACATTATTTGTCTGACAACTACGTTGATACACAATTAATTATTGTGCATGCATCTTTCAGTGCTACAACACATGTTGTGTCACACAGTATCAATCAACAAGGATTTCCCCAACAAAATACATCAGATGTAAGAAATGTGCCTCAACAAATGGTCACTTATGTCATTGTCAGATGTGCATCTCTCTCTCTCTCTCTTTCTCTGTGCGTGTGCGTGCAAAGCATGCATGTGTGCATGTATGCATGTGTGTATGTATTAATGGACATAAATAGGGAGAGAGAAGAGACACAGAGAGAGAAGAGACAGAGACAGAGAGAGAGAGACAGAGCGAGAGAGAGAGAGAGAGAGAGAGAGGGGGGGGGAGGGGGGGAGAGAGAGAGAGAGAGAGAGAATCAAGTAAATATAAAAGCAAACAACTTGTTACTGATGTAATGCATTTCAAAGGATGTATTCCTAATTACCATTAATATGAGCTCCAGGTTTCACCCACTCAGCTTTAAGTATTGGCACTTTAGAACTTGTGACAGTGACTATAACATCAGCATCTAAAACTGCTTCTTGCACAGATGAGCAAGCAACACATTTCTCTCCAATTTCTGTAGCCAGTCTTTGTGCTCCCTCAAGTCTATGGTTCCAAACTCGAACCTTCGGGTGGTCAAACAGAATATAAAAAATGCATATTTAAAAAAAGGATATGCAAGATGCGTTATTTGACTGAAAATAAAATGCATCATGAATTGACAAAGCTATAGTTAAGTTAGTTGCATATCCTTTACTGAATGATGCAGTCAACCCAAGCATTTGGCTGTTTGTGCTTTCTTGCCAAGTATACATTCAGTAGTTTGTTAATGCTTTCTGAACAACCAGAACTCATACTACTGAATGAAAGCCATCACAGTGTGATGTGCATCCAAATGGCCTACAGCTGTGTTTTGAATGCAGTATGCAGGATTATGAAGGGCGTTAATAAGCCGTTTGCCACAGTGCCAGCTCAGAGCAATAGAACTCAAAATGTGTCTACCAAATCATTTGCTTGAGCATCTGAACATTCCACTAGAGATTAAGTGACTGTGGAAATGTGGTTTCTGAGGAGAATGCAAAGAATTCCATGGACAGACACTCCTCCGAAGTCGGAGAGTGTCTGCATGCACAGCGAAGAACCACCAGTCTGCACACCAATAAGTCAGACATGGGACAACGGATACTCACGCAAACCTCAGGTCCTGTATGACATCACACTGATGTTGGACAACAGGATGCCTTCATCCGACATACAGGACTTCATGCTGGAGTTCATAGCCAGTGAACACAAGCAAGCAAGCATGGACAGACAGAAAAACCAATGACCAAGTCCTACAATAAATAAATGAAAACCATAAACTGATTAGAGAAATTAGACGTAGACAGTCACAATTATTTTGTCACATTATGAGAAGAAATAAATTGTAGACCTTGGTGACAACTGGCAAAATCAAGGGGAAGAGAACAAGGGGAGGGCAGAGAAGTAAGTACATGGATGGCTTGACCACGTTGCATGGTTGAGACAAGAACACAGCTGATCCACGATTTTGGTGATCGAGTGAGATGGAGTACAACGAAAGGAGACGAAGCCTTGTTACAAACCTTTGAGAACACAGTTTTAAGACGCATCTTTGGACCCATTAGGGATACATAAAGTGGAGAGTGGAAAAGAAGAAGTAACAAAGATATTTATGATCTGTTTAAGTCCCCGCTAATCACTGGTATCATGAAGGCTAATAGACTACAATGACTGGGGCATATAGAAAGAATGGAAGAAAATAGGGAAACAAAACTCGCTTACACTCAGGAAATAAATTACCGTAGACCCCGAAGTAGACCAAGAAGACGGTGGAGAGATAATATATATACAGACCTACAAGCACTAGGAATCAACGACTGGCAAGAGAAGGTCAACCAGAGAGACGGATTGTATCTGCAGCAAAGAACTTCAAAGGCTCGGAACACTGAAGAAGAAGAAGTAGAAGAAGAAGAGATGGAAAAACATGACCGCCCACGCTTACCGGCATGGCATATGATGATGATGAAATGGCAAATGAGCAAAGATATATTTATCTCAACTCTGTAATCATTTTAATCATAACAATCATTGTAATCATAACAGCTTTAAAATAAGATGGAAAATGGAAGTTCATGACATGTGAAATGAGGAGCTTAAGAAATCTAGCTTTCTAGCAAATGAGTTCACCAGATACTCAAACATGTACAGGGTGTATTTTAATGACTGTGCAGTGTTGCAAAGTATTGCCGGTCAAAGTTTCAATATTTACCTATTATGTTGCATGAACTTTACAGAGGGTGAATATATAACTTGGACTGGCAATATTTTCAAACACCGCACAGTCATTAAAATACACCCTATATAAATTATGCCAGGAAACATTCGAAATTACAATGCTAATTACTAATTTTCTATATAGAAAAATACAAATTAAAGGACTCCTTTTTATGCCATGAGACATATTGAGTTATGGTGGAGCTCCATATTTTTGGATTTAGCGACACTTGATTTGTGATGAGGTCAATTTGGCATGAGCTGTCTTTACTTCCCAGGAAATTATCTGGTATCCATTTTAGGTTAGGTCAACCTGAAAGCCCAGGTCAGTGAAAGAGATTCAAGCACACAGCCACCAGGTCAGCAGGCAGGCCTGCAAGCCACTGCACTACCAGGCTCCTATTTTCTGTCTTTATTTAGAATAACAAAATGACTTCTGGTTTGCATTTATGCATAAATAAACTAGCAAAGACAGTGAAATATCTGTGAAAGTGTGTTTGTATATATTCCATATATAGGGTGTATTTTTAATGACTGTGCGGTGTTTGAAAATATTGCCGGTCCAAGTGTTGTATTCGCCTTCTGTAATGTTCATGCAACATAATAGGTAAACACAAAACTTGACCAGCAATATTTTCAAACACTGCACAGTCATTAAAAATACACCCTGTATAATTTAACAGCAAAAAGTACTTTATAGTGTTGACAATAGGTTCTATCCAACTTCAACATCAGCTTTATACTTCTTTATTATAATGAAACTATTCAAGACCGGGAAGGTTAACCCGGTCAACAAAGCCCGCAGAAATCGGATATGTCGGCCTAACGGCACAAGAACGCAGCTCTGCTGTAAACAGGCACAACGCAATCACATCCTAAAAAATAAAACTGGATGAACGCAATAGAAGAAGAAGAAACTATTCAAGAAACATAACAAATGTTACTATATTACACATGTTTATCCTCTGTTACTATTGACAAACAGTCAATAGATAGATAACTCAGACATGCATTAGACTAGACTAGACTGACACCTGGCCGTCTTGACAGATAACAGTTTGTAAAATGGAGTTATACCTCTCCACAGCACACAGCCCAACCTAAATATAGAAATCACGTGTTACCCATGCAGCATGATCCTTCTCTCAGCCTGCCTAGTTTACTTAAGAAGAAAGGAAGAAAGTTAACACCAATACATCTGCAGCAAAACAAGCCGCAGAAGCTGGTGGATCAGCAAAGAAATGCTCTAACTGTCAGCCTGTCAGAGCTTCTATCCTAGACCAGTTGCCAACCAAGGCTTAGGCCCAGGTCCGCTCTTTCATGACATTAGTCTTTAGGTTGCATTTCCTCACACCAGGGTAAGACTTGTACCTTGATATGCATTAAGTATAATGGAAATTCCAAAGGCAAGAAAATGGTCACGTGTATAAACATATAGAAAAATAATCATGCAAACTAGAAGAAAAAAATAGGTATGTCTCACAAATGAAAATATTGTTATAAAATATTATGATTACCTGATCAAAGTTAAACATCTCTGACAATGCTGCATAATGAGACCTCGCCTGAACACCAGATCCAAGCAGAGCTAAAATCTTTGGATTCTCATTCGCCAAATACTTTTTAAAAAAAAAAAAATTTTAATGTATAAGTCTCCATTTCTCGTACACTCATTTTTAAAATAAAATGCTAAAAACTACATTACCTCATATATTACTAAATGGCAATATTTTTCGCTGCTTAAATTACTAATAAATATACTTATAAATATATATTTTATATAATAAAATCTAATTTCAGTTATGGAGGTGCTCTTGAACACTGGTCAGATAAACATGCATATGCTTCTTAAACTGAGTAGAATGTAATGGCTTGGTCATGTATACTGCACACCAGATGAACACATTCCAAAGGACAATCTTTAGGGCAGCTGGCAAACGATAACAGAAAAATGTGAAGCCCGCAACTGCAATTCAAAGATGACAACAAGAATCCCAAGTAGCGAGTCCTCTGCTAGAATGTCGCTCTCATCCATCCATCCATCATGTGCCATGCCGGTAAGCGTGGGCGGTCATGTTCTGCCATCTCACTCGATCAACAGAGTCATGGATCAGTTCCGTGTTTCTGTCTCGACCATGCCACAAGGCCAAGCCATCCAGATACTTGTTTCTAGGTCTTCCCCTTGGTCTGTTCCCCTCGATCTTACCAGTTGTCACCAAGTTCTCCAAATCATTTCTTCTCATAACATGCCCAAAAAATTGTGACTGTCTACGTCTAATGTCTCTGATCAGTTTACGATCTTCATTTGTTTCTTGAAGGACTTCTTCATTGGTCTTTCTGGCTGTCCATGGTATTCTTTGCATTTTCCTCAGAAACCACATTTCTACAGCCATCAGATGTTTTTCAGCCTGGCTGCTCATTGTCCAAGCTTCACATCCATATAAAAGTACAGGTTCTATGTAGCATCTCAACACTCTTTTTCTCGTTTCAATTGACATCTTTTTATTGGTCAGTATGTTTTTCATCTTGCTAAAGGCTACTTTTGCCATGGCGATTCTTGTTCTAATCTCTTCAAGGCATCTCCCATCAGATGTTATTACTGTTCCGAGATAATTGTACCTATTCACTTGTTGAAGAATATTCCCATTTACTTGTATATTACACTGTGGTATTTCGTTCTTCCTAGTGACGACCATAATCTGTGTCTTTTTACAATTTAATTCTAACCCTTGTTGTTCACTGTGTGTAACAACCGCATCTACTAAATTTTGCAGGTCCTGTTCATTGTCTGCAATCAAGACTGTATCATCTGCATATCTAATGTTATTGATGCATCGTCCCCCAATGTTGATTCCTTCCATATCTTCAATATTTCTGAAAATATTTTCACTGTACAGGGAAAACAGATCTGGAGACATTACACATCCCTGTCTCACACCTCTCTTAATAGGCTGATATTGGCTTACTTCATTATCAACTCTTATGGCAGCTTGTTGTTTCCAATATATGTTTTTTACAAGTCTAAGGTCTTTCCCATCAATTTGTAGATCTTCAAGCATCCTTATCATGTTGACATGTCTCACTTTATCAAAAGCCTTTGTGTAGTCAATAAAGCAAAGGTGTAGATCTTTGTTTACTTCTATAGAACGTTCGATTACGGTTCTCAGTATATACACAGCATTTACTGTACCCTTGCCTACTACAAACCCACATTGTTCTTCTCCTATTTCAGGTTGTATTTTCCTCCTAACTCTTTGCATGATAATTCTTAGCAAAATCTTTGTGATGTGACTCATTATACTAATTGTTCGATGTTGATCACATTCCAAGGCTCCTGATTTCTTTGGGATTGCAATAAATACAGAATTACATAACTCATGAGGTATATTTCCAGTATCATATATTGTATTAAGCAGACTGGTAACTTTATCTATTCCATATTCTTCTAAAGCATTAATCATTTCTGTTGTGACGCTGTCTGGACCGGGGGTCTTGCCAGATTTCATATGATTAAGAGCATTCTGAACCTCCATCTTCAAAATTGCTGGCCCTTCATTGTTATTTTGAACAATATATTGTTCGTCTCTGTTATCGTCATAAAGGTTTTTCACGTAATCTGACCATACATGTAAAATCTTATCTTTTTCTATTATGACTCTTCCATCTTTTGTCTTTAGGCAGCCTGCTGATGTACGTGTTCTTTGATTAGTAATCTCCTGAATTCTTTTGTGCATTAGTTTCGCATTTTTACTGTTGTGTTGTTTTTCAATTTCTCTGCAATTTTTCTCAAGCCATGTTTCTTTAGCCTCCTTACATAAGGTTCTGACTTTTCTGTGAATTTCTTCATATTTGGCCGGATTATTTTTGTTCTGTCTTCTTGTTTCCATTAGTTGTAAAATTTCTTCAGTCATCCATAGTCTTACGGCCCACTTTCTTTACTTTTGGAATAGTTTTTTTCTGCTGCACAACTGATTGAATTCTTCAGCATTTCCCATTGATCATCTACATCTTGAAATAGGATCTCTAGATCAGACAATAAATCAAATTTGTTCTTTACTTCTATGTTAAAATTATCTTGTATTTCTTTGTCAGTTTTCAATTTGCACAAGTCATATTTAGGGTTTCCTGCTGTATACTTGACTTTCTTTAACTTTACCCTCAATGTGCCAGTAATTAATCTGTGATCACTGTAACAGTCTGCATTTGGAACTGTTTTTACAACTGTTAATGCATTTCGAAACCTTTTGCTTATCAGGATGTAATCTATCTGGTTTTAATCCTGCTGTCTGGACTCCTCCATGTCCATAATCTTCTAGGATGTTGTTTAAACCAGGTGTTTCCTACAACCATTTCTTGTTCTTTTGCCCATTCTACAAGTCTGTAACCTCTTTCATTTCTCTCTCCCAAACCATGGTTGCCTACACTGCATCCATCGCTTTGCTTTCCTATTTTTGCGTTGAAATCACCCATTATGATATTTATTTCTGATTTTTTACAGTTCTTCAAAGCAGACTCCATGTCATTATAAAATTCCTCTATACTTTCTTCACTGCTTTCACTTGTTGGGGCATATACTTGAATTACATTGGCACCTTGCCGTCTTGACAGACGATAGTTTGTGCTCTAAAAAGGCATAATAACTTTTAACTATGGCGGTAGCGAGTGTGACTGATAAGGCCAATTTGCGCTGTAAATGTCCGTTCACAGTGGGTGCATGTGAACACGTGGTCATTTCCACCATCATGCACCATCTTACGTCTCAAACGCTTGGTGTGTGACTTTTCTGCAATAATTTTCTCCTTTGACTTTATTCCATTTCTGATATTTGCCCTCCATGCAACACGTTCAGCGGCGACTTGCTCCCAATGTGCATTATCAATGCCTGTATCAATCATGTCCCGCTTACACACATCTTTGTATCGTAGTAGAGGCCGACCCTGAGATCTCTTACCCATCTGTAATTCACCAAAAAAGATATCCTTTGGTATTCTACCATCATCCATCCTCCTAAGATGTCCTATCCATCTAAGTCTACGAAGACTGAGCATGGAATAAACTGTCACACAACCTGATCTTTCCAATACTTCAGTATTTGTGATTTTGTCTTGCCACTTAATACCAAGAATTCTTCGCAGACACCGCATATGAAAGCTGTTTAAATTGTTCTCTTGGTGTGAGTAAGTTGTCCAGGTTTCACTGCCATAGAGAAGAGTACTAAGGACACAGGCTTGATAGACAAGGACTTTTGTTTTGGCAGTAAGCTTCCTGTTCTCCCAGACTCTTTTTCTGAACCTGTTCATTGTTGTTGCTGCCTTACCAATCCGGATGTTGATTTCCTGATCTAGGGATAATTTGCTATTTACCACTGATCCTAGATATGTAAAATGGTCTACTATCTCTAGTTCGGCGTCGTCAATAAAGATTGATGGTACCCCATGTGCACCTTGTGACATAATCTGTGTCTTCTTTTTGCTAATTGTTAAACCAAATTCAGAACAAGCATTGGAGAATGCAGATAGTAGAATTACATTTATTTTAAAAGGTCTTCCGTTTAATTTTACTAATAGAACTCTGTCTGACACAGCCCAATATCCTTTGACAGAATTTGATGTTTGCTTATCTAATATAATGGCTACACCTCTTTGCTGTTCTTCTCCCCCGAGTAAATAATCTTACAATCCTCTCCTGTCCTTATCCCTGCTCCTCTCCATCTCGTTTCCGATATTCCTAATATGTTAATCTTCTCTCTCTCCATTTCTTTTTTGATGTCCTCCAACTTTCCATCTGCATTCATTGTTCTAACATTCCAAGTTCCTACTTTCAATGATATTAATCTTTTGCACCTAGTAGCCTGTTGACGGTCTGGAGTCACCTGGTGCGCATGACTATCCCTACCGAGCGAGGCTGCTCCTATGGAGCACCCATTTACGCCGTTTCTCTGATTATCGATAAGTGAACACAACATGATTTTTCTTGGCATGTGTAAAGAAGGTAGTTTGCCATTGCTTTCCTTCCCAGCAGTGACCATACTGGTCAGTGACCGTAGCCATTGTCTCCTCAAAAAAGGAGATCCTCTGCCTACCGTCGTGAAGGTGGAGACCATAACCTACAACTATCTGTCGGCTGCTCTTCATCTTCATCCACCACCTGCACCCATGGCTTCACGTAACCCTGATCGGGGGGCTAAACGGGTACTCCACCTTGCCCAAGGGTGTCCCGTAGGCTAGCGGAGGGAAGGTGGCGCCTTACTTCTCCTTTGATAGGGGATACCCCTACCCCGCTAGGTTGTACCCCTGCTCTCATCAGTGTGTTGAAAAAACTCTCTATCCCTTGCCTCGTTCACCCTCATGCTCAAGGTGTTTGCAATGTCCTGTGTTCATCTTTGTGCTCGTGGACCCCTGCCTCTTCTTCCTGGAAGGAACCAGTGCCTTCCATCACTGTTCTCTCTAAGCTACTGTGACATTTAATGGAATAAGGCAAAGTCGATTAAGTAATAGGAATGTTATTATAACCTGCATGGAAGAGTATGGAAAATGAAAAATCTTATTTCAGGACACAAAATGGCTCTTAAGCAATAATTTATTTAAGGATTATGAGGATCATGTTGTTTGTGCATGCAGAATAGTGATTACAAGATGGCTGTTACCACTATCAAAGAATAACAAGGCATTATTCATTTTTTGTGGTTAGAGGGTATGGAACCTTGTGAAATCTACAGAAGAATGATGGTTGACTAGAAGACAAATGTTTGAGTCAGGGAAGAGTGTATAAAAAGATAGATAGATTTCAAAATGGAATACAAATATGCCAGTGATGAACTGCATAGTGGGACACCTGCATGTGTGGTGACTGACATAGTGAAACGGCAGATGAAATCAAGCAACTCACTATTGATTAAATAGCCGTGGATTTCAACATGAGTCATGGTGCTGCATGCAGAATTGTTCATGATGACCTCAGTTATAGGAAAATGTGTGGCAGATGAGTTCTAAAGCAGTTTTTCAATTATCACAAATGTGCATTGCATGTTATTTTGTAAAGCATTTGGACCGTCATGCTCAAGAAGGAACGTTTTTCTCTATTAAATTGTGACAAGAGACTGGGTGCATCATTATTGCAGAGGAAACATTCATCGTCTCGGGTTAAGAAAGAATTCTTCTTCTTCTTCGTTCATCCAGAGTTTTTTTTCGGATGTGATTGCGTTGTGCCTGTTTACAGCAGAGCTGCGTTCTTGCGCCGTTAGGCCGACACATCCGACTTCTGTGGGCATTTGTTGACCGGGTTAACCTTCCCGGGGGTTTCTTAGGACGTTTGACTCTCACTGTTGTGGTGTTATCCCCCACCCCAGCTGGTCCATATAGAACAGCCAAAGATTCTGGTCAGCCCTCAAGGGAAGGCAGGAGCAGACCATGGGCATTCCCCGCCATCCAAGGAGGCTTCCATACTTGCAGAGTCGATACATAGCGCTCTGGTACTGGGCTCACCCAAGGAATCGTCACGTCCTGCACATGGCTGCTTAGCCTCACTTCCGTATATTGGGCCTTCCGTTCACCATAGGCTGTTCTTCCGGAAACCAGAAGTATGCAGTCTGCAGATGACATCCACACAGTGAGCTTTCGATTCGGACTTTCCATGTAATGGATTTGCTAGCCAAGCAATATTCCATTTCGTGCCACTAGGACACTTTTCCACCTTTTATGAAGCCCACACAGTGGGCTTTTGATTCAGACTTTCCACGTAATAGATTTGCTATCCAAAGAAAGAATTCAAGACACAGGAATCTGTCGGGGACTGCTCTCAAAGCAGTATTGTTGCTGCACAACAACGCCTTCCCCCATACAGCTGTGCATACAGTGGAAATGCGAAGTCTTGAAACACCCAGAATACACTCCATCCAGTCTTGGCACCACTGGACATTGCAAATATTTTCACTGCTTAAAATTGTTATTAACTATAGTAAATTATAGTGACTTGTGATCGGAATAGGGACGTTTATTTTTGCTAAGTTTTAACAATAAAAAAAAATTTTAAGTAGCAATAGATCATAAATTTTAGTAAGATACCGATTCAGCATGATACATATTTTATTCTGGGGTAATTTATTCTGCACAAGAAAGAATGTGTGAACCTCTTTTCTTATAGTCCAATGTTGATAATGTGGTGGTTTGACCTTGATTTCCACATTAATATTTCACATCTGCTTTTCATAGCAATCTCTGGCTGTCATGACAAGTGAGTGCCCTACTCTGCTCAGATGCACAGTCATCCACTTAAACTGCTGGATACTGGGACCCCAGGCTCTGTGTTGCTCATCCTCCACCACTTGAAGGTGCAGTTTGGAAGTTTCCCTTCATCAAGTATGAGATCACGAATGGCTTTTCATAAACTCTCTCTCTCTCTCTCTACCTATCTATCTCTCTTAAGGGTCAAATGTACGATGAGCGTGAGTGCCCAGTTTGAAAATAAAGTTTCTTCGTTCATTCATTCATTCGCTCTTCCTCTCTTTTTCTCTCTCCAGTCCTTACTCACAGCATAAAATAATAATGTGCAGAATCACATAATTTATGTGACAAAGAGTCCAACTTCGTTTTCTTCTGTGAAAACACCTGTTATTTTCTCATATCATAAACTGATAAATTTTTGTAGAGAAAAATTCATCCAGCAGACTGAATTATCTTAATTGTCTTCATTAATTAATAGTCATAAACATGTACCTTTGTGGCAACAGCAGAAGCGGCTGCAGTTCTCCTTTCAGTTATCACTTCTCCATCAAGTATCTACAAATAAATAGTTGTCAAACAAATTATTAAATAAATACAGGCAAAAATAAATCTACATAATAAACTACACACAAAATTTGACAGTTTTTGGGACTAGTCTTTTTGAACATACAGGAACTATTGTAAGTGCATGAATAAATTACATATCTCCTTAAATTTGAATAAAGAAGACACAAACAATAGATTGCATGATTTATTGCCTGGCATATTTCGCTGCATCTCGTCGGGTACATACTGCAGAAATCACACAACTTACGTGAATTAATTAGATAAATTCTTCAAACTGAAAGGTAGCCTAGGCAGGCCGACACACCGGAACAGTCCGGCTTCATCGGTCGGGAGACATGTGTTCGTGAGTGGTCACGTGGTTGAAAGAGACAGTGCCTTCCGTGTGTTGTTCAACACACAAAGTAGTTGATTGTTAAAGTTTGCTGAAGCTATACTAATCAACCTTCGTAAGCTGTCCTTGTGCAAGCAGAAAGACATGTTAGTCAGTTTAAAATTACCATGGTAGACAATCGACATTACTGTGCGAACATGTGTATATTTCAGTTTGAAGGATTTATCTAATTAATTCACGTAAGTTGTGTGATTTCTGCAGTATGTACCTGACGAGATGCAGCGAAATATGCCAGGCAATAAATCGTGCAATCTATTGTTTGTGTCTTCGTTATTCAAATTTATCACGGGAAAACATTGTTTTGAATCTCCTTAAATATTTAACAAATTGTTTCAAGTTAATTATGATAATTATGTCTTTCATTACAGTGGCATAAATTACAAAACTGAACAAGACTTTTAGAATTATAAGCATTATGTTACTACTTTACTGGCACCTTAACGTCTTGACAGACGATAGTTTGTTACATTGTGCTTCAAAAAGGCATAATAATTACAACCCATGGCGGTAGCAAATGTGGCTGATGAGACCAATTCATGTTGTAAATGTTTGTCCACAATTGATGCATGTGAACACATGGACATTTCCACCATCACTCACCATCTGACGTTTCACACGCTCAGTATGTGATCTATCTGTAATCATTTTCTCCTTTGTCTTTATTCTATTTCTGATCTTTGCCCTCCATGCAACATGATGAGCTGTGACTTGCTCCCAAGGTGCAATATCAATGCCCGTATCAATCATGTCCCACGTACACAAATCTTTGTTTCGTAGTAGATCGACCCAAGATCTTCTATGTTACTAGAAGACTTAATTAATAATCATACCACAAGCAAGTTTGATATTGTTCAATGCAAAATATGAGTCACTGATCTGGTGAGTCAAAGTTGTTTACATATACAGGTGTTGGTGCACATATTACATGAGTTAATAGTGATTTGGAATTCATTTATGACACTTGTCAAACATAATGAAAGTGTGTTGAGACATCATGTAGAAAGTATGAAAAAGTATTTACATTTCTATTTCATCTTTACCAATGTTTCATTACAGTTAGTATTTTAGGTCCAATAGAAACATAATATATAACGTAAAATATTAACAGGAACAATTATATAATAAACACAAAACTTAAAAACAAGTAAAGAAGTCTGCCTACTGCTTTTGGAACTCCCGTTTCAGCACTAAACACCATTATAACAGCATGATGTGTGGGGATTCCTTGGTTCTTTGGAAAAAATGTCACCAATTTTGTGGCCAAAATGTCATCTATCTCACTGTAAACAGGCATACAACCCATGAACCTGTAAATGGAAAAAAATTTTCAGGTGATTTAAATACACTAAAAATTTGCAATTGTTAAACAATACTTATCCAACTGTCTAATAAATTAATTGGGATTATTGGGGGGCATAATTGGGGGGGGGGGGAGAAATTGGGATTGGGGGGGGGGGGGGGGGGGGGGAATTGATTAAGACTATAGATTGGCATGGCAGACTGAAACTGGCTTCAGGACCACACAAAACGCAGTGTGCAGTGGTCCGTTCTACTGAGAGGTCACGCTGGGTTTTCTCTTCGCTAGCTTGTGTTTCTTTTTTTTCTTTTTTTTTTTGTTATTAGTATTTTGTTGGTTTTGCACTTACATTGTGTGGTGACTCAATACAAAGTGAGCATGCATGCACCTCTTTAGTCTGCATGAGTGCATGCCTTTCCCCTTCCATTGGCTCCTTTTCTATGGGTGCCCTTCCTCAGTGCTCTGCAGCAATCGTTACCCTTTCTTGAATTATGTGTGAGCGCTGTGTACAGTTTAAACTTTAAACATACAATAAAGAAGTCTTGTCATGGAAAGACACACATTCTCTCTCTGCAGTCTTCCGCAAGTACCGGTAAGACATTGGCTGCTGCGCTTCTCTAGATTTTATGGTGTTAACACGAACCATTATCTCCCATATTTGTGCATTTTCTAAAATATTTCTTGGTGTCACCTGCAATATCTACTTCTGACAATTGTAACCTTTAGCACTCCAAATTCATTTATGAAGAAGTAAAAATGAATAACTTCCCAAATTAAGGAAAGCTGTACATGTATTTCCTACGTGTTCATGAGTATTGTTCATGTTAAGAAGCCAAATATTCAGGAAAGACTGCTTATCTCAATTGAGAACTTCCATTCTACCATCATCAAAATCTCGAATGTTGCTGACGAAAAGCGCCCGGCTCGTGCAGGGGATGTGTTTCATTTTCATTTTGGCGTGAGCCCAAGTCCTTCAATTTTTTGTGTGTGACAACTGCATGGGTCTTCTGGCTGAACAAAATTTCAGGAATGATTAACAAAATTGTGAAGGTATCCCATGTTGCTGTTTCGCAATTCATGATGTGAGTTCTCAGGGATTCGATGATGAGTAGCAATTGAATTTTTTTCCTGGCTGTATGATGAGGAATGGATCATATGCCTTGCCTATTTAGTTGATATTTCTGAGCAGCTGAATAAACTCAGTCTTCAGATGCAAGGAAGGAATACAAATACCATACAATTTGTGGATGCTTGAAAGCTTTTATGAGCAAGCTGGAAAATTGAAAAAGAAAAGTCAATATGAAAAATGTTGCAATGTTTGAGAAGCTGTCATCCATTCTTATTGTTATGGTAAAAATCAAAAACTTCCACAATGTACAAAAGACGAAATTTTGCAGCATTTGACAGCACTAGAAAATGAATTTGAGTCGTATTTTCCTGAACTTAGTGATGAGTTGGATTTGGCGTGAAGCCCATTCACATTATCAGTTAAAAAGTTGAAAAAGTACCCATATTTCAAGTTTCAATTTTATACTCCCATTTTTTTTATTAGACAGTGTCCACAGTGGCAAACGGGCAGGTACTCATAATAATAATTCATATTATCAGTGATGCATGTATTATGTATGTTGTCTGCTCCAACCACTTTCACTTACTTAACTTTAACTTCTACTTTCAACTATGGTTCACGTGGATTTTTTGGAAAGGGGGAAGCTTCTTCCAAGAGGCCTGGGGAGCTACAGGCCAGGAAAAGATACCTGGTCTAATGCAGCCACTTTTGCCTTTGATGTTTATGAGGGGTTCCAGAGTAGACAGGAAACGATGGCGGTAGCGCTTGATCTCGAGGATGCGTACAATAGAGTTCGATATGATATTTTGATGACCGCACTGATGGAGAAGGGGGTCAATCCCTGGTTGGTGAACTGGATAGCAGCCGTCCTGCACTCTCGTCGGGTTGCTCTCCGCCTGGGCGCATGGACCTCAGAGCCACATATGTTAACCCCAGGACTGCCACAGGGATCTGCAGCCTCACCGGTGCTCTTTAATGTGTATACGAGCAAGATTGCAAACCTAGAAGCACCAGGGGTTGGAAGAATACTAACATTTGCAGATGATATTCTTGCATATAGGCAGGGGAGAGATAGGGAGCAAACAGCCCAGGAGTTACAGGCGACAGTAGATGAAGTGATTGACTGGTGCACAGAAATGAGTGCTGTCATCCACCCGGAAAAGGCGGCTGTTTTGTGGTGCTCTCTGGACAACAGGATTGTAAGAGCTGATGTCCCAAGCCTCGCGATAGATGGTAGAAATGTCAGCAGAGAGAACAAATTGAAGTATCTGGGGATCACATTTGACAGGAGCCTATCCTTCAAGGACCATGTGGAGACGGTCGTGACAAGAACTCAAAAGGGACTCAATGCACTTAAAACTATGGCTGCAATGGACATAGAGCAGAGAATGCTTTTCACACTATACCAGCACTTGATCCTCTCAGTAATTGATTATGGATTAGGTCTGCTCACTGTCTCAGAGAGTCAGCTGGTGAAGTTAGAGCGCATACAGAACGAAGCTATGCGGGTCATTCTGGGATGCACTAGAGACACCCCAGTAGTGTGTATGCGTTACATCCTTGGTCTGCCGACTGTTGCTGGTAGGCTCAAGGTGATGCAGGCTAAGGCATACCTCAGAGTAGCTGCAGACACAGACCACCCACTGCATGAGGCGCTGGATGCAGTTAAGGGTCAGCGACTGATAAGAGGGAAATCATGGATGGCTCAGGCGGAGGATACGATCAGACAGGTGTGCCCCCTGGAGAACATTAGGCGTGGAGAGGAGTGGGTCAGAGTGCCAGCGGAGCAGTCAGACTTGTGCAGAGTTATAATCACATTAAGCCGGGAGTGCAGGGAGTGGCCAGCAGGGGCCACGGAAGTGGAAATCCAGCAACTAATTCAGGACAATGCTCACTCGAGTGATGTGATTATCTACACAGATGGTTCGGTGTCAAGAGGTGAGAGAAGTGGCTGGGGGTTCATAGCCAAAGCTAATGGTCGATGTTTGGGGCAGGAGAGCCTGGCATATGATACCACAACATCCAGCTTAAGAATGGAAGTGGAGGCAGTCACTGCGGCTCTCCGCTGGATGGAGAATACGACACACACACACATCGTGATTGTAACTGACTCAGAAAGCATGCTGACGAGGGTGAGGACAGGCAGACTTCGTGCGGAGTGGCTTGCTTCGCTTCGGAGGTCACGGGTGACAAGCATCGCCTGGATCTTTTCTCCGGGGCATGCCGGTGTGCTGGGAAATGAACAGGCGGACAGATTGGCTGGCTCTGCAGAACTTGGTGGAGTATTGATACATGACAAGGCAGACGTGGAGCACGTGCACACCTCGGAGGAGCAAATGGATTACCATGGTCTGGCAAGAATGAGACAACGAGGAGTGACGAAGGGATCTGGCCGACACTCAAAGGAAAGGCGAGACGGACTTATAATCAGATTGCTACTGGTACTATTAGTGTTGGAACTCTTGAGCTGGCTGCTGAGGATGGGGACGGAGCACTTATGGGAATGCCCCGAATGCTGTGATGTCGATTCCTCAATCAATCAATCACGTGGAGGGCGTTGAGGTTGTTATTAAAATTATACTCAGTATACTGAAAGCTGCACTTCGTGCAAGTTATTTTTTTACTAGAAAGGGCATCACCAAGTTCATAACGGCCTTCACTCTTACCCGTCACTCTTGCGAACATGAACGGACGTTCTCGGTGGCTGGAAAATGCCGAGCTCGTTTCTTCTGGAGAAATGCCCCAAACCTCTCTCAACATACTGGATTAGAGATGGGTAATCCAAGATATTCTTAATTCTCTTGCTGAAATGTAATTTGCCGCCACTACATCCATCATACAAACTTATACATAAATAATACATCTAGCAGGGCAATTAATTAAATAGTGTTACACTATCTACCGTGCTTTATTTCGAAATGGCCCTTAAAAATATTTGATAACAGGCGGAGATAAGAAAGTTAACTTCTGATTACGTTCATATTTACACACTGGACTATCAACTTTGACCTCTTCAAGTACAAAGTAAACAAATTAATTAATATGCATGATTTTTTTTTACTGTTTGGTTCTACGCTATTCAGAAAGTTGCCTAGGAAATCTTATGTTTGCTTGCTTGTGTTCGTTGGCTTGAGCTCCAACGCGAAGTCCTGTATGTCGGATGAAGACATCCTGTTGTCCAACATCAGTGTGATGCCATACAGGACCTGAGGTTTGCATGAGTATCCGTTGTCCCATGTCTGGCTTATTAGTGTGCAGACTGGTGGTTCCTCGCCATACAGGCAGACACTCTCTGACTTCGGAGGAATCGGCGATCCTACTGACTTTAGCCAGGACCCCGAAGGGACCTGTTGCCCAGGACGCTCGACGAGGACGCGTCAATAGGTCTTGGCCAGTATATAACCCGGCCCTGGTGCCTTGGAAACACCTCTGCGTCCCAGGAAATCTTATAAAAGGGCAGACAGTTGAAATAAGTTTAGTGATAGCTTAAAATATCTAGTTTTGACAACCAGTCGTAGCCTGTCATACCAGTATCATGTGGAGCAGACTGATACGAAATGCAAACCTATCCAGGCAGCACTAAAGATTTTGGTGGCTATGCACTTGGAAAAGAGAACTACTACTTGACACCTGTCTTATTGTTCAAGCAACCATCAAGTCCTAGCAGTAATTGACCATGGCTTGGGTATTTCAACACGCTCTATTTCACAGGCCGGCTCCGTTGCGGGTTACGGACGCAGTTCGTAATATCGCATACAGCGTTCGAAACACAGCTACGGACGATTTGGCAGCAGACAGCTTTGCGTTGGCATTTTTACGAAATGGTATGGGTGCCGGTCGTTCAGAAATCAATGGCAAACTACTGAACGTGAACTTGCCAAGAGATCGCAAGCAGTAGGCCTATAAAATTGCTGGGGTTGACTGCGACGTCCTGTTAAAGGATACGCGACTAACTTTACTTCACAGAGCGAAAAACTGAAGGAATGAGACTATGTGAGGTATGCTCGGATAACACTGATGAAGTCGAAGCTGGCACAGGCCAAGAACTACACACGAGCTGCAAATAATAGCATACACTCATTGCCCGGTAACCGGAATAATCTCAAAGAAAGCCAGGTAGAATAGGAAGCTCATGGATGGCCAAGGTCAAACAGACCATACATAGGACAGGTGACCTCGCTCAAGCAGATACACAAGGACCAACAATAGATTTGTAACGGCAAACATAACAGCAGCTTCAGCAAGGTCACGTCACATTTTAAAGACCAATTGGCACTCGATGGGTGATGTGGTCAGTGTGAAGCCGGTGCCTATTTTCTGCTTGAGTCAAGTGAAAGTTCTTGCTGGGCAGAATGGTGTCCAAATGTCTACAACCTCAACAAGTATGTGGGTGTAGGTGGAAGCGATCACTGCATCTTTGGGGAGGTTATCGGGTACTCGAGTCCTCAGAGCAATCACAGTGTCTGATTGACAGTCCCTATTGTATACAGTTCAAAATAGGCTGATGTGGCATGAATGGAAACAATCAGCTGTTGTGAGATCTAAGAAGGGACTCCATGTGCTGAAGATCATGACAGCAATGGTCATGGAGCAATAACTGTTGTTCATACTCTATAACATCTGATTCTCTCAGTAATTGGATATAGATTGGAACTGCTCACGGTGTCATGGAGTCAGCTGGTGAAACTAGAGCGCATACAGAATGACGTTATTCGGGTAATACGGGTTTGCACAATGGACACGCCAGTAGTGTGTATGCGTTACATCCTTGCCTAACCGACGACTGCAGACAGGCTCCGGGTGTTACAAGCTAAATCATATCTCATAGTGGCTGTGGACACGGAACATCCCCTGCATGACGCTCTGGACACAGTTAAGAGCCACAGGCTGATCAAAGGAAAAGCAAGGATGGCTCAGGCAGAAGACACAAGTCAGGGAAGTGTACATGCTTGAGAACATTGTGAGAGGTGAGGAGTGGTGGAGAATGCCAGTGGAAAAGTCAGACCTGTGGAGGGTCATACTAATGTTGGATTTGAAAATGGGAACTGGTCGGCAGGCTACACTGAATTGGAGGTACCACAGTTGTTCAACAACAATTCACGACATGACGATGTAATTATCTACATTAATGGCTATGTGCCATGAGTTACAAGAAGTGTCTAGGGGTTCGGGGCGAAGGTTGGTGGACGGTGTTTGGTGCAGGAGAGCCTGGCATATAATACCACAACATCTAGTCTGAGAATGGAGGCGGGGGAGTCACTGCGGCGTTCCGTTGATTGGAGGACAAACAGCACACACATGTCATGATTATAACGAACTCACAAAGTATGATGCGAAAGGTGGAGGCAGGCATGCCAGAGCAAAGTGGCAGGCTTCCATTTAACAATCAAAAATAGAGAGCTCTGTTTGATTTGTCCCTCAGGACATGCTGCTTTTGTGAGAAACGAAGAGGCGGACAGATTGACTTGATCTGCACCCCTTTGTGTGGTATTGGTACATGATAAGGCAGGTGTGGTAGGTGCCATTTGGAATAGAGTGTATATTGTAGAAGAACAGATAGGAGTGGCCAGAAGATCTGGCCGATACTCAAAACTCAGAGAAAAGGTCAAACGGACACATAATCAGACTGCTACTTGTACCATTCGTTTTGGGACTCTTCGCTGGCTGATGCAGATAAGGACGTAGCACGTATACGAATGTCCTGAGGGCTGTGATGTCGGTTCTTGACTTAGATTAACTCAACTTAATTTCTCTCTTATGAAGACTTGCGTGGAAATACTGACATGATTTTGCAGGAGTGTGAGGTAACAAACAAGCAGACCCGTTGACTTCGAGAAGGGCAGTAGTAGGAACAAAAATAATGGATAGGGCAGACATTCTTCCATTTTAGCCATCTTCTGCAGCTCCCACCATGCCCTTCTTAAATTATTCATCTATTTCCAAATCTTTCCCCATATTATTCATCGCTGCCTTTAAATGGATGGCGGAAAATGGGAAATAGGGGTGTGTCACAGCTTTGACATAAAAGCTTCTAATATGGTAGCAGACATGTCGCCCTCTATGTATTTTGCACACTATGGGTTTCAGAGAAAACACTTTCTAGTTATACTATTAATTTGTTTGGTAGTCTTCGCGGAGAAATGGTCAAGCCGTCTGCCTTACGTTCCGAAGGTTGTGGGTTTGATTCCGGGCTACGTCTTTCGGTTCACGGGTGCATTTTTCTCGGAGACTCCTGGTGGTCGTCGCTGGAGCTACGGAGTTCGTGCTTTGTGCGACGCTTTCGGCAGGCCGCCCTGTTGAAAGAGACCGAGCCATGAAGCATAAAACCCGGGGCAATGAAGTTCGATCCTCTCGACTTTTAAAACTTTTTAAAAAGACAATTAATTTGTTATCTTAATGCGTGTGTTGCTGCGCTCCCTGGCCTAGGATTTAGCGACTTTCTCTGTAATCCCGTTTATCCACGTTAGCAAACGCAGCTGCGCGAGAATCGGTAGCGGTTCTCGCCGTGTCCCGTTACTTAGGGATATGTGAGCCGGCCGTTCAGAAATCAATGGCAAACTACTGAGCGTAATCTTGCCAAGAAATCATCAACAGCGGTAAAATGCTGGTGTTGACAGCGATATCCTGTAATAGGATATGCGAAATCAGAATAATGTGTGTGTGTTAACCGACGCCAGTGTCCTTTCCTCGACTCTTGATTCGATGGCATTTGTCTAGTTGTCTCCGTAAGCTCCACATTCGTCATTCTGTCGTGTGATTTTATTCCTTTTGACCTGCGCAGGCATCAGTTAACTGATTAAGTGCCATAGGATGATTAATCGTGTTTACCGACTTCTCTTACAGCCATGGGCTTATAAATCGCCGAAATGGTGTCATTGAGTTATGATATAACATGTCTGCTACAATACTTGTCATAGCTGTGAAACACCCCTACTTCCCATTTTACAACATCCATTTTTATTTGATCCAAAACCTACTTTTTGTCTGCTACTGAATCTTTTAATGAATGATTGTAGTTTATTAGGAACTGTTTTAGTCGTTTTTCATATGTCTGAACCGTATACTGATTAGAAAAATTATACGTAGGCAGTCACAACTTGTTTGACTCGTTATGAGAAGACATAAACTAGAGAACTTGATGACAACTGGCAAGATTGAGGGGGAAAGAACAAGGGAGAGGCAGAGAATTAAATACCTGGATGGCTTGGCCACGTGGTATGGTCAAGACAAGAACACTGAGCTAATCCACGACTCTGGTGATCGTGTGATACAGCGAAACATGACCGCCCACGCTTATCGACATGACACATGATGATGATGATTTCCAAACGGTAGTAATGACTTTCGTGGCTTAGAGGTTAGCGACTTTTCTCCGTAATCTCCTATACTCTCGTAGGTAACGTGATGACGGTGAGAATCAGCAGTGGTTCGAATCGCATCGGTAACTTACGGGGTATGTGAGCCGGCCGCTCAGAAAGCAATGGCAAACTACTGAGCGTAATCTTGCTAAGAAATCAACATACAGCTGAAAGATGCGGGTGTTGACAGCGATGTCCTGTAAAGGATGTTAGACTTAAATACGCTAAGTTTAATACTAGATTTAGTGTCTTTTCACTTCCACAAGTTTCCTATTCCTATATGTCACTCATCTATACCTCAGAAGTCGGAATGGGTTCGCCTGATGGCGAGGGACACAGGTGGTAGGTAAAGCTAATCCACATGCAAAAATCAGCTGAGTGCACTAGAAGTAGTAAACAATATAAAATAACACAAAGTAATGCAGATTTATAGAACACAGTTACGGAAAACACACGACGTTGCGTCAACTAGTCTTCGCCGGCAAACAAATACATACACAAAACACCAACGTTCTGTGTTTTCCACAACTGTGTTCTGTAAAGCTGCATTACTTTGTGTTATTTTAGATTGTTTACATTTCCACAGCTTTACCGCAGTTCCACTAATTTTATCCATACTTTTACTAGAAGTAGAAATTTGCCAAGACATCAACAACAGCAGTAAAATGCTGTCGCTGACAGCGATGTCATGTAAATAGGATATGCAAATTTAAAAAAAAAAGAGTAGGACACGTATGGACTATGCTTGAGTTCAAAGCGAGCCTAAAGAGACATTCTGCAAAGGATCTGCTACATGAAGACGCATGTTTACTTTCACTGGGGATCAAACCCTGGTGGATACAGAATAGTGAATTATGTAACTGACAAACGTTCCGCAGGCTTTTAAGAAAATGTTATTTATGTCCAGTTAAGACAAAGCTTTTTTTTTTAAATGAATGGACAGACTGCCGCGAAGAACAGTGGTTCTCAAATTTTGGTAAATTGCAGCCCCTCTTCCTTACCTCCCAGGGCACATCTATAGCAACCACATACATCCTTTTTAATGGTACTGCAAATTCGTGCCCATGTTTACCGAGGTCTATAAAGGAAGCAAAGAAAAGCAACATTACAACTTATTACTCATGTCGTAAGATACGGCTAAGGAAGGTTGACGCGAAACTTAAAACTGGAAAACTTTAACTGCAAAATTCAACCAATCATGAAGTCTACATGGTGTTTGTTGAGGGACTATGCTTCATTGGGAGATGAACAGCAGAAGATGAAGAAAAAGAAGACTGTAAAGTCGATACCTTACCGACATGTGCATCCTGTTAACCCCCACCCTTTCACAGGGGATGGTTAATAACACCGCGGGAACCACTGTGGTAGCCAAAAGTAATCCATCTGACCCTAATACAAAAAACACATTATGTGTGAGTCATGCGTAGAGAACAGAAAATGGCCGACTTCCTTTAAGAAGCTTGCAGTTATGACCGGAGAATAAATTTATCTCAATTTCTTGAATTTCCAACATTAGTTGTAAGTTTGTCATATTCTCTTTATCGTGTTATATATGTTTAATATTGTAACAATTTGGCTGGTAGCGTACATTCTTTTAGCGTATTTTAGAAACGTTAGAGAGGTTTAAAAAAAAACGGCTTTCTTTTCCACTTTCTAAACGCGGGTTGTGTGACTGTGTGTGTGTGTTTGTTTGTTTGTTAGGGGGTGTAGGGTAGTAGTAGTAGTAGTAGTAGGTAGTCATATACGCAAAACATGGCTTAAACATAGTCTGTCTGTGAAACCATTATTCTGACTTCTGAGAATGATTCTAATTCTGGGCTAGATGGTGGAGGAGTTCGGGCAGAACCGGGAGGAAGAGATTGTCAAAACTGCATGCATGGATGGAGGTTATGATTTTAGCATGAACCATCACGCTTTTAAATTTGAGTATTTACTCATGAGACCCCCACAGTAGATAGGCCTTGAAAATCAAAATCTAATGGTACCTCAATAATGCCTGTGTCACTTCTAAGTGAAGATATTCACATTTTTGTGAAAGTGAAACGAGTTGCGATTTCTCATGCTCCTCACCCAATATTGCCGCTCTTCAGTGTGTACATTAACTCCACCAGCGATCTGTGCGTGCGAGATTGTCTCAAACGGTCATATGAAAACTGACTTCAAAAATAAAAATATGTTCCGTGATGTTAAATGATTAAAAAATAGTACAAGTATACAAATAAATTATTATATTTGAATAACGAAGACACAAACAATAGATTGCATGATTTATTGCCTGGCATATTTCGCTGCATCTCGTCAGGTACATACTGCAGAAAACTTACGTGAATTAATTAGATAAATCCTTCAAACTGAAATATACACATGTTCGCACAGTAATGTCGATTGTCTACCATGGTAATTTTAAACTGACTAACATGTATTTCTGCTTACACAAGGACGGCTTATGAAGGTTGATTAGTATAGCTTCAGCAAACTTTAACAATCGACTACTTTGTGTGTTGAACAACACACGGAAGGCACTGTCTCTTTCAACCACGTGGCCACTCTCGAGCACATGTCTCCCGACCGATGAAGCCAGACTTTTCCGGTGTGTCGGCCTGCCTAGGCTACCATCTTCTGTGTGTAGTACAACACGGGAAAACATTGTTTTAAATTATTATATAGCAATTTTGGTCAATATTTAAAAACTTTGTTTTTACTTATGAAATCATACCAGTTAGATAGAGCTTGACAAGACGAATCCAACGGTATCTCAACGAAGACTGTACGTTAATTCTAAGCGGAGTTATGAATTTTTTGGTGACGTAATTTAATACCAGGAAGTGCAATGATGACCTAAGAGATAAGGAAGATTTTATCGCCGCCCTAACATTGGAAGCTGAGAAATTCTGCCTTCTAGTATTACTGTGGCTTGTTTATTTTTAAACGGACAACATAGTGCCAGATATCATTGCGTCCAGGGCGGCGAGGCCTAACGTATTATTTATTTTTCGATAGGATGTGCCTTGACCTAATTAACAATTAATGATCCTCCCTCCAAACAAAAATGAAAATGTACTTACATGTCCTTGATCTGTTCACTACACTGCAGTAGCTTTCTTTTGTTGATAACATTTCCTGCAATATATTAGCCCAAGGCGGCGCATAGGGCAGAAGTCCCCGTTTTCTTTTCCCTATCAGTGTCCATATTAGGGCCTGCAATATATATAGAATAAGTTAATTACACAATTCTGCCAGCCCGAGAAGATAAATTAAAAAAATTACATCAATAAATGTTAACTTTTGTAACAAATATCTGCATGCAACATTCTCAACTGAAAAATATAAATCATAAAATAACCTACAAATAGATATATACAAAAACAAATATAAACAATATAAAATAACACAAAGTAATCCAGCTTTACAGAAAAAAATTATGAAACGTACAGGACGTTGCTGCTGACTAGCCTTCATCTACAAATAAATACATACACAAAACACAACATATAACCACGGAGAAGACTATCCAGTGACTACATTAAGGCATAAGAATGGAATGAGAAGAATAGGAAGCTGAAAAAAATGGGAGCAATGAAGAGAAAATGAACATTTGAAAGAAAGTTTTTTGGTACTCATCCTCAGAATACCAATGCATTGTGTTATTGGGGTTGTATAAGATCAGACCACCGGTAATCCACACAATATGGGTTGGCACAGCAAGATTATTATACTGTGTGGCACTGATGTGTAACACTCAGGTTTTCTCTTGCACGGATGATGGATATACTGTGGTTGTGTCAACCACAGCTTCTCTCGTTGCTGCTCATTGCAAGAGATAAAGAACAGATAGGTGTGAATGAGAGACAGCACGGATGATTGATTTAATATATATGTGCAACATGTAACATCATCTAGTTATTCTAAATGTTCAGGAAATGTGGCCGTGATTGTCAAAGGTAAAAGTAAAATTGATTCTGATTCTATCATTTATTGTGGGGTTAGATTTAAACCCCCAAAAAATTAAAAGAAAAAAAAAATCTCACAGTATTTTATTTAAATCTGATTATTTATGTACTGCTCTGCTTGAAAAAAAAAAGTATTCAAGTAATCCTTACAGGTTTGTATAGACGTCCTGAAAACTGACTGTTAAAATAATTTTCAGACATGTCAAATGGTGAAGAGAAGACTTTACATACGTAACACTACTACTATGAATTAAACTTCTAATTCTAATCTATTCTGTTTAATTTTAGTAATTAAACTGACGGTTCAAATGATAAAATAAGCAAAGGATCGCCTATAATAGTATAATGGTAATACTATATACTATAGCGCAGGTGCGCCATTCAGATTGGGGGGTTGCCAGATTGTTGAGCGTTGACCCAAGTCAGTTCAAAGTTTAAATAATGGCAGTTACCATAATTTACGCACGTCCAGACCGAACATAAAATGGGTAAATGACACCGAAAGAAAAGTAAACTCTAGAAAGTATTCAAAATATCCGACTCCAAATGAAAAGTATCTAGAATTGCATCCAGCATCCAAACGTCAGAAAACGGTAACCAGATGCCGGCAAAAACCTCTAGATCTGGATATAAAATATCTAGAATGGCAACTATGATGAGGACATCAATAGCAGGAAATAGTAGGTCGGTAATGTAAACAAAGATGGAAGCCTGTAAACAGTAAGAGTACAGAAACGCAAGTTAACAATTCTTTAACTCGCATGGGGACACAATTATTTTTATTGGGGATAACAATCTGGAAAATTATTCTTGATATTTAAACAGCTTCGTTTATTCAGACTCCAGCTCTGTATAAACGACTCTGTCTATTCAGACCCAGTTCCGTATAAACTACTCTGTCTATTCAGACCCAGCTCCGTATAAACTCTCGGTATGTAAAATTGAACGGGGGATTCAAAAATGCAATAAAAAGTTAAGTTTTCTTTAATCTACAAGGAGTTATAAGTCAAATTAGCTTACTATTCGTGAATATATTCCCCAAAGTGCAATAGAAAATAATTTCTCGGCATTAAAACTTTGGTGCTCAGTAGAAGGACCAATACTGACAATATCAGAATAGTTTCCCCTTCCGTTGTACCAAGCTGCTTTCGTTTAATTGACATTTAGATGGACATGGTCACAACCGGAAGTGATCGTTGGACGCAACAAAAAGTTTCGCGAAATAAATAAAACCAAATCCGGAACCAGCCGGGAAAGTTCGATAATTCTGACATTGCTATTATTAATCTTTAAAATTGTATTTACTTTAACTTTAATAGTTCAAGTTGCACATTTGAGTGTTACAAAGTGTAGCGCAATCGATATGCGCGGCTGTCATGACCCATGGGTTTCCAATTCACAAAGTCACATCTTTGCAGAAAATCTGTTTTTCAACCACAATTCGAGCAAGTTTAGCGATGAAACTATACTGATTCAGGGGCGATATTTTATATGGCAATTAAAATTCACATTAAACAAAGACATCTATTGGATCCATCGATTCATGATACGCGATCATTCCGCTGCCTCTGTCGGATAAGCTCCCCGGCAGTCAGCAGCTTGCACAGATCCATAGAGCACACATAATTCACAAACTTCCAGTTTCTTAGTTCTATATAATATTTTAGTTCATAATGTTTAATAGTGTCTATTATATCACCTAATAATTTTATGAAAATTAAAAAAAAAAAATGGCCAGCCGGGAATAGAACCCCAGTGACAAGCAGAATACTTACGACCACGCTAGCGAGGACACTATGATTGTTCCACAAAGATTATTTATATAGTCAAGCCGCCGTTGTGGGTTTCATGATCATAACATATTCGCCTGTTTTTCAACCTTGGTTAAAGCAAGTTTAGCGATGAAACTTTCCAAATTTCTGAAAAATTTGATGCAGAATTTGAAGATCCATCTACAATTGATGATTTTCTATTGAAAGTGCCAGAAAAAAAATTAATTACGATTCAGCGTGCCATTTCCATTTTTCTCTGCGTGCGAGGTCGCCTCAAACAAACGGGTCATAGGCGGATTATGAAAACTGACTTCAAAAATATGTTCCGTCATGTTAATTGATTAAAAAATAGTACAAGTATACAAATAATTTATTAATAATCTTTAAACTTGTGTTCTCTTTTAACTTTAGTAGGTCAAATTGCACGTTTTGAGTGTTGAAAAGTGAAAGTGTACATGCCATTCCGTTCGATATGCGCATGCGCTGTTGCCATGGCACATGGCCATGCGTTTACCCATTCACAAAGGCACGCTTCGCAGAAAATGTTGTTTTTCATCCATAATTAAAGCTAGTACAGCGATGAAACTTTCCAGATATATTTAAAATTGTATGCAGAAGTCAAAAATACATCTATAATATATGCAATTCTATCAACAACACCAGAATAGTGTTACAAAGTGCACTTGCCAGTCCCATCGATATGCGCAAAGAACCAAAACACATCTTCGCAGAAAATGTTGTTTTTCATCCACAATTAAAGCTAGTACAGTGATTAAACTTTCGAGATATATTTAAAATTGTATGCAGAATTCAAAAATACATCTATAATTGATGCAATTCTATCAACAACACCCCAAAAAATTGATTACGGTAAGTATGAAATATATTCTTATTTATATAAAAGGTCACGATGATTTTAACCAATCGCTGTGCACGGAATATTAGGCAAACCTTTCCTGGAAAACCCAGGATGACGTGTGATATTGTCACATGAGATTTGAATGAATGAATGACGTCGAAAGAATGCATGGTAAATAGATAGCGTTTTCTGGGACAAGGTGAATCATGGTGGAATGACTTCATACATCACGTCCGTTTTAATTTCGGGTAATGGCACGATGGAACTGACTACGTATATAGAGAATATTATTTTTAAAAATTGGGTTTTTGCTTATGAAATCATCACAGTTGGATACAGCTTGACAAGACTAATCCAACGAACGGTATCTCAATGAAGACTAATTCTAAGAGGAGTTAATATTTTTGTGTGGTGATCTACAACCAGGAAGTGCAAAAAAATCTTAAGAAATGGGTGAGTCACGGCTCAATAAATTGGAAGCTGACAAATTCTGCCTTCTAATACTGTGGCTTGTTTATTTTTAAACGGACAACATAATACCATATATCATTGTGTCCGGGGCTGCGAGGCCTAACTTGACATGTTATCTGTTTTTCGATAGGATGTGCCGTGACCTAATTAATAATTAAAAATAGCCGCCAATTGTTTATTATCCATTAAAAGTCTGTTGCATTGCTAACGAACCTGGCAAGATGTATATTTTATTGTGTGTTTTGGTAAAAGGAAAGTAAAGGTCACATTCCTCTTTCAATAGGATGTCGCGAGGATCAACTTCATTGCACTGGGTTTTACCCCATATGGCTCGGTCTCTTTCTGCAGGGCCGCTTGTCGAAAGCATCATATAAAGCATGAGAGTCTCCGAGAAAAATGCACTCGACTTTTAAGAACTTTCGATAGAATGTGCTGTGACCTAATTAACAGTTAAAAATAGCTGCCCATTTGTATTAATTAAATGTCATGTGAAATGTCCGTCATTGGTGAAAGAACAATTCATGAAAATGTACTCACATTGTCTTGATGCACCCATTGCTTTGCGACAGCTTTATTTTGTTGATTAAATGTGCAATAATGTAAGTAAATAAGTTTGTAACTGCTGCATAAATTAAGCAGTCATTTTTGCTAATAATTGATTTCTACTTCTGCTCTATAATTACACTATTTTGTATCTAAAAGTGATAAAGTGAAATTAATAATTGCATACTAACTTCTTAAAAAAACCATAACCTGTTTCACAATATTTTATTTAAATATAAATAAGTATGTACTACTGCGCTGCTAAGAAAAAAAGCTGGAGGGAGTCTCCGTGGCAAAGTGGTCAAGACGCTTGACTCGGACTCCAAAGGTTGTGGGTTCGATTCCGAGCCGCGTCCTTCGGTTCACGAATTAAATTTTTCAGAGACTCCTCTGGGTCGTCGCTAGAGCTACGGAGTTCATGCTCTGTGCGACGCTTTCCGCGCTGTGGAAAGAGACAGAGCCATATGGGATAAAACCCGGTGCAATGAAGTCGACCATGTCAACTTTTAAGCGACTTTATTAAGGAAAAAAAAGCACTCCGCGCTTACAGTAGTTACATGTTAAGGTTTAGATAGACGAGTCTGAAAACTAGGCTTTCAAAATTATTTTCAGTCATTATACACAGATAAATTACTGCTACAAATGAAACCTAAAATTCTGTTTAATTCTAGTAGTTAAATTGCCAGTTCTAGTTATAAATAAATACAGGTCCGCTATAGTTTAGTACTATTGTATGGGCGCCGCCATTTTGAATTTTGTGTTATGACTGCCGTATCTCATTTTCATGGTTGTGCTAAATATTTTTTCCTGAACGCTATTGAAAGCCATGATTGTTGAAACTCTTCACATATATGTAAAATTGAATGGAGAATTCAAAAATGCAATAAAAAGTCAAGGTTGGTTTAAAATACAGGAGTTATGAGACAAAAAATTAGCTTACTGTTCGTGAATAAACTTAAAGAAATTCAAGAGAAGAAAGCTCTAAGCGACAGTCACTTGCAGCCTAGCAGATAGATCACAGTAGCATTTATTAGAGTTGTTTCCTCCGATCTGTGATGTATGGTTTTGAATACATCAAATCTAAAGCAGTTGTAGGTAAAAACCGGAAGTGACTGGATGGTCACAGAACCTCTCGGGGAAAAAGCCCCAAAGCCCCCCCCCCCCCCACCTTCCCCAACCCCCAAAACACAAAGGCTGGTAACTGACATTGCAGTAGGGAAGGCAGATAGATGTGGGTCCCATTATGACATGGATCAAGTGTATAGTGTGGGAAAACAGATAAATTATCATGGCCTTGGAGAGAATGGTGCAGCAGGAAGTGACCAGATAATCTGGCAGTCATTCAGCACAAAGGCCAGATAGGAACACAATTACATAATCAGAAGGCAACTGTACTGGTACCATTGGTTGGAATAAATTGAGAATCTTCACTTGTTAAAGATGAGGACAGGAGCGAATTTGGGAATGCCTTTGGGAATGTCCCAAGTAATGTGATATGGGTTGTTTTTTTTTAGCTCTCTCACTTTGAACTCAGGCATATTCCATACACTACTACTTCTAGTGAGTTTTGTGTCTGGATTAACTTTTCCTATTTGCCAGTGTACCTCGCTATCAGGCGCGAACCCACTCAGACTTCAGTAGTATATGGGTTCTCGACTCAACCCAACTGATCCTGTGGAAACACTATCATCCATCATGTGCCATGCTGGTAAGCATGGGCGATCATGACTCGCCATTTCACTTGATCACCAGAGTCGTGGATCAGCTCAGTGTTCTTGTCTCAGTCATGCCATGTGGTCAAGCCATCCAGGTATTTACTTCTCTATCTTCCCTTTGTTCTCTTCCCCTTGATCTTGCCAGTTGTCACGAAGTTCTCCAATTTATTTATTCTCATAACTTGTCCAAACAATTTTGACTGTCTTCTTCTGCGTTCATCTGGAATTCTTATTTGGACGTGATTGCATTGTGCCTGTTTACAGCAGAGCTGCGTTCTTGCACCATTAGGCGGACACATCTGACGTCTGCGGGCATTTGTTGACCGGGTTAACCTTCCCAGGGGTTTCTTAGGACTTCTGACTCTCACTGTTGTGGTGTTACCCCCATCCGAGCTGGCACATTTAGAACAGCCAAAGACATCCTGGTCAGCCCTCAAGGGAAGGCAGGGGCAGACCATGGGCATTCCCCGCCATTTAAGGAGGCTTCCATAATTGCAGAGCCAACACACAGCGCTCTGGTACTGGGCTCACCCAAGGAATCGTCACGTCCTGCACATAGCTACTTAGCCTCACTTCCGCATATTGGGCCTTCCGTTCACCATAGGCTGTTCCTCCGGAAACCAGAAGAATGCATGCAGTCTGCAGATGACATCCACACAGTGAGCTTTCGATTCGGACTTTCCACATAATGGATTTGCTATCCAAGCAATATTCCATTTCTTGCCACTAGAACACTTTTTCTACCTTAGCCCACACATGAGCTTTCGAGTCAGACTTTCCACGTAATGGATTTGCTATCCAAGCAATATTCCATTTAGTGCCACTGGGGCGCTTTTTTCACTTTTATGACATCCACACAATGAGCTTTTGATTTGGACTTTCCACGTAATTTATTTGCTAGCCAAGCAATATTCCATTTCATGCCTCTGGGACGCTTTTGTAACAGACATACCTGTGGTATGAAGTGTGGCAGTCTAAATACTTCTTCATGCACCTTTAGATGTCAACCTGAATGTAGTTAAAGTAAACTGTAGTCAACTTAAGCTAAGTATAACAGCAAGACTGCTTAGTATAACAGCAAGATTCAAAATGTTAAAGAATCTGAAAAACGCAAAGGGAATTGCATTAACATCTGTTTTTTTGGACATCTCTAGGTAACGAAAGCTATTGTGGAATTACTGGCCATTGGATTGCCGATGACTGGAAATTGAAAAATGTTGTTCTTGAATACGTGAATGTTGTTGAACGTCATTATTCTGACAGTGTTGCCGAGTTGTATAAACTGTTTGCAGTAGACTGGGATATATTGAACAGAATTCAGGCTATAGTTACTGACAATGCAAGAAATATGGTTTCAGCTGTTGATAAAACCGGTTTTGCACATATTCCTTGTTTGGCTCATAACTTACTACTGAGCACATTACATGGATTTAAAGCCTCTGATACCGAAACATTGTTTGGGAAATGTCGAAAAATTGTCGGACATTTTAAACATAGTGCTGCAAACACAACCGAGTTGCAAAATTGTACTGAGTCACCATTGTGTAAGCTGCAGCAAGATGTACCAACAAGATGAAACAGTATGTTTATTATGCTACAGAGTCTTCTACAGGCCAGAGAAGCATTAGCTGTCTACATGTTAGATGAAAAGAAGCAATACAAAGGTTCCAAACTCACACTGGGGACTGGGATTCGGATTGGGAGAAGATTTCAAGATATGTCAAAGTTTTGGACTTATTCTGTCAGACCACGGTAGTGCTTGGCGGTCAAGATTATGTTTCATGTAGCTGTGTATTGTCACTGCTATCATCGTTGACAAAGCATATGACTGTACACGATGATGATCCGGGCTACATAGCTAAATTTAAGGCAGCATGTATTAATGACTCCAGTAAACGTGTAGCTAATATGACAAGTATTGAAATACTACAGATTGCAACAGCACTTGATCCATGCTAAAAATGCCTGAAGTGTTTGTCAAAAGATGCAAAAGAACGAACTTGGTCACGTATTGAACAACAAATAGCAGCTGATGTTCATGATGAGCAGATGGAGACTGCTGCAATGAATGATACTGACATTGACAATGAAACTATATGTGAACAAAATGAAAAGCTCATTAAGCTAATGAAGTCTGACTCAGACACGGAAGATCATGTCGACAGCTCTTCTGATGAATTGCTACGTTATAAATTGGAGAAGAAAGTTGCTGAACGGGTGACCCTCTACAATGGTGGAAACTTAATGAACATCGACACCCAGAATTGGCATTCCTTCCTTGCAAAGACCATTCTATGCATACCAGCTACCTCAGTTCCATGTGAATGACCATTTAGCTCTGTTGGTTATATTGTTAATAAGACACGCTCGTCACTTGAACCAAATACTGTCAACATACTCGTCTGTTTGCATAGTTGGTTATTAGATGACATATAAATAAGACAATCCAGTGTTATTTCGATTTTTGACAAATATGACTATAATGTGAGTTATGTGACTATAAATGTTTTGCTTTAATCAAAATTCGGGGATCTATCTATCTGTCTGTCTGTCTGCTTGTCTGTCTGTCTGTCTGACCCGGCCCAGCTTAGCCCAGCTCCTGGTGGGGAGCATCTCATTTAATTCATATAAGTAGTCATATAAGCTCCCATTCCCGACTATCTATCTGTCTGTCCGACCCGGCCCGACTTCGCCCAGGCCCTGGTGGGGAGCATCTAATTTAATTCGTATAAGTAGTCATATAAGCTTCCGTTCCCGACTGTCTGTCTGTCTGACCCGGCCCGGCTTAGCCCAGCTCCTGGTGGGGAGCATCTAATTTAATTCATATAAGTAGTCATATAAGCTCCCGTTCCCGACTGACTGCCTATCTATCTATCTGACCCGGCGCGGCTTCGCCCAGCTCCTGGCGTGGAGCATCTCATTAAATTCATATAACAAAAGAAAATTAACTTAAGAATGTCCTTCCACACACCATCCATTATTTTTAATGAAAACTGTTTTTAATCACCTACATGACTGTAGATAACTTCTTTAAACATAAAAAGATGAGTTAGAAAATTTTCACTATTTAACCCTTTATGCACTTACGTCTACTTTCGCTTTCGCTGACAGCTTGATAACGTGGCCGCCATTTGTAAACGCGATAGTATGAATTTGAACGGACTTTTAAGGACAATTTTTGATAGTTTTCGGGATATTTACGCTGTTTTTCACAATGGATTTCGACGATTCTTCAAGTGATAGCCGAGATTTCGCTAGGTTCATTTTAAATGACATTAAAGGGCACGAAGTTGACTATTAATCGGAGCTAGATATCAGTGCAAAGCGTTACTTTGCATTAGCAGTCTGAGTCGGACTTTAAAGAAAGTGATTATGATTCTGAAAATGTGTTTGTAAATTGCCGTATAGATGACGGAAAATCACAAGCAACATGCCGTATTTCGTAAATATTTGTGTTCATATATGGATTACAGACAACAATCACGTGAGTAACATATTCTACATGCTTTTCCCTTCATTGTGTTGTTTATTTAACTAAAATCGGTTGACTAACACCTTATTTGTGATGTTTTTACTAACGCGACCCGAAATTTTACCGAACCTGAAAAAATCTTGCCCGTTCAGGGCTAGAAAACTGACAAGCGTCTGCCCTGTAAAGGGTTAAATAGATGCATTATTTTTATGAAAAGTTTGAAAATGCCTTAAAGATTATATCATTATTTATTCTAACGCATATGCCTGTAAATAACTGTAGACAAAGAGTTTATAAACCTTTAAAAACAATGCAACAATCTATATATAAAATAAGTAAATAGCTGATTGTACACTAACAAACTATGACAGTTGGCTGCACGGGAATGAAAAGAAAACATGTAGAAAATTTCATCTCAATCGGATGGAACATTATCGAACGCATCAAGTACATCCCTACATATATACATTGTCTTTTATATATATATATATATATATATATATATATATATATATATATATATATATATATATAGATATATATATATATATATATGGGTACTTTGTGTTCTGTTTCAACTCTGTTGATGACATTTCTCTATGCCACTGTCTTAGGCTGTCAAGCATAATTTCTCTTGGTCAGCCCCCGTCTCTTCTACTGTCAGTTTTTCCACTCTCATGATGCTTTCCAATGCATCTCTTCTCAGCCATCTGTTATGCTTCTGTATGGGGATTATAGACCAGATTAACTCTTGTGAGTTGCTAGTTATGTGAGCACAGTGATACATCTCTTTCTCATTGCTTTGCTGCAGAATTATTTTAAAGGCACATTTTGTGGATATAAATCACACACAGTCATGTCAGTTACCTAATATTTTTTTTTCTTTCAGTTATATGATGTGTTTACTTCTTTCATTCACTTGAGCTGTGTTTTCAGTTTTAATTTCTCAATTGTTTTTCCATCCAGGGATTAAATAACAGATCAGCTCTTGCAAATAATCTTAAGAGGCCCATTAGAAATCTGTAACCTTGCTTTGTGCTAACGTGGGCTTCAAGTATGAATCGATACGCACAAGGTCTTATACCTGCAATGGGCACCCCACAGTTTGGGGGTGTACCAGGGGCTGCAGTACAGCATCCTCCAGGAATGTCAGGAGGTTACAACCGCCAGTCGGCAGCACAGTTGCCTGGTGTGCAGTCAAATCGAGGATCTAGTGGCAATCAAGACTTTAGACAGAGGGATGATGATAGAGGGTGAGTGTCTCACATATGTGCCACTGTCTTCATGTAGCTCCATATATCCGGTCCGACTTTTATAATTATTAGCTTGAAATGTTGAAGATGTATGTACCTGTTATGATTTTGTCATCAGTAGCTGGATGACATTCTGGTGTCACCTGTGGATGTACTAAGGCAGCCATTAACATTGTTCACTGCCTCTGATATGTGACTATTCATGAAATCTTGGGAAGATAGTGTGGTGGTTTCCCCTTGCCTTCCACATGGGGGAGTCTTTTATCTCTGCCTTTAACAGTCTTTTCCAGCCAGAGAGCAAGTGAGTGCCCTGCTCTACTCAGCTGCAGAGTTGTCCACTTATTCCTGTAGAAAGATTGAGAGCAAAATAGGCAGAGGCAGATGAAGAGAAATGATGCTGGATGGATTGAGATGGTGGCATGGAGGAATATCAGCAGCAGAGTTGGTTCAGAATACTGAAGACCGAGATCTGTGGGGAGACTTGAATGCCTATGCCAGCTGGCATTACACATGATGATGATGTACCTGTTGCCAAAATGAGTATTCTGGACATTTTTTTTACGCAGGCTGGGCCAAAGGCTTTAAAACACGGTTCATGAGCTGCTTACCAGGCGTTTGAAACTCAGCTGCGACCGATTTGTGCAGCAGACCGTGTTGCGCTGTGTTATAACGTGTTGGTATGGGAGCCATTCGTTCAGAAAGCAAAGGCAAACTACTGAACGTAAAACTTGCCTAGTACATTAACATCAGAAAGAGATAGTCATAATTTTTTGGCCACATTATGAGAAGACAAAAACTAGAGCATGTTGTGACAACCGGAAAGATTTATAGAAAGATAAAGACAATGAGAGAAAATTCTTGACAGTCTGGTGTCACGGCACGGAAGTCAACACATGAATTGATCCTTCTTTTTGGAGATGACAATTTGTGGAGCAGCATGTTAGCCCACAACAGCCAGTTAGCCCACAACAGCCAGTTGGGCACTTGCTGATGTTGATGGTGTCACCTGTTGTCAAGGTAGTGGATATACCAAATTCTCAATGTTTTGTCATTTTCATTTTTCATTAGTCTTTCATGCATTGATTTAATTGCATTGTGTTGGTAGTGCCGTTGAGTGCTGTATTGCATCCTTCTTCAGTGCTGTTAGCTCATGACTGCTGTATGAATCTCCTGACTCACATCAGAGGCTAATGTTTGAAAGTTAGTCCTGGAATATTCTGACACTATTTGTGCTTGTTTTGCATACCATAGCACTTTTCTTTGTTCATAGAATAAGTGTTAGTGACCAGTAGGTCGTAAATAACCATATGTTGAACTGTGGTGGGGAGGTTACGAACGTGATTCGCAATCCTGCATATCACATTTCAAACAGCTGCGGTGGTTTGAAAGCTGGTTTTCATACGGTAGCTTGAGGGCGGGCCGGTTGTTTAGACAGCAATGGCAAACTAAGTGTCATCTTGCCAAGAAATCACAAACAGCCAAAAATAATGCTGGGGTTGACTGTGACGTCCAGTAAAGAATATGCAACTGACTTTTAACTTAACATACATTGTTGGTGCATTAGTGTCTTCCTCCATGTTTGGCATAGTTGATTCAGAGGGGCATATGCCCACAAACGTCTCATGCCAGGGCCTCATATCCTTTGTAGTTCCTTCATCTCTCTCCCATTTTACCTATCTCTGTCTCCAAACCCCTTCTCCATGTGTTTTATAGAGTCCAGTATTTGTGAATTCCAGAGGACTTCCCTGGGAGTCTCTGTGGCGAAGTGGTCAAGCCGTTTGACTCGGGCTCTGAAGATTGTGGGTTCGATTCCGGGCCGCGTCCTTCGGTTCACGAGTTAAATTTTTCGGAGACTCCTGTGGGTCGTCACTAGAGCTATGGAGTTCGTGCTTGGTGCGACGCTTTCCGTGCTGCGGAAAGAGACCGAGCCATATGGGATAAAACCTGGTGCAATGAAGTCGACTTTTAAGTGACTTTTTTCAGAGGAAGGATTGTCTAGTTAACAGATTTTCTCACTGTGACTGCATCACCATCTTTTCCCGTCTTCCAGATTCTATAGAATTTATTGTTCTGTCCATGAGCTCCTCATTGGTGATTCTGTCATTGAGTTTAGTCCCTGTTTATGCAGGCACCTATTAATAAATCTTTATAATTTGTTGGCAATTGTTTTCTTTGTTCTTCATGTTCTGATTTGGATTTTATAGCTAAAGTTTTAATTGAAATTGGATAGCCATTCCACCGCCAGTCTGCCTTGATTGTCTCATGTCTCATGCTTGGTGGGTTACAGTATTATTATTCTATGCTTCTCGTAAGGGCTGTGGTAACATTAGGGTAATTATACATTGTGCTTGGCAATAATGATTAAAATTCACTACAGTTTTGTACTCAAGATGTCCAATTTTAACTTGAGAAGAGAATAACTAGAGGTGAGAAAAATTGGAGCATACTGTGACAACTGAACAGATCTGTAGAAAGAGAGATAGAGTAAGACAGCAGGAGAAGATTCTTGACAGTCTTGTGTCATGACACGGAAAGGCATCAGCGCAGATTGATACATACTGTTGAAGAACACAAGATGTGATGAAGCAAAATCATTCATGAAAGTCAGCAAGTCATTGATGATGATGCTGATGTAGAATTTGGTTGACACGTTTTTTATTTCCAGCCTCATATAACAATGCTAACTACAGTACAGTATTTATTTCATTAGTATTTATTCCTGCCAGCCCAGTGGTCATGTGTTTGAATTCTCCTCAGAGCGGGAATTTTTTCATTGACCTGGGCTTCCAGGTCAATCCAGGCTTCAAGGTCAACCCCAGTTTAAATTGGGTACGAGGAAATTTCATGGGAAGTAAAGGCAGTGTGTTATTGACCACACCACCAATCGAGTGTCGAGTGGTCTGGAATTATTTGGCTAGCACAATATACCAAATACATCTCTTGGAATGAAAACGAGTCCTTTGCTTTTAACTTTGCTGGCTTATTCCATTACTTATTCATATGCCACTGAGTTTTTCCTGTATTTTAGTGGCAATAGGTTTGGTGGCAGACGACCAGGCAACCGTTGGCAGTCTGATGCACCAGTGGAGCTAGATGAACCAAATTTAGATGAATCCTTGGTAGTTTTGGATCACTTTAACTCAGACTTGCATCTGGTCATTGACAAAGATGGGTATGTTATTTTTGGTTTGTTAGAAACTGTTTATTGTTTTATAAGAATGTTGTTTAAAGACCATGGGTTATTAAATAATCTGGCCTGTTTTGAAGAAATTAGATGTATATGCTTGTCCATAGTAGCAATGTTCACATTCTTGTCTATGGACTACACTTTTATGATGAAGAAAATAGCCATCAAATCAGCTGTTTCTGATTAGTTGCCATGAAATGATTATTCGTCTTAAGTGACTTCCTGTATCAGCCGTGGGCTTATATGTCGAAATGTTGTCTCTATTAAAATATCAATACAGTAGTTTTCCTTAAGTAGCCACTTTAGTAACTTTTTCTAAATTGCTTTTTAATTATATAACCTGCATAGTTGGATAGCTCTTGAAAAAACAAATCCAGCGATACCCTATTCAAGTCTGTGGGTCAATTTTAAGCCGAGATATTAATGTTTGTGTGTAAGTTTATAATTTACAAGGAAGATATAAAGAAAACGGTTTTGACCTTTCCACTTTTTGTGACCCTACCTACACACTCACACAACTGTTGGTTGCACTGTTGTCAAGGAGATTAACACAGCCGCTGACTAACACAAGGGCCTATAACTCTGCCAGTTTATATATATACACCCAGACACTCAGATATATACATCACGCCATGCCGTGTTGACGTCAGACCGCGCGCAGACTGCACGCGGCGAGACTTGTCAGCCAGCGTAGATTGCCGTAGATAGATGCATTTTGACAAAAGATGTTCCGTTGGAAAGATTAACAATTATCAATGATCCCACCCATGCAGAGTGATGAAAATTTATACACAAATACTAAATTTGACGTTGAATGCAATCATGCATTCATTGGCATGCACATCGCCGAATATTCCATAAGAATATTAAATAGTCATCGCTGACAAGGAAATGGCTATTTCCGGCCATTGAAATATCACATCAGATCATGCAATTTTCATCATTTTCGTTTGGGATGATCCTCCCGACTTTAATAGTCAAAAATGACAAGATTTACATAAAAATGGACGATACCTCTAATAACACATACTAGAACAAACAAATACATCTACATAAAACATGATTTGTGGCTCTACTTACGTCTGAAAAGGTCACTCTGTATCTCTGTGTGAGAAACGAATTTCAGAAACACGAGATGTACACACGTAAACCGAGGAGGGAAAAACTATATAAAGTAATTTGTCCCTTTTTTAACGCGAACTTGAAATAATCGGGGAATTTAACATAACGAGTACTCTATATATCCTTTAAATGGAGACACAAAAACGGAAAATAATCTCCGGTAAAGTACGGCAAATCGGAAAGAAAGTACCTATCCTTAAGCAACATGCTTTAATTTTATTTATATTACGTTTCTGATACCATCTTCACAACTTTTAGATCATAACTGACTCACCCCTACTTCCCATTGACTGCCATCCATTTTTTTACTTAAAATTCACATAGAGGTGTTTATGGCTACAATATCTCTGTCGGGTTGACCCAGCATAATAAAATCGGTACTGGAAACTTTTCTGGGAAGCACTGTAACCAGCATGACACCAAGTCATCTATTGCGTTTAGTTTGGTCAAGAAAATAGAAATAACACCATATTCCTAATATGGTCATGGATATAAGGTCCTTTAGCTTTTTGAAATGTATAAGGCAGATGTGGTGAAGGTCCTCTGGGAGCATATGAATAATGCAGAACAAATAGACAAGACAAATGGTCTAGAGAGAATGCAGCAGCAAGTGGTGGTCGGAGGATTTGGTCGGCATTCGTCACTCAGAGGTAAAGCAAAAGACATATAATCAGATTGCAATGGGCACCATTAGTATCGGAACTCTTCGCTGGCTGTTTAAGATGAGAGCTGAGCGCATATGGGAATGCATTGAGTGCAGTGATGTTGGTTCTTGACTCAACTCAACTTTTTGAAGTGCTTAAAAGCTGTAGGTGAGAAAAGAAACATGAGGTCTGAAAGTTTTGATGGAAGTGACTGATAATCTATCAGTGAAAGTATTTGGAAGATGTACAGAAAGCATGGGGCTATCTGTATGTATTTATGCAAATGTAGACACAGATATAGATATATTGGTGTTTTTATTTGTGAGAGGGATAAATTATTGTCCATTATTGATAAAATATGCTGCAATCTGTGTGCTGGTGTGATATGTTATAGTGTATTTTCTGTGTTTACACTAGGTATGGTGGATCAGTGCTTAATGACCCACCTGGGTTTTGCTTTACGTGGGCTGGAGCACGGGCTACGTATGGCGTGTGCCGGGGTAAGGTAAGTCATGAGGAATCTGTTCGGTGTTTTTAGACATGGAGTGTATTAAGGGTAATAGAGGACTTTTGGGTTTGTGTGTGTGTGTGGATATAATGTACTTTTGTATGGATGTGATGTGTAGACAATGAACAGACAAGCTGATGACATCCAATGACAGGGAAAATGTAAAGAATACCATATTTTTTATATATGTGCCTACAGGGGTACAATAATTCATGAGAGACTGTTTTGGTGATTTAACAATTTTTATGTTCTAGATATTAAAGTGTAGAATTATGATACAATGCATTGAAGTGATCCACAGTTGGTGAATGACGTTACATTTTTATAAAATAACAGACCCAAAGCTACCACAATAATTGATTTGGTGGCCTCATAAAAACTAGTTGCTAAATAAACCACATTACAAAAGCTATTTAAGACTTTTGGCATAGGCTCTGTAAAAGAAAACTAGGTACCACCATTAACTTTATATTCATGGGGCCTAAATAAGTAATGACGATGACAATAAAAACAGAAGTTTCAAGAATGAAATATTGTAAAGTAATAAAAAAAAAGATGGTGCACACACTAGAGGCGTTAATAGCAAATGCCACTGGTGATGTCATGAGCACTATCACTTGTCAGATATAAGGACAGATTGGCTGCCAATTTCTCTTGCTCTCAGGCCTTCATAATGTGATGGCACTATCACATCACAGTCCCATCCGTAGTAGGAAACTGCTTTGGGACAATTTTATTTTATTTTTTTTTAAATTAAAAGATAGCTTCCATGGCGGATACTGTTGTTGGGGTGTGAAGCGTTAGACCTTCACATATTCTAGGCCATGGCTAATGTGGTGGTCAGTTTTCTTTCTTGCCACCTTTCTTTCCCAGACAATTCCCAGACATTTCTGTAAATGTCTGGTACCCATTTTATGAAGCTGGATTGACCCTTGAACTGTGTAGATAAGAAAAAAGTAATCTATCGCTAGTGGGAATTAAACCTGGAGCACTGTCTTGGCAGGCAAAGAAGCGCCTGTGAACTAGAGGAAAACCATTGTATTGTTTGAAGCTACAACGGAGAACCATCACAAGTCTTGAATTTACTACTGCCCTTTTGTTCAGTGTCAGGTAAAGAAGGCATGTGGTGACAAGCTGTTGACCTGGAGCACTGTCTTGGCAGGCAAAGAAGCGCCTGTGAACTAGAGGAAAACCATTGTATTGTTTGAAGCTACAACGGAGAACCATCACAAGTCTTGAATTTACTACTGCCCTTTTGTTCAGTGTCAGGTAAAGAAGGCATGTGGTGACAAGCTGTTGATTTCTCCTTTTTCTGGGAAGTTTACCTTGTCAGCAAATGCCTGAAGAAGTTAAATGTGTCGGCCGCAAGGCGCAAATGTCACAGCTCTGCTATAAACAGGCACAACACAATTATCTCCAAAACAAATATTCCTGTCGAATGAAGATTTTTTTTCTTTTTGAAGTTAGGATGTTTCTAATATTGCCAAATACTGGACTTTCAATTAAATGATGGTCAGTAGTCTCATATTGTTTATATGCATTGATGTTACCCTGGATTATGTTATGATTGAATTATATTTGGGTCTTTGCTTAATGTGTTTTAAGTTTGTAGCATATACCTGTTGATCATTCTGCCATGAGGATGTTCTTCAATGCAGGTATTCTATGAAGTGCACGTTGTAGAACACTTACCAGTTGATTTCGGTGATGACCACAATGAAACTGACCCCCACGTTGTTCGTCTTGGATGGTCTATGGACAGCTCCTCATTCCAGCTAGGTGAGTTTGTAGTCTGTATGTACTCTTATATTTAGCTGCTGATTCAAATGTTTCACTTGACATCTTATCACTGTGTACCATATGCTGCTTGTCATCAACTTTGAAGGCTGCCATTTGTAGATTGTGAATAGGAGCCAACAACAGCTTTACACATGGTCTATATCACAAGTTTAAGATAGGGTTCTCTAATCTGTTTGTGTGCGTGACAGTTGTCCCATAATGGCCAGGCTTGCCCATCTACAATAATGAATATAAACATGGGCATCGACCAACTTCATTCCATCCAAAAATGTTGCAAGTTCATGAACCTGAAGCTAACTACCACTTTTAGTAGTGTTAACATGGCGGAAGCCTGAGCACAAATGAGGAAGAAGAAACTCTGCATCTGATTAAACACAAAGTTGTAAAGAATACACACACTTTGCACAGTATTAAAATTAGGCATTTATTTGTTTTTGTAATGTGTTTCAATCAGCATAGTAGTGTGGTACATGGTATATTTTTAATTGACTGTGCAGTGTTTGAAAATATTGCCGGTCCAAGTTTTGTATTTACCTATTGTGTTGCATGAACTTTACAGAGAGTGAATACAAAACTTGAACTGGCAATATTTTCAAACACTGCACAGTCATTAAAAATACACCCCATAGTAAGTATGCTCCATTTCCATTACATTGGACCAAAGCTCAGTCTTCAGCAGTGTGATAATCTTGTTTGTGGTCCCTGGTAAAAACAGGAATAGATTGTTTCCTCAACCAGTACAGCTCTAGGATTGAGCCATTTCATAACATGAATACCAAATAATTTTAAGGATTTTCTAGGAAGGGAATTGGCAAGGAAGACTGTAGGTCAGCTTATGTTATTATTCAAGACTAGCCTGTGTGAAAACCTAACACTTCCTACCAGTACAGATGAATCTGCCATGGAATTACCTTCAACTTTATTCTACAATGACCCAGATATGAGGATTGTTTGTCTTCTCCAGAGTTGGTCCCAACAGTTAACCACAAAAGGTTTTTGACCTCCACGGCTTGTGACTGGTTTGAAATCAAGTTACTCAGCCAGTTAATACCATATAATGGAATCTCTTTGACACACCATATTCTATGAGTGTTCACAAGCTGTTGATTTCTTCTTTGAAGATAGTTTCTAATATTGTGAAGCACTGGACATTCAAGAAGATGGGGTGTGTGCATAGTAAATACCCTGGAGTATTTGAATTATCTTTGGGTTGTTGTGTGTTTGCGAAGAGAAAAAAAAGGCTTGCCTAAAATCTGCATTTTACATCAGCTCAACAATCGGCCATGGAATCACCATATGAACATGTATGGAGCCATAGCAGCATACTGGCCTGTAACTGACTTGTCACAGTTTATTTGTGGTTCAGTCTTCTGCATTGGCAGGATGTTGTCTGTGACTAGTATGGTTCTGAGACTTTTAAAATAGCTACCAGAGATTTTCATGAGACCAGTATGGTTCTCAGGTCAGCAGAGATTTGTGAAATACAAGGGGCTTCTCATAAGTCTTTAGCCTGACCATGAAGGAGTAGGGGGAGAAAATTGAAATTTGGCACAGTGCTTATTCCTTCCCATTGTAGCCACCACCTGAATTTTTGCATTTTTGCCATCTCTTCAGAATAAAGCAACCTATTTTTCGAATTAAACCAGTTATCACAAGCCAGTATGACATCTTCGTCACTGTCAAAATGATTTCCTTTTAGCTGTTTTTTAAGATTTGGGAAAAGAAAAAAGTCTGATGGAGCCAAATCTGGAGAATATGGTGGGTGTGGAAGAATTTCAATATTCAAATCGTTGGCAGTTTGCAGCATAAACCGTGCTTTATAGGAGGGCACGTTGTCTTGAAGCAAAGGCAGAATTTGCGTATGTGCTATCCCTTGTTTTCTGGTCACAGCCTTTCTTAGTTTGATAAGGAGATCTGCATAGTACTGCCCATTAACTATGTTGCCATGAAGCATGTAATCTTTCTTCTTCTTCTTCTTTCGTTCGCTTGAAATATGTCTATAACTGCAAAGCTGTCTCTTGTATGAATTTAACTGTCTTTTTCAGTTCACTCAGCGGTCCATAGAGTTTATCTTCCACTGTCATCTCTCTAGGCCAGAAGGTTTGCCTAGATATGTTATATTTTGGGCAGTCTTGGAGTATGTGCTCTGCTGTCTGCGACGCCAATCCGCATGTGCACATGGCTGATGACACCTTTGATGTCCCAAAAAACAGTCAGCATCACTTTTCTTGCAGATTTTTGTGCTCTTGGCTTGACATGTGTTGGCGAGCCCTGTGTTTTTCACTGCATGCTGGCAATTTTGGATTCTGGGTCATAATGGTGAATCCAAGTCTCATCTACCACCACCATGGTCGTCAACATGTTTTTCAGCCGCCACATGTTGAGCAACTGGCCAAGCAATCAACCTGTGTTTGTTTCTGTTCACATGTCAGCAGGCACGGGACCCCGTGGGCACACACTTTTCTCATGTTCAGTCTGTTGTGTAAAATTCTAAAAACTACTTTTACTCAGTTTTGCTGAACCCGATATCTCTGCAGTTGTCATTTTCCTATCCTGGTCTATGATTTTCTTCACTTTTGCAGCATTTGCATCATTGTCACTCTGAGGACGGTCGTTCTGATCTTGGCAGATCAGCAACTTAGGGAACGGCCACACTTAAACTGCAAACACCTATTTTTTACAGAAGCATACGAAGGACAGACTTCCTCAACACTGGCTCCATCTCCCTGTCTATTTCTGTAGGTTTTTTTCCCTGTAACATCAAGAATTTTATCACAGTTCTGGCGTCTGATTTCTCCATTGTTCTGACAAACCGTTGGATGTGTAGATCTGGTCAGTAGGGTGTGTTGTGCCATGCACCATATCGGGAAAACCAGTTGAGGGAAATTCATAATTCATATGTCCATTACAAATTGAATGAGCTATACATGTGCCAAATTTCAGTTTACTCCGCCTACTCCTTCATGGTCAGGTTAAAGACTTATGAGAAGCCCCTTGTAGCTACCAGAGATGTCTCTGTGAAAAATATTGTCATGGGCTAATAGCGTCACACATCTAAACAGCTAAGTTACATCAAGAGTGATACAGCATTAGCTTTATTCTTTATTATTGTTTGGTACAGAAACATGGGCAATGATTAAACAATGTCAGGGTGAAACTGAATCTTTCAAAGCCGGTTTATATAGATTAATAGGAGGAATATGATAGGAGAAGAAAAGAAACTGGACTTGAAGAACACATTATTGAATGAGATCAAGGTCAGACAATTAAAGCACTTCAACCATGTAAAGAGAGACAGCTTCATGTTAAAGTTGAACAGTTAAAATTAAAACTGGAGGGAAAAGTGGTGGGGGAGTGCAAGAGGAAGACAACATTACTTGTGGGTTGACATTGAGACAAGGACTGGGAGAAGACCAAGTGAGTGGACCATGGAGACTCAGAATAGAGGGTGTTGGAGATATTATATTTGACCATCAAAGTGCGGAGATGGAACCTGTTAATGTGTATAACTTTTCATGCTCCTACTGCAGTATACAGTGTGGGATTCTCTTAACCTTATACACACACATACTTGCACACAACCATTATTATATTAATTGTCAGTGACATTTTGAATGTGCGTGAGTTCAAGAATCAACATCACTACACTCTGAACATTCCCACAAGTGCTTCGTCTCATTCTTCAGTAGCCATTGAAGAGTTCCCATGCTGAGGTAACCAGTGGCAGCTTAATTAAATGTCCACTGGTAGTTTCCCCTATACATTGAGTGGCATCCAGACACAGCTCACTGCCCGCTGAATTAGCCTCTCGTGGTGGTGAATCCTCTGCCTGTTTTACTGTACTTTATACTAGCTCCCAAGAGCCTTCAAGACATCAGCCTTGACATCAAATATCTAGCCTCCACAAGTGGCAGCACCAGACTTGCACACCCTCTGGTTTCTTAGCATGAAGAGGGGAAGACAAGCTCTGCTACTTTGCATTGGATTTGGAGAAAAGTCTCTACACCTGTCTATCAGCCTGTTCATTTCCTTGTACAATGTGCATGCCAAATTCAGATAGGTAGAGGTACATTTGTTGAAATAAAAAATATGGGATGCCTGACGGCGGGGGACACTGGTAATGGGGACAGCTAATCCACACGCAAAAATTAGTCCAGTGTACTTGAAGTAGTAGCACGTGTATGGACTACTTAAGTTCAAAGCGAGCTAATGCACACAACATACACAACATGGGCAATTTTAATTGAGGCACTGATGATAGCAATTCTGTTGCATCTCTTTCTTTTTTTTCACAGGGGAGGAGGCTTGGTCATATGGTTATGGTGGTACTGGCAAGTTCTCAACAAATAACCGCTTCACCGACTATGGTGGCCGCTTTCAAGAAGGTGATGTGATTGGTGCTATGCTGGATCTCGACTCTCGCCCGGCAACTATTTCATTCATGAAGAATGGCAAATGGCTTGGAGTTGCAACACCATTGCATGGGGTGCCAGTGGGTAACAAAGAGAAGGCACTTTTCCCCCATATTCTGTCTAAGAATTGCAGGTAACGTCATATTCTTTTACCTTTTTCAGTTGTTAATTATGGCCGTTATATCATCTCAACTAAAGTTTGATTTGACTTTATTATATATTTTAACTTTATTCACAGACTTCCTGGCTTATTGTTGGTCATGCTCTCATAATAATTTAACATTATCAAATTAACCTGTCATTCAGTCATGGAAATTAGATGATTGAATCATTAACACACAGTGTAAGCTGCCCAGCATATAAGTTTTTGGGGGCAAGAGATCTACTTAATATGCTAATTGGTCTCCTAAATTATAACTAGCAATAAGTTGGATCTGAAGGTTATATAGGTTTTTGAACAATATTTTAATAATGAAATGGCAGATGTACATGTTGACTATTGGTCAGCTTTGTATGCTCCAGTTTTCTTTTTATAACTTACTAACTGGTGCAGTGCAGATCATGATCAGTCCTCACTATCTGGTTCTGTTTATTAGTTCATACGCTGATAATCTGTGGTTGGTTGGTGAATCCCCTTGAAGACTGATTGGCGTTCAGGTTGTCAGAGCGCTGAAAAGGACTTCCTGTCTGTCGGAGGAGTGAGGTTAGCATAGAGATTTCTCTTCCAGTCCGGGGCCAAAGTAGCAAGACTGGCGCTGGAATTTTACATCTGCGGAGAGGCATGTTACAATGTCATGATTCAGCACAGCACATATGGGCCAGCTGGGATTAGGCTTTGGGATGGTCATGTTTCATCCACAGGCTTTAGGCATTTCATTATCTGCAGTAGTACCAGAGGCTGTTATGAAGAACTTCTCTTTCACTATTATTTGAATCCACTCCCTAGTGATGGTTTGTTATATCTGAACTTGTGTTACCTTGCCTTATGAACATGCTTGTCATTGTTTCACCATCATGGTTCGGTAGATCTCAACAAACATAAACAGTGATCTCATCAAACTTTATGCAGCCAGAGAGAGTTAAAAATTAGCCATAACTCATTCAAATGATTTAAGTTTCACAAGAAAATGTGTTGAGAATTGACTAACTACAGCTGAAATTATACACACACCTCTGGTTGGACAATTAAATAAATGTTCTGCCACCACTTTATTTTTGATCTGGCAGTTATAAGTTAATACAGAAAAATATGAAACATTCTTCTTCTTCGTACAACTTCAGACATCACCCTGAATATATTTAAAGAAAAATGCAGCCTGCTTGAGGTTGTTGACATCTCCATAGTTTGTCCTCAAAATGGAGCGGGTGTGGGCCAAAGTGATTTTCACTGTTCAGCGTGTCAATATAATTTAATATTATGAATATAATTCAGTGTTATTGTGTAGAAACATATATTGGAAAATGGGGTCTATTTAGTCTTGATGTACTAAAATCAGATTTGGTCAATAAACATTGGGATGAAATGTCTGTGATTATGCAGACTTGCTTCACTGGCTTCAGAAACATGAAACATGCTGCAGTATATGTGCTACCTGATGAGCTAATCTATTAATCAGTCAGGTGCAGTCTCCTCAATGAAGGTTGGCTGCAATGGATCTCCAACACTGCCTCTCGCCCTGACTGTACATTCTGTCAGATTGATGTTTGCCTATCTCTTGATGTTATCTTCCCACTTGTATCATTGTCTACCTCATGCTCGCTTGCCCTCAACCTTACCCTCCAGTATGGTTTTATGAGTATTATGTCTTTTAACGTGGCCAAAATATTTAACTTGCCTCTTTTTTATTTCTTTCATCAACTCTTTTCATTCCCAGTTTTTCTAGAACCTCTGCATTTGATTGTTTTTGTTTCCATGAAATACGGCATATTCTTCTGTATATCCACATCTTCGGGGCCTCTATTCGACTTTCTAGCTAATAGGGATGAGCTACATTACTAGGAATTTAAAATGTATAATGCTTGTTATAATTACATCCTAGCTGAGCAGGTTGGCTATTCCATTGTTATGTTAGGTTATTTAGTCTAAAGATTGTTGTGAAGTTTTTGTAAACATGTTGATCCACCTAAATGTAGCTTTCATCATCATGTGCCATGCCGATAAGCATAGGCGGTCATGCTTCACCATCTTACACGATCACCATAGTCATGGATCAGCTCTGTATTCTTGTCTCGACCATGCCATGTGGTAAGCTATCCAGATATTCTACTTCTCTGTCTTCTTTTCCCATAAATGTAGCTTTATGACTGCCTAAAACCTTTTCTTGGGAAATTAATACTGATTTCCACATCCTCACAGGGAATTTACATGCTTTTAATGTTTTGTTGTGAGTAGATATCTAATTATCGGAAATTTTCCATGGCATCTTCAGTTACGGCCTACTACTCTTTATGATTTTCAGCTGTCAAGGGATACTTAGAATTTACAGTGTGCACGTGGAAACTCTTTTTCTTTGTCCTTACGAGGGAAAGCTACACATTCAGTTTACTACCTTGGGATCAGGGGGACGTATTACTTATTGGCATTCCTTATTTTTGAAAAATGTGTCTACATCTGCATTCGGACCTCGAATATTTTGTGAATGCTGTATCGTTAAGTCCCATTACCCTTCTTTTCCTATATATGTTTGTGTATATGTGTGTCAATGTGGGCACACTCAAGTACATGGAACAATTACAGAACTTTAATATTGTCAAAAACATTACACATCATTTGTCATCCAGGCTTAAAACTAACATCAGACTTCCATGGCAAGCTACCACACTATAGCCTGATTGAAATGGCTGACATGATTAGCTCTTCGCAGGATTGTTATTTATTTGGCTTAGAAGATGAGAATTTTCTTCTTTGATCAAATATGTGTCACTAAATGAATCTTTGAAATATTCAAGCTGATGCAGCTTACACTACTGTAATCTTACTGATTATACAAATTGCAGAGATGCCTGATTCATACCATCACAGGCCATGGTTATCTTAAAACAATGCTCTGGGTCAGTAGGAGTTAAAGTTATAACTGCCAAGGACTGAATGAGTACAGTAGCAACTATAGAAGAAATACTTAAAAGACCACAGTATGGTTAACTCATTTACTACCATGGGCCAATGGCAGCACCATACATTGTGTCGTTGGAAAAATAAATTTAAATAAGCCGTAAACTATTAATTTTGCACACACACAAAATCACAAGGACAATATGTGTTGAAAATCCACCAAACTTCATCCAAAATTATACACACTTCTGGTTGAAAAATTGAATTAAAATAATTCCATCACATGTTTTTAATCCATTAAGTGGACTTACAGAAAGGTGACTACTGATATATATATATATATATATATATATATATATATATATATATATATATATATATATATATATATATATATATATATATATATATACTTGCTGATAGTATGTGTAATGCAAAGGGTACAACAAATTCTTTCTTATAGTGCGTTTAACAGCAAGCGTTTTTACAAATGCTTTCTGATGTGAGTTCACGCAAATGTTTCTACAGAAGACGCAAATGTTTCTACAGAAGGTATACTTGCCTATAGTGAGTTCGCAATAACGATTTCTACAAATACTTTTGTGTTGTGAGTTTTCATGAAGAGCTTCTACACATACATGGGCAAGTAGTGAGTTTACAACGGTTTCCTCAGATATGTATACATAACAGTAGTGAGTTGCTACACTTACGCACACAGCTAATGAGTTTACAGTGAGTAGTTTCTACACGTACACATGTTGCTAATCAGTTTACAGCAATAATTTCTGCACATATGTTGATAGTGAGTTTACTACATCTGAGGATTTCATCAGATACACTTGCTCATTGTGGTGTAAACAGGTTTCCTTGGATAGGATATGTTTGTGAGTTTACTGTGGATAGTTTTTACAGACAGATATACAAATTGAACTGAGTTCACAGAGTTGAGCTGAGCTAAGAACCGACATCACTGCACTCGGGATATTCCCGTACACGCTCTGTCCCCTCGATGAACAGCCAGTGAAGAATCTAGACTACTAATCACTGCCCACCGCTATCTGATTGAAAGTTCTCCTGGTCTTTACTCTGTTTTGTGATTCTTCCAGAACCCGCGCTGATCCCCTGCAATATCATTGTTTCCACATACGGGTTCTCAATCTATTCCCCACCTTCTCCACCTGGTCCCACAAGTGCACGACCACCTCCCCCTTGTCCATAAGTAATCTACCACCAAGAGGTGCATTCCCTGCCAGCCTATCAGCCTGTTAATTCCCCTGCACTCCCGCATGGCCTGAGCAAAAAATCCATACAATTCTCACATAATGTGACCTCTGAAGTGAGGATAGCTATTCCATACAAAATATTCTTTTCTGCACCTTACTAAGCATACTCCTTGAGTCTGCAATGAATGCACTGTGTGTTGCAGTGATCTCCTCTAACCAACGGAAAGTTGCTGTTACTGTTTCCGCCTCCATTCTCAAGCTGGAGGTCGTAGTAGTGAGTTTACAGTGGAAAGTTAATACAGGTATACACACATGCTGATAGCGAGCTTACATGAAAGGTTTATCAGATATATACAAGAAATATGTCGGTACATGCTACATGGTGGTGGTGGTGATAATAATATACTGATAGTAAGCCTACAGCAATAGTTTTTACAGATAAACATTGACAGCTAAACAACTGCAACAGTTTTCTACAAATATATAAATTGGTGAAGTTTATATTTTCTTGATATAAATGCTGGCGCTGATTTTCAACAATGGTTTATTTATATGTACTTAATGGCTGAATTTAACATCATCAGGGGGTCTACTGATACCATGCTGTTTCTGAATTTACAGCAGAGGTGTTTACAAGTACATAAACTGCATTCACAATATATATATATATATTAATAAATGATTGCTGCACCAAAGGTTTCTGCAGGTACCACTGCTGTAACTGTTACATCAATCATTTCTGCACGCATACACATTTATTTACTGGAAACATGCCTACAGGTAGATGTTCTGTTACTGTGCTTACAACAGTGTGACTACAGACTTGTTCTGTGTGAACTTACATTAAAGATTTCTACAGACATGACTACAGATATGCAGGCTGTTGCTGTGTTACAGCTTGGTATATCTACAGATAAACTTACAGTATCAGAGCTGTCTGCAATATTTCTACAGATGTCTTTATTATCACTGAATTTACAGCGCAGTCTGTATATATACATAGGTGAATATTCAGCTGTTTCTGAATCGTGCAGGAGAATATAATGTCATACTGAGTATAAAACAGACTGGATGTAGTAGTTTAATACCTGTCTTACTGCCAAGTTATATTACGTGTGTAGCTTGGTTACTATATCTGCCACAGACAAATGCAGGTGATCATATTTCAATTATAAATCAGCAGTGGATCTAACTAGTTTAAACACTAAAATAATATGCAACCCAGCTAATGTGTTTTTTGGATATATACTATGTGTGTATGTATAATATATAAATACATACATACTACACGCGCACACACACACACACACAGCACACACACATACATATCAAACTATTCACCTTAATATGGCTATCATAGTTTCAAATAGTACTTAAGTTCAAGAAATACCAGTCATAAATAACCAACTGACCTTCTAAACAAGGATTTTCATCGTATAGAGCTGCATTAAACAACTTGAAATATTATATTCTAAATAATGCCAATCAAGAAGCTATGACAGCTCAGTGGCTAACACGCTTACCTTGTGGTCATGTGTTTGAATCCCTTTGAGGTGGGGATGTTAACAATGGACCTTGGGCTTCCAGATCAGCCCAGCCTGCAGTAGTAAGTAAACCAGTAAAAACATGGAGATCAGTATCATGTCAGTCACCTGTGCTTCACAGGACATTTCCTAGTGTCTATTTTAGGCTGGGTCAATCTGGGCGCCCAGGTGAGTTGTTAAGATCTGCCTTGATGCAAATATGAAACCACGACCAACTGACCAGCAGGCAAGTGTGCTAGTCAGCTGTGCACTCTCAGCCTAAATGGAGACCAGGAAATGTGGGAAGTAGAGCAGTCAGTCAGATGTTGACCACATCACCCAGGGAGTGTTGATGGGTCTATAAACAAGTGGGGCTAGCACCATATACCCAGTATGCTTCAAGGTATGGTAAAGGGCCCTATTCTTATCATTTACTCAGTGCCAATTAGCAGGCATTCAGCTGTTCCTGGGTGGCTCTTCTAAATTATTTATATTGTGCCTGTATTTTATACAAGCATACATCTGGTTGAACTGTAAGATTACCTCTATTTTATACAAGCAAGCGTGCGTACATACATACAATTTAAATTTTTTTTGCTTTTTTTTTAAAATTTCCATATTCTTTTTCTGTTTAAAATATTTTTTTTCAGTTACAATCAATGTTGATGCTTTGACCTTAATTTTGAAGAATTAATTGCTCTTTGCATCCAACATTGCACTTAAAAAAAATAATCAGGCTTGTAATTATATTGTTAAAATTAGTTGCATGTCCTTCACAGGACATAGCAGTCGACGCCAGGCATTTTGGCTGATCGTGATTCCTGGGCAAGTTTTATGTTCATTAGTTTGCCACTGCTTTCTGAACAACCGGCACCTATACATGTTTCGAAAAAACCAGCATCGCTGTGTTTCAAACCCGGGTATATGGGGTTACGAATTGCGTCCGTAACCTCTTCGCCTCGGGGTCTGCTTCTTTTAGTTAATGAACCTGCAGGAGCAGCAAAGCACAGTCTGTAATTATATATTGTGGACCAATTCATCTAAAGCACAGGACTATAATTAGTTATTCAGACTTCAGTAGGACTACAGTTAGTTATGCCCACTCACCAGTCTGGCATACCTAGTGCAATGCTAGTCTGGATGAAATATGCCCTCGGTACAGATTAGCCGTGTGAAAAATTGTACCAGAGACTGCACTTTTTAGTTGATTAGGCATTTCAGAACATCATGAAGAAATTGCAAAGCAAGCATCAATGATGGTCTTTACTTCAGACTCCTTTCACACACACACACGTTTTAATATTAAGAGATTTCTACTTCTACTAAAGCCACATAAATATAACGTATGCGGAATAAATATAATTAAATATTACTACATGGCGTGAGTTCAAAAGGCGGGCGCCCAAATATTGTGTACCTCAGTAGAAATAATAAGACATGTTCACTGTATGTTAAATATGTGGTTAATCTTGACAGTTATGAAAATCAAGGACATAATTACGAGGGCTATTCCAAAATCAACCTCTGATTGACTGGTAAAAATTTAAACAAATTGACAGTAACATCTGAATATATACAAAAGTTACACACATCACTGCATTACTTTTCCACATAGTCACCACATAAATTCAGACATGTACCATGGCACACATTTCCGTAACCTCTCATCAAGGAATGGCGCCACCAGGGTATTTAGCTAGTTGTTGACTCCATCCATGAGCTCCTCAGCAGTGTCAAAGCGCTGGATAGCCAGCCAGACCTTCATCTTGCCTTAGATATGATAATCGCTTGGTGCCAAGTCCGGGCTGTAAGGGCAGTGGTTGAAAATGTCCCACTTAAACTGCTCAAGTAAAGCCTTTGCACGAGTAGCAGTGTGGGGCCGCTTGTCATGCAGGATAATGACGCCACTGGTGAGCATTCAGCCACATTTTGACCTTCTGCTTTGAAGGAACCGAATCACACCACAGCTGGCGAGAAAGGCAATAACAGTGTCCATGTTTATTCGTTTGCGATTTGTGAACCACTAAACAAATGCGACTGTAGGTTGATGTGTAGTGAGCTAAAAGACTACTGAATGCTGCAAGCAATGAACGGTGTCGCTATGGCAACTGGTTTATTTTTACCAGCCAGTCGGAGGTTGAATTTGGAATAGCCCTCGTTTGTGTGCATGTTCTTCTGTTTGTGTGCATATGTTTTTGTCTGAAACTGGGATCACTCTACTAGTTGCAACAGTTTTGCGAGTTCTGTATATAAATGTGTATACTCATACACATTATATATGTGTGTGTGTGTGCCTGCCTGCCTGCCTGCCTACCCATACATACACACACTCATGCTTCTTTTATTAATTCATAAATGCATACAGACACATACTCACATATGATACATTGGAAGCCTAGTGTACATGTCCTCTGAGAGATGAGAGGATCAGCAAAGTGTTGAGGTCTTCGAGATGGAGACTGGAATATTATGTTGCTATGAGAAGAAGGAGATATCATTTCATGTTAACCGTTAGGTTTAGTGTAATGTGCCTTTGCTCGGCAGTTTAAAAAGTTCCTAATTAATTTAAAGTTATCATAGAAAGACATGTCGTCTTCACATGTCTTCAAGCAATCATTTCAGTCTTACTATGGAAACAAATGAGAGCTGTCTAATCATCAATTAAAAGATGTGACTGTGGAAGGGGCGGGAGGTGTACTGGGGAAACAGAGAAGAGACCACAAATTGGATTTAAGAGGTGATAGATAATTTACACGTGAAAGCAACAGAGGCAGGTCATCTGGCTTATAATAGAAACAAATCGACAAAAGACTTATTGGGGGGGGGGGGGGGGGGGGGGGGTCTGCAAAAGCCACAAGATGATGATGACACATTATTTACAAACATTAATATGTAAAATGTGTAATCTGAATGTCATGTCTGTCTTGATTTGCTTCTGTTATGTTAGTGAACCTGCAGGAGCTAGCAAAGCACGGGGAATTACCAAGGAGTTTATGTGTGTGGTTTGTTTAGTTTTTTTGTTTTTTTTTGCATTGAAACTTGCCAACACCATATTCTTCTGTATTTTAAAATTCTTTGTCCTATTTTCTCAGTCCACTTGAAAAGAGGATTGGGTGTAAGTGACTTTGTCAGCCGTATTACAGAATGTTTCATAATGTCGCCATGTGCTTCTCTTATCTGATCACATGTAGATTCAAGGTCAACTTTGGCCAGATGGATGCGTGGTACCCACCCCCTATGGGTTTCAGATACATCGGGCTCCTGCCGTTGACGGAGAGAGTACGGGGCATGACCCCTCCTGCAAGAAAATCTGATTGTGAGGTAAATCTAAAGGAACCAAAATTGGGCAAAAAAACTGGAAGAAAAAACAATTATGCAATAGATCTCTTAATAAATGTGGTTGTCAGTTTGGTTAATATAATAGCACTTTGTAAAAACCCATGGATGAAATTAACATGAAGAAGAATCCTAACTGGCAGCTAATCCACTACTGCCATAAAATTCCTGGTTCAGTCTCCTGAGACACATCTTACTGACTTGGGTCTAACAAGTCAAAGCATTGTAATGTTGTGCCAGTAAGAAAAGACCTCAGGATACCAATAAACTCTAAGGGTAGAAGAGGAATGGACTGAGAAATACAGATATTTCATGAAGAGGTAACTGTATACTGGCTTCATGAATGTCTTCAGATATAAATTTATCTGTGAATTACTTAGAATTTCATTTTGTAAGGAAACGGTGATGTGGTTGGTTTTAAATCCTCTGGAAGACCGTTTTAATTCCTTAAGTTCAAATAGACCGATGCTTAGATCATCTATGTCCAGAAAGGGGCTTGCATCCTTAGAGTGAGAACAGTGTGGAAACTTGTCTTCCACCTGGTACCAAAGTACTGTCTCTATGGGAACACTATTTACATGGAGACTGGAAGCGCATGCAAGGCCGGTAATGGAATTTCACATCTGCGTAGATGCATATTAGGATGCCGCCAGGTTATGATTCAACACAGCATATACTGGCTTGGATTTGGGATTAGGCCTGGGCTGACTGGCTGAGATTAGTCCTAGATTGACTGGCTTGGATTAGGCGTATAGTGGCAATGTTTCCTCCATGGGTTTTACATAATTCATTGTCAAATGGCTCCAACACACAACCATAGAAGCAAAATGCTGTCTTTTAAGATGGCATTTTTCAAGAATTTGAGGATTAATTATATGGTTAAAGTAGTTTGAAATGGAACTTTGAACTTAAGTTTTTATTCCATGCTTGCCACTGACAGCATATATTTGAGTGCATACCATGGAAACCAAAATTAAGTTTGCAATATTTTTTTCTTATTGGATTTAATTTTCTAGTCCAGTGGCCACTTTAATAGACGATGTGTTTTAATATCTCTGTGAGGAAAGATTGAATACAGAATATGTTCTTACATAAAAGATGTGGTGGCTAGGGATTAGTGTGTTCACTTGCCAACACAGTGGTTCAGGCTGATTCTTCAGTAGTAACATTGTCATGGACAGCATACAGCTAGGGTTGACACAGCCTAGTAAAGTGGGTGCTGGAGTGTTTTGATAACGTTCTTGAAATTCAAAACAATGTTTTCCCGTAGTGAATTTGAATAACGAAGACACAGACAATAGATTGCACGATTTATTGCCTGGCATATTTCGCTGCATCTCGTCAGGTACATACTGCAGAAATCACACAACATAAAGTGAAATAACTAGATAAATCCTTCAATCTGAAATATACACATATTCGCACAGTAATGTCGATTGTCTACCACGGTAATTTTAAACTGACTAACATGTCTTTCTGCTTGCACAAGGCCGGCTTATGCAGGTTGATCACTATGGCTTCAGCAAACCTTAACAACCGACTATTCTGTGTGTTGAACAACACACGGAAGGCACTGTCTCTTTCAACCACATGACCACTCTCGAGCATGTGTCTCGCGACCGATTAAGCAGGACTGTTCCGGTGTGTCGGCCTGCCTAGGCTACCATCTTCTGTGTGTAGTATCTTGTCCACCCAGTTCGGAATGTGTTCCAACACCCTGTTATGTAACTGTCGCTCTGTTCTACCTATGTAGATGGCCTCGCACCTGCATGTAAATTGGTAAATACAATTCGATTTGGTGTACAAAGCTACAGGTTCTTTAACTGCTGGGTGGGGATCGGTGTGGTTTTGTACCTGATAACCTGAGTTGCAGCACAGAATGTTCGCCCGCCTGCTGTGATGAGCCGGTCCTGCAAACGTTGCATTACGTCATCTCCTCGGAAGGTTAATGTCTGGAAAGGAAAACCAATGAGGTAGAGAGCTGGTCACGTCACATCATGCAGGACGTAGTATATGTGAGGACTTAACATTTCAGAATCCCTGGCAGTATGTGCCATGGGATTAACTTTACGCTTGTTTTGTTTCATATCAAAACATAATAGATTTGAAAGTATCTGGAAGATTCTGAAGCAACTGTAGTTAAAGGGGTTTAAAGGCAAGAACTTTAGCATTGCGTTCTGTTTCATATTGTTCAGTCTTCTTTCTGTAAATCCCATAGTTCCAGCAACAACCCCCAGGGATCTCTGGAAAAAATAGCGCTTGTGAACCAAATGACGGAATCAGAAAAGTCTGTAGTTGATTGGTATTCACTGAGCAAGATAACGACTAGACGAGAGAAGTAGATATCAAGCGACATATTAGACAAAAGACAAGGGTTGTAGCAACCCTTGAAAATAGGGATCAACCCTTGAACACCAATGTAGATGCTCAAAGTTGTGGAAAAATGGGTAGAAAGTGGCTAAATATCTTGAAATGTTGATACATAGTCAGGAAACTTGAAGGTAACTGAAAATTCAAGATGCTTTCAGTTGTTGTAGTTGACAGCATAACCCATACAAATGTAGACAATAAGAATGCTGCAAATGGTTTTGGTTGTTTACGGTAAAGTGTGTGAGTGCAGTTTAGCGATTGGCCAAGATACATGACCACCATAACTTGAGACTTCAAGACTAATTCTGGTTGTGGATTTTAACATAAGTGGCATAGCATGCATAAGTGTAAGCATTGAAAACACTTCGGAGTGAAGATAATGCCAGGTGCAACATGCTTGTTAAGCATAGCATAAAACATTGTAACGGGGGAGGGGGAAGATAACTTTGTTTCAGCTTTGTCCGAGTACAAGTCTCCTTTTAAAATACCGATGGACTTTTCTCGACTATAGTGCATGGGAAAAGTAGCGTTATATAATATGATCAATGTATATTTTGTGTTTCCTGAAGACGGATACATGGCAAAGTTGTTTTTCTTACTGTTGAGGAAAATTATCATACATGAGATGTGATATATTACAGTGGTTTTAGTTTTGTGTGTCAAAGGGAAGTTTATTTCAATCGCACTTCTGAGTAAAAATACTTCAGCGATATGCAGGTGACAATATTGGGTGAGTGCTGGGCAGGAGTGACCCCTACTAGCTGCTACTGTATTACTACTTCTGCTTCTGTTGTTACTACTACAACTACCACTATTGTTATGTTATTGTTAGTAATAGTAATTAATATACTACAGTAGAAACCATTACTACTAATATTGCTGCTACTTTTAACTTCTTTTTTTCCCCGCATATCCTTTACAGGATAGTGCTGTCAATATCAGCATCTTTTAGCTGATTGTTGATTTCTTAGCAAGATTACGCTCAGTAGTTTGCCATTGCTTTCTGAGCGACCCGTAAGTTACCGACGCGGAGAGAACCGCTACCGATTCTCGCGCACGTCACTTCACTCATGAGAGTATACAGGATTACAGAGAAAGTCGTGTCACCTCTAGACCAGGGAGACCGGCTACTTTTAACTACAGGGTGTATTTTTAATGACGACTTTTTTTTGTTGAAAATATTGCCTTCCAAGTTTTGTGTTCACCGTGTGTTATGTCATGGTTCAAGCCCCATTTAAAGTTCAGAATATTACTGCTACATGCAGATGTTTTAGTAATTGATCTCAGGTGCATTGGTGTTAATTATTGTAGACACAATATTTTTGGTGGAGTAAGTGTTTCTTATGGTGGCATTTTCTAAATCACGTAATCTCTTATGGAATTTAGTCTGTATGCTCTCTGGATCTTACTCCCCGGATTACTACCTCTAAGGTGCACTAAAGGGAAGAGTTTACAAAAACATTCTCCACGCAGTCAATGAACTTCATGTTTCAATCGTCAACATTAATAACATTACACTGTCCAAACTACACAAGGCCTTTGATAACATGAAAAAATGTATCCATACTTGCCAACTAAACCGTGGTGGATATTTCCAACATCTTTTGTGAATATAACTGTAATATGGAAACATATACCGAAAATAAGACATGTGTAGCAGTATATGTTGCATGAACTCCACAGACGGTGAATACAAAACTTGGAACTGTAATATTTTCAAAAAGTCCACAGTCATTAAAAATACACCCTATACTATTATTTGTAGGTGCTACAGCTACCACTAGCTCAGGTAACATACCACTAGGGCTACCACAGTTAAACTGTTGCTAGTAACTGTCACTACTACTATAATTATTACTGCTGCTACTACTACTACTACTTGTTACTACTATTTGTAACTACCACTACTGCTTCACTATTGCTTCTACTACTAACTACTATTACTACTCCAACTACTACTACTACTTCTATGCCACTGCTGGTACTACTACTACTTCTACAACTACTGATACCACTGCTGTTACTACTACTGACACCAAAACTACCACTGCAAGTACATACTACTACTATTATCTGTAACTACTACTAATTCTATGACTATTACTGTTACTTCTTCATCTGCTGCGTTCATCCGGAGTATTTTTTCAAACGTTTTTGCGTTGTGCCAAGTTTTGCGCCCTTAGACAGGCACATCTGACTTCTGTGGGTGTTTGTTGACCGGGTTAATCTTCCCAGGGGTTTCGAGGGACATTCGACTCATGTTGTGGTGTCCACATCCCAGCTGGTCAAGTTAGAATGGCCAAAGACATCACGGTCAACCCTCAAGGGAAGGCAGGGGCAGAGCATGGGCATTCCCCGCCATCCAAGGAGGCTTCCATAATTGCAGAGTCGACACACAGTGCTCTTGCACTGGGCTCACTCTGGGAATCATCCAGTGCATGGCTGCTTCACTTCCTCACTTCCATATATTGGGCGTTTCGTTTGCTACTGGCCGCTCCCCACGCAAACCAGGAACGATCACTCTGCAGACGACATCCACTCAACGAGCATTCGGTTCGAACTTTTCACGACTTCTGCGGGTATTTATTGACCAGGTTAACCTTCCCGGGTGCTTCAAAAGACATTCCACTCTCACTCGAATGTTTTTGCGTTGTGCCAAATTTATTTGCACCTTTAGGCCGATACATCTGACTTCTGCGGGTGTTTGTTGTAACCTTCCCAGGGCTACTGTTACTTGAAACTACTGCTACTGGTATTACTAAAACTTTCTGGTCCCCAAAATGGAGGATAGGCAGTTGAGCTGTTGAGGCCTCTGGGGTTTATGCTTGTGGCTATGGTTTGCTTACACATTATCCTCATGTTGGACTTGTAGTGAACGGTTCCGTCGCCCTGCTACTGAGTTGGGTGTGTGGAGCGACACTGTGAGCTGTGAATTTTGTGTGGAGTCCTTTTACTTCTGTCTGCAGTTGTTTGTAGTGTGAACTGCATGTTCAGAAAAATGGCCGCTGGCTGGTCACTGAACTAGCTGGGTCGCCTTATGCTATAATATGTGATTGCTGGTTTTCTAGTGACTGCTGCTTCCATCGTCAATGAACTGTATTTTTTCTGGCGGTCTTTTGTGTTGGTATTGTAGCAGCAGCCTTATACATGTACTTGTGTGCGCATGCTGTTGGATTGTCGGTATTGCTGTCTGCTCTACTCTTCACATGGGACAGGGAGGGGCATTTTGTGTGATATTCACTGGCACAGGAACGGAACATTATGGGGGTGACCCTGTGCCATTAAGTTGGAACCGTAACTAACTATCATATTACAGTCCTTTTATACCAGATAGATAATGCTCAATAATTATTTGCCATGTTGGTTGCCTTAACTTTATTATTTTATGGTCTGGAAAGTAATCTTTATTTACCAACACAGCATGATGACTGTAATTATGCGACGTGGATAAACTTAAGACATATGTTAACATGAACAACATTCAGATACCGATTTCCGTCAAGCAATGTTTTGACTTTACAACTAATCTAAAGTATGCTCCATGCTTTCTCACCATCGCTCAGATAACATACCATGCTTTCTCACCATCGCTCAGATAACATAACATGATTTCTCACCATCGCTCAGATAACATAACATGCTTTCTCACCATCGCTCAGGTATCATAACATGCTTTCTCACCATCGCTCAGGTATCATAACATGCTTTCTCACCATCGCTCAGGTAACATAACATGCTTTCTTACCATTGCTCAGATAACATAACATGCTTTCTTACGATTGCTCAGGTAACATAACATGCTTTCTTACCATTGCTCAGGTAACATAACATGCTTTCTTACCATTGCTCAGGTAACATAACATGCTTTCTTACCATCGCTCAGGTAACATAACATGCTTTCTCACCATCGCTCAGGTAACATAACATAATTTCTCACAATCGCTCAGATAACATAACATGCTTTCGTGCTTTCTCACATTGCTCAGATAACATAACATGCTTTCTCACCATCGCTCAGGTAACATAACATGCTTTCTCACCATCGCTCAGATAACATAACATGCTTTCTTACCATCGCTCAGGTAACATAACATGCTTTCTCACCATCGCTCAGGTAACATAACATGCTTTCTTACCATTGCTCAGGTAACATAACATGCTTTCTTACCATTGCTCAGGTAACATAACATGCTTTCTCACCATCACTCAGGTAACAACATGCTTTCTTACCATCGCTCAGGTAACATAACATAATTTCTCACCATCGCTCAGATAACATAACATGCTTTCGTGCTTTCTCACATTGCTCAGGTAACATAACATTCTTTCTCACCATCGCTCAGGTAACAACATGCTTTCTCACCATCGCTCAGGTAACATAACAATTTCTCACCATCGCTCAGATAACATAACATGCTTTCGTGCTTTCTCACATTGCTCAGGTAACATAACATCCTTTCTCACCATCGCTCAGGTAACAACATGCTTTCTTACCATCGCTCAGGTAACATAACATTCTTTCTCACCATCGCTCAAGTAACAACATGCTTTCTCACCATCGCTCAGGTAACATAACATAATTTCTCATCATCGGTCAGATAACATAACATGCTTTCTGACCATCGCTCAGGTAACATAACATAATTTCTCACCATCGCTCAGGTAACATAACATAATTTCTCACCATCGCTCAGATAACATAACATGCTTTCTCATCATTGCTCAGGTAACATAACATTCTTTCTCACCATCGCTCAGGTAACATAACATGCTTTCTTACCATTGCTCAGGTAACATAACATGCTTTCTTACCATTGCTCAGGTAACATAACATTCTTTCTCACCATCACTCAGGTAACAACATGCTTTCTTACCATCGCTCAGGTAACATAACATGCTTTCTCACCATTGCTCTGGTAACATAACATGCTTTCTTACCATTGCTTAGGTAACATAACATGTTTTCTTGCCTGAGCAATCTTCTGGTATACACCTCTTTCCATGAAAACTACTCAAATCTAGAAGAGAAAAACCATCGATAAACCAAATATTATGCACAGCAGTCGAATCTAGTCATATCTTTAAAGTATGGCTTATCACATATACTAAGATTGTAAAAGAAAATGTGATTCTTCAGCCTTTTTACCAAGATTGTTAAATCTGGATCTTGTATGCATCTAGTAGATCTAAATGTGTGATTCTTGAGTGCATGTGGTAAGAATTAAATCATACACGTGACGTATTGGTATATTCTAAGTGGCTGTCGGAAACAGGATGACTAACGTTGCCGTCCAAGTTACAAGACCTTTACTGTTTGCGTCAAGATAACATATCAATGCAGAAATCACAAGTCGGCTCGCAATGGTGCAAACATGTATAATGGCATGTTTATTATTATTTCTTGATACTCGGAAATAGAAAACACATAAACAACAAGAACATACAGCACTCATATTTAAAACAAGCAATGTAAATGTCTAATGATGGGGGGGGGGGGGTAGGGAGACATGTTTAAAACAATATTTTTTGAACTGAAATTGAAAATTTTGGTGCCAGTTGACAATTTTCAGGCACCATGGTGACCAGGTGCCTGAATTTTTCTACCCATGATGAGATGATGAGACGTACAGTTTCATAATTCCCTGGCATACTGAGATGAGGGCTCGAAATCAGAAACTGATTATTTGGAAACAGACCGCTTTGTGTTGATCCATTCAGAAATCGATGGCAAACAACCGAACTAAAATTGCCTAGGAAATAACAAACTAATAAATGCTGTGGCTGATGGCAGTGTCCTGTAAAGAACATGAACTAACTTTAACTATATCACCCACACTCCTCACCATGTCTTACATCTCAAATACCACCTCCACACCCCGTCACGTCTATACTTATATACTTCCCACTATGTCAACATATATATATATATATATATATATATCACCCCACCCCAACTGGCTCTGTGTCAAAGGGGTTACAGGTGCAGTTTGTAAATCCTCATACCGCTTTCGGAACACAGCTGTGGGTGATTTGGGAGCAGCCCACTTTGCATTGGTTTTTATAAAATGGTATGCCTGCCTGCTGCCTAGAAAGCAATGGCAAACTTCTTAACATAAACTTGCCAAGAAATCACACACAGCCACAAAATGCTGGGGTTGGCTGCGACGTCCTGTACAGGATATGCAACTAACCCCCTTTTAATGCATCCAAGTGATGCCATTAGACTTACCAAAGTGATGGTATTATTTTCACCAATGTAATAATGATATTAAATATATTGAAGCAGTGATATTTTACATTGCCTTTTAACTTGAATTTATTTGCGTCTTCATCTAATTACATGTGTCCCTGAACAGTGCTGTCTTATATCAGCCTTCATGTAATCACTGTCATGTGCCATCTAAACAGTGGCACGTTATATCATTCGTTATGTTATCACTATCATGTGCCAGCTACCACAGTGTACTTCTTATCAGTGTTGTTTGCCAGTCAAGAACTGATAAATATCAACATTAATATAATCACACATTTGTAAAGACTAACATCTTATACTCAATCAATCATTCATGTGCCATGCCGGAAAGCATGGGCGGTCATGATTCGCCATTTCACTCGATCACCAGAGTCGTGGATCAGCTCAGTGTTCCTGTCTTGTCCATGCCACGTGGCCAAGCCCTCCAGGTATTTTCCTCTCGGTCTTCCTCTTGGTCTGTTCCCTTCCATCTTGCCAGTTGTCACTAAGTTCCTCAATCCATTTCTTCTCATAACATGTCCAAAAAATTTTGACTGTCTACGTCTAATTTCTCTAATCAGTTTATGATTTTCATTTGTCTCCTGTAGTACTTGGTCATTGGTTTTTCTATCTGTCCATGGTATTCTTTGCATTATTCTCAGAAACCACATTTCTGCAGCCATCAGATGTTTTTCAGTTTGACTGCACATTGTCCAAGTTTCACATCCATACAAAAGAACGGGCTCTATTTATCCCCTCAACACTCTTTTTCTCGTTTCAATTGACATCTTTTTATTGGTCAGAATGTTTTTCATCTTGCTAAAAGCTACTTTCGCCATGGCGATTCTTGTTCTAATCTCTTCAAGGCATCTCTGATCAGATGACCAGCCATCCACTAACATGTTATATCTATCTTGTTTTGATGACTGCCAGTCAGCTACCAATATGTTAATTCAGTCTAAAAGTAGTAACTACCACCTGCCATTCAGACACTGAGAATATGTTAATCAACTATCAGCTGCCCACTGTCTTGTGCCATCTGAACTGCAACTTGTTCTATCAATCTGCCATATACCAGTAAACATTGTTGTCATGCACAGAAAGAGTTGGCTGAGATTGGTACTCATAAGACAGACTATGTCATGCAGAGCGAGAGTGAACTAAGACTAGGTTTGCGAGAGATATAAAGTGAGATTGTGTTAAATGACGACATCACACGTGTTGCAGTAACTGTTCACCAAGCGCAATGTCTACAGTGGACAATGAATGAGCGCCAGAACATAAGTGTGAGAGTGACTCGGCTGGCTGTAGAAGTTCGTTGTTGAGTGAGTACCATCGTGAAAATAAAGTGTATCTGAAGCTGCCATTGTGTGTCACACCCACTACATTGAACACATCTGTAAGAAGTTTGTGAGCGAGCCAAGGGACAAGAATAGTCACGGTTTCTACACTCGCCACACTGATAACTCTAGACACCACCATCACTCAACAACCCCAGTAGCATCATGGCAATTGTACATATGGAGCAGTCAAACCAGTGTCCCTATCTATCTATTTGTTTTTCATATTTATTGCTATAAAATTGTACATAGTAAATCTACGTTTATTTAAGGGAGAGTGGTGATTGTGTTTCCAGAAAAACATGTTTGGATGACACATCACAGCTGTTTTATGTGGGCATGCTGGGTAATGTTTAAATAGCACAACAGCAGCATAACCAGTGCTTATATCAGAGTGCTAAAAAGGTTGCCCATAACTTGAAAATATGAATATGGGGAGAATAATTATATTTTCTAAGTCATACTAAGGCTGTGAACATGACACTTATTTATACAGGCTTTGTGAGATTAGCGTAATATTGTGTCAAGTGGTCTTTCCCCATGTCTGTTCTCGAATAATGCTAAGTCATTCCTTGAAATAATGCTGTTCTCAATATGGCAGCCAGACCGCTAAGCCATCGTCATAGAAATTAGTTTAGTCTTTTAGTCGTTGGATCAACATCACGGCACACGGTTTAACCCATAAGTGCTCCGTTTTCCTCCTAACTCAAACCTGAGTTTGGAGAAACTCAGCTCAATGCACGAACTCCGTTGCATTGGCGAGGATCCTGAAATGCTTTGGGTAGATTTTTAACTCGAAATTTTGCCCGGGCAGCGCCATTAGGCTACTCTTTATTCGATTTCCAACTGCCAAGGGATTTTTTACGTGCGCAACAATACACACGGGCGTCCGATCTCACTACCCAGAGACCAGGGAAAATTACTGGAAGTCCAGGTGGATTTTTATAAATAAATCCTGGTCCTCACCGGGGCCTGAACCCGAGACCTCCAGCACTCGAGGCGGACACCATACCTCGAGACCACTCAGCCCCCTTTCATGAAAATTAAGCCAATCAATGTACATAATAAAGACAGCTTTTTAATTTATTCAGTTTTCCCAGAGATTCTCATTTCTGGCTACACAAATTCCCCAACTGTTTTGTTGACGTTTACCTCCATACAGAGTAAGACAATTAGTCCCTCATGCATGCAGAATGAGTTTGAACCTTCTCCATGCAGTATAAAACCACAGCTGACTTTCCTGTCTGGTTGTTGAGGTACTCACCTCAGCTTCTAATGCTATTCTTGTCAAGAATCATCAGTCATATACGTCACCTTCCCCTGTCGAGTTCAATATACATACAGGTTGGCCAGTGAAATATTTGTCGATATTAATACGTACAGGCGGTATTCAATTAATTGTTTCTGAAAGTTATAACCCAGAACTCATTCAGTCATTATAAGAATGGGGAATCCGTCATAAATTGGCATGGAAAACCTTGTACTTAGACTTTTCAGTTGCTGGTGCACCCCAAACTCGAGTCAATAGTGCCACTGCTTATACTGAGCCTCCATCATGCATTTCTGTTGTCTGTTGCTGATGTGCTTCACCTAGCATGTCATCTGATGCTCTGCAGCTAACTGTTATGTTAAGTGCTAGCACGTCTGGTCACTTTAAAGTAAGCCTATACTTATTTATCATTCAGCATTATTTACATGAGTTTTACTTATATATAACAATTGCACTGCGGTACATGCATTGATATGTAAGGGGACAGGCTTATGGAGATGTTTGAATTATGGCAGTCAACTGGAGCCGAACATTTCACTGGTGGATGTTCCCATATATAGTGTATGAAAGAAAGCATTATGTGTGTTGCATGTTTTGACAATGTAGAGCTGAGACAATAATGGAAGCCTTTATCAACATGGAGAGTACTACAGCTATATACTGGCTTTGATATCCAGCTAAAACATGCGAGGGAGGTTTGGGGAGTGGAGGGGTATATTGTACAATCAGATATTGTTCCTTCCTGCTTCATTTTTGAGACTAAGTTACACTTTGCTGAAATCTTTTGTTCTGCTAACAGTTTTAAACTGTTAGGCATCTTGTTTGTGAGAGAGATTGATTATCTTGTTTTTGTTTTTATTGTAAAATTGAAAGTATAAGACACATTTGAATGTTTTTTGTCTTGTACTGAAACCAGTAAAAGTACCGACAACCCGGTTATACGGTGTACTGATATAACGTTTAATTAATCATTTTAATTGAATCAATTGCTGGCTTTATCTGCTCTTCCAATTTCCCTGTGAATTAAATTGCTGAAGAATATATTTATTAAACATTCTTTATTACTATCACCCATGGATCTCAATACTTGGCTTGACTGCAGATTAGTTCACTAAGTGAAAACATATTCATTATTTCTGTCCACTGAATGCAGATGCTGTGGAACAGCCTTGCATTATATTTATGACTATTGTCTTTTGTCAATGCCAATAACAGTCACTATGGCATATTTAACTATACCTGTAATTGCAGTGCATGGTGTAAGCAAATACCAAATTTTACTATGGAATACTTAATTACTGACATAGAAAAACATTTCTTACAGCCATCTCTGTGCATGTGAATACTAGAATGTGCAATGACACATTTAAGCATTTGAAAACACATTCTGTTTGCTGTGTATGAGAATATGAGACAACTAGTATTGTAAAAAGTAACTTAAAGGGCCCCTTCATGTCCTGAGGCAAGTTGAGTACATGGTGCTAACCCAACCCCGTGCTTGTTGACCAGTCAGCACTGAATGTGAGATGTGGTCAATATTGTACCAAATGCTAGAAATAATTATAAAAGAATTGATCATTAAAAACCCTTGAAAAGTCACATTTTATATAACTGTCTGCTGCATACTTACATGCTGGAATTAGCTGTAAAATACATTCCGTATATCCACCTGCTGTGTGTATGAATGCTAGCATTGACTGAAATCTTTATTTAAAACATTTATTTATTAACAACTGTCTGCTGTGTATTCTACATGAATGCTAGAATTAACTGTGGAGTATTTACAAAACCATATTAACCCTTACCATCTGTCAAGTATGTGAATGACATTCACAAATACTGAACTGCATAGCTATTTCAGATGCTAACTGTAGTTTTCTACACTTCCATCATATTGTATGCTACACATTCCTCTAAATTATAAGATCAACCATCTTGCAGACATTCAGTAATGTGATGCCAAGGCTATTTGAGTTTCACGTCACGTATAGATGCTAGTGGAGTCATGTGTGACATAGCAAACTACCCATTGACATTAACGAACGGACCAGCTTTGTTTCTCAAATTTGTAGAGTTTGGCACACAATCACCTAACATTCTGGCTTTCCTATTACACACCTTTCACATGTTATCTATATATGTAACATTTTCATGCTGCCTGCATTTCTGTAAACGATTACAACAACCAAGTCTAGTCACATCACAAATAAATTGCAAAATCAATATCCATTTATTCATACATCTATCCATGCATACATGATTACATACATATATATTTTTTTAAAATTTGTCACATGCAGTTATTCTCACTTTTTGTGGTTCTGTTTAAAACCATCCGGCATAACAAATTAATTTTCAATGTTATTGGTATATGATGCAGAATACTTGTAGCAGATAATCTTATCTTATATCTTATAATCTTATCTTATCTTATGTAATGACACGAGCAACATCACTACAGAGTGGGTTTGTTGCAGTTTGGTCAAATTTGTGGTCCAGTGATTTCGGAAGACATCTGCCTGGTGTCTTATTTTCCTAGCTTTTGACTATCTGCAGCCTGCCTGTAAAACAACATGTGTTGTCACTCTTTGATTTGTCCAACTAAGGTGACTTTGTCAGAAGCTGTACTATAGAAACGTGCCATTGCTGTGTCTGGGAGGGTTCAACGGGCTCAGAAATAAAGGCCGTTTGTCCAAACTATAACATATTGCACAGCTGAAGATTTTTAGTTCAGAACCAATGCCTTGCGGCTGGTTAGATGCTGATGGCATCACCCATTGAGTTCCGATTCGTCTGTAAAAACTTGGGACTGGCACATTATAACCGTTACAACTGAAGGCATGGAAAAGATAACAGTGCTTTACTTTTTGGATTGATGCCTTACCGAGAAAGTAGCTACACTACTACCAGCTTAGTTCTTGGGGGTCATGGGTACATGAAGTCCACTACCAAGTTAAAGTGGAGAATCTGGGAAGGAAGTATCAAATTGTTAATGACTTGCTCCGATTTATCTAACACTGCTATTTAATATTGTGATGGTTGAAGAAGAATATGAGCACACAGTCACTTCTATATTTAGCAGTCCGTTCTGAAATAGGTAAAGGCTAGACTGCTGTACTCAGCTGAAAGGCAAATAATTGTGTCAATGAAGATACACCTGAAATTCTAACATTTTTAAGTTGTTTTAAAAATTGGTTTGGTGCGTTTACTCATTTTGAGCTCAAGTGTAGTCCTTACTTCTGCTACTTCGAGTGCGTTGGGCTGATTTTTGCATATGGATTAGCTTTCCCTATTACCAGTGTCCATAGACATCAGGTGAAGCCACTCCGACTTCATCGGTACTTTTAATATATGTCCCCAAGTCAAGGACGAGAAGTCAACATTTTAGTCCAACTGTCCGGTGTAGGAGTTGAACCCACTACCTTGGCATCAGCACATTTTAAGTTTAAGAGTGAGTGCTCTTATCCATTCATTCACGCTAACTTCCAGTCATTTTTAGTAATTAGTTTCAACCAGTGACCCCCAGTCGTGTCTGAGGTGTTGCCTTCTTGGCGACACGCCTAGCACCCTCAGACAGACACACACACACACACACACACACACACACACACACACACACACACACACACACACACACACACACACACACACACACACACACACACACACACACACACACAACACACACACACACACACACACACACACACACCACACACACACACACACACACACACACACACACACACACACACACACACACACACACACACACACACACACACACACCACACACACACACACACACACACACACACACACACACACACACACACACACACACACACACACACACACACACACACACACACACACACACACACACACACACACACACACACACACACACACACACACACACACACACACACACACACACACACACACACACACACACACACACACACACACACACACACACACACACACCACACACACACACACACACACACACACACACACACACACACACACACACACACATCAGCCACACACACACACACACACACACACACACACCACATATATATATATATACACACACATATCTGTCTTCATATTAAATATGCTCATTCGTTCATTCATTCAGTAACATCTTTGCAGAACCTCGCTCCCATAACAACCTTCCAGAAAACATCTCAGTCTTAAGCAAAATGTCCTGCGTCCGATACACCCATCTGGAGATCATCTGCCACATTCTGCACCTATCTGCCCGGGCATATACTCCTCCGCTGTTCTCTCCAAACTTTCATGACGTTTCAAGTGACCAAAATATTTCAATTTTCTTTGTTTTATCATCTTTGGTAGCCAACCTTCTTCAATATTCAGATCTTTTCGTATGGATGCATTTGTTCTTTTCTGTGTCCAAGATATTCTTAGAACCTGTCTATAACATTTATACTCAAAGGCATTTATGCGCTGTTAAATTACTACAAATTGAAAACATGATCTCCAGGACAATAATACCCACTTAGGGAACCACTTGTGTAAACTAATCACAAAACTCTACCTGCAAATATTAACATATTAATTATAAGTAGGAGATGTTTTGTGTTGATTTTAAAGGCCAAATACTTTCTGTATAATACCAGTAAATTGTGTGACTGATGATGCCTGTTTTTATTTTCTTTAACATAACATGGACACTGGGCAGTTAGGAATAGCTAATTCAGCGGATGTTTTTCTTAGTGCAGTGTGCATGTCCTGTGGTGGCTGTTGAAGTAATGAAATATTTTATTTGTGAACAATTTGAGTGGTTGTGCCAGCTGCTGTAAGTGTTGCTAATTTACTCTCTACCCGCCGACGCCATTCTTATGTGGGCACTGAATTGATGTAGCTGATCTATGAACATATAGCGTGAGTTGGTGATTCTTGGAGGTGGCTAGTGTGTTTTCTCTGGAAAGTTTAGGTGTGGTGGACATGGGGCATGGGGAAAAGCTAGGGCTGTTGTGTTAAATACTGAATATAAAGGAAAGCCTGGTATCTCATCTCCGTCGCCAGTAGGCTCTGTGCTTGTTTTATGAAACCCCTTCTAGGGATTGCGACACATGCCCGTCATTTGCCATTAATAAATTGCTAGCATTGACCTGAACCTTCATCATCATCATCATCATCTTCCACTTCTGCCGCCAAGCGTCGTGGGGAGGAATAATTTGCGCGCCCAATTGGCGGCACTGGATAGTGTCATTCCGTGGGATTGTACGATGTCTTTGTTGTCGTCAATTCATTTTCTTCTTGGACATCCTCTTGGTCTCGTCGCAGATGATCTTTGATGTAAGGCCAGTGATGGTGTTGCATTCTAACGACATGGCCAAACCACTTGATTTTCTGTCTTCCAATAAATGTGGCACAGGGTGTTGAAACTTCATCAAGGCCAGAATTTGTTAAAAATTGACCTGGGCTCCCAGGCTGACAAAACTTGCCACATCACCCCTCGTGTGCTAATTAGTCTGTACAAAAATTGGGCTAGCACCACATGGCCTGAACGACTTAATGCATAAAAAAAGGACCCTTGTGTTTAGGCTTGAACTGAATCGGCAAGCGATCTTGGAGTTAGTGGCCCCTAGAGATGCAGTCCATGCAGCCGGTCTCCGTGGCCAAAGGCTTGCAAACCCGGTTCATGAGCCGCTTACCAGGCGTTCGAAATGCAGCCGCGACCGATTTGTGCAGCAGACCGTGTCGCGTTGTGTTATAATGTGTTGGTATGGGAGCCGGTCGTTCAGAAAGCAATTGCAAACTACCGAACGTAAAAGCTTGCCTAGTACATCAACAGCAGCTGAAAAATGCGGGTGTTGACTGCAATATCCTGCAAGGGATATGCAACATGCCAGAGACCATGAAGTGGAAAAGCCTCTGGCACTAATCAGTTCATTCCCCCAAATCACGGGTAAATGATGTCCATCAAAGGTGTGCCCTACTAATTTGAGAAATGGGTTCTAACATTCACCGAGTAGGATTCCTACTCAATGTCCAGTGAATTAGAATCTTACTGGGACTGTGGAATGTCCTACAAATCTACCCAGGAAGTCAAGAAATGCCATAGTGTGCATTAAAAAAGATGCACATACCTCATTTCTGCTGTAAACAATTATGTAACAAACATATTGGATGAACATAGAAGAAAAAGAAAGTGTAGGGTATATACAAGGGGGCTTCAAGTGAAAAACCTTTAATGTTTGAGTGTTTTTTGGGGTTTTTTTGGTGAATATATTCTGAAAAAGTAAAGAATAATGTATTATTTTTCGATGCAGTCACCACAATGTTCAATGCAAGTCTTCCAGCACTGATAAAGTGCTTGGACTCCTGTAGAAAAAAATTCTCTTTGTTGCGTGTGTAACCACTCTGTGTCACTACTCGATGTGCCTGATAGAAGTCGCACCATTTAGAAACTTCCTACTCCACTCATACATACACTTGATGGACTGATAAGCATGCATCACCATACTGGACCTTCGTTCGCGGATGAATTTCTGTAGGTATTCACCCTGCTCTGGATCTTAAAAAACGGATAATAGAACGCTACTTCTCAGGTCAGTTTATCTAAATCCGCCCAATGGGATTCAAGCATGGGGTCGCTGGCACGGCAGGGCAAGCATTCTAGCATGGCTCTCTCATAATTGTATATATTAGTCTGAGGAGCGGCTAGCCAAGTGGCTAAGAATTTTCTCATTTGGGAGACCCAGGTTTGAATCCTCGATAAGGTGTGGGGTTTTTTTTTCTGTCTGGGCAAAAAGAAAACCCTAACCTGCACAGTTCACGGTGACTGCACTAGCCAGGCGGCCTTAATTCCACAGGCTCAAGACCCTCCTGTCATACACCCCAAGGTACTATAGGCAGTAGATAAGTTTTTTTTCCTTTACAGTAAATTATCTAATGACAATGATACTGTAGTGTCTTGTAACCTAATGACAACAGCAGACCAGTGCCATAGTAATTTAGTACTTTGTTACACAATGACAACACCAGACCAGTACTATAGTAATTTGATACATCTAGTATTTTGTTACACAATGACATCAGCAATTAACTTCTGATATTATGTCCTGCCCAGATGATTATGATAGTTGGACTTCCTGGTGCTGGGAAAACCACATGGGGCATCAACATGGAGAAGAATCACCCAGAGAAGAGATACAACATCATAGGAACAGATACCCTGATAGAGAAGATGAGAGTCATGGGGTTGCCTAGGAAGAGGAACTACCATGGGCGTTGGGACGTGCTTATTGACAAGGCTACCAAATGTCTCAATAAGCTGTTTACCATTGGTAGGTTGTAAAGTACACGTTGTTTCATATCATCATCAAGTGCCCTGTCATCTGGTGTAGGCGTTCAAAGACTCTCCACAGATCTGTCTTTGGTGTTCTGGATCAACTCTGCTGATATTCCTCCATACCACCGTCTCAGACAATCCAGCATCATGTCTCTTGGTCTGCCTCTCTTCTCATCATATGACCAAAGAAAGCTGTTTGTCTCTTATTGTATACAACGCTCGGAGTTTCACCAGCCTCTCTCAGGCAATTGTAGTTTAGTTACTCTGGCAGTCCAATGAATTTGCAACATTCATCTCAGGAACTACATTTCTGTTGCTTCCAAGTTCTTCCTAATTTGTTCATTTACATTCCAAGATTCAGTGCCATACAGCAAAACAGGTTCTATATAGCATTCAGCACTCTCTTTGTTACATTCAATGTTAGTGACTTTTGCATAAGATACTGTTTGCCCTATTCTGTTCTTAATCTTTGTTGTGCACCTTCTATCTGATGTTATAATTGCCCCTAGGTATTTAAAATTATCCACTTGGTTTGGAATTTTCCCTGCTATTTTCTTTTCTCATTTTGGTGTCACCTTTTTCTTTAATATCACCATTGTTACTGTTTTCTTGATATTCAAGAAGAGTTCTTCATATAATGTTTTCTTATTTAAATCATTATCATCATGTGGCTAGTCCCTTACAAAATGTTTCTCTCACCAGTCTGCTGAAAAGTCTTGATTTTGCAATACTTCTTCTTCTTCTGTGTTCATCCGGAGTCTTTTCAGATGTGATTGCATTGTACCTGTTTACAGCGGATCTGTGATACTGCGCCTTTAGGCCAACACATCCAACTTCTGTGGAATTTTGCAATACTACTGCATACATTTCCATGCCTAGGGTGTTTTGAATGTCTTTGTGTACACTGTCTGCTGGTCGGAACTTGTATTGTTTTCCAGGGGACATGCCTTCCATTACTGTTCTTTCTAAATCACAATGACACTTCATGTGGTACAATTTTTGTTTTCGTGATAGTTGTCTTCAGTGTTTACATTTGATAGAACATCAGCATTTTTTGGTTTTTCTTTATCATTGTATTCTACCAGTTGACCTGGTTTAAAGGATAAGAACGCTTGCTTTTTTTATGGTTACATATTGGTGGGGTAGGGGGTTCAATCCCTACAGCCGCATTAAGTTGAACTTTATCATTGACTTCTAGTCAGCAAGCTATTGAATATAACATTTCCTGAATATCAACCTGGGAGTGATCGCAACTTCCTGCAAAGGATTTGCAACATGAGCTTTGAAACCTATTGTACCAGTGTTTCTGTGACAATCAAGTTCAGTTTTCATCTGTTGAAATTCTGATTTAAATATCCTCAAATTCAATCATTCTCAATCTTGGTTCTCTAGATTGATGTTTCTTCTCTCCTCATCCTTTTCTTTTGTAAACCTTCAGATGTCAGCCTGAATATATTCAAAGACAGCAGCAGTCAACTTGAGCTTGTTGACAACATCCCCATAGAGTTTGTGTTCACATGGAGTTAGTATAAGCCAAAATAATTGTCTTTGTTCTACATATATTGGTCACTGTTGTAGCAAATGTTTAGCCATATTGTGCCAATTCCATATACTTATATTCATCAATATCTCTTATCTTTAGTTTATTAATCAAATAGTTGTTTCAGCCTCTTGTATCCAGTGTGAAGTCTGAAGATTGCAACTTGTTCACTTCAGTGGAATTGGTAATATGCATCATCTTTCTGGCAATCTGGATGTTCTGATTCCCACTTGGTTCTATAAGTTCTTCTTATAAACCTCTCTGCTTCATCATAAGTTGTGTTTATATTAGGCTGTATTTGAGATAAAAACACAGAGCTGATCCATGACTCTGGTGATCATGTTGTGAGATGGCAAATCATGACCGCTCATGCTTATCGGCACAGCACATGATGATGATGATATTAAGCTAAGGTAGTCTACCACCTTCCTTTGTCAGTTTGCCAGTATCTTTATTCCCAGGTATGTTATAGTGTGACGGGTGTAACAAGACCCCCGGGGCTTGGACAGGTTTGTTACTATAGTTAATATCCCCAGCCTTTGCTCTGACCACCCCAATAGGACTAAACATCTACCAGGCCCCACACAAGCCGGGACAGCTGACCCTTCCCTCCCCCCTTATGGATTCCTACCCACAGGGGGTTCGGACAAGACAACAGTCATACTAATACACAAAGCCATAGCTAACAAAGCAAAATTCAATTTCTAAATACGTCAACTGTAACTTAGAGAAGGATGGCTGAAAGCCTGGATAGAAGACAATATGTACACAAGAAGATCTCCTGATGATCCGTCTTCATCACAGAGCATGTGACTTAAGTTCGTGAGGCTGTCCCGTCGTAGTTAACGACTCACCGAGAAACCTTCAGTGTAAAGGAACTCCAAGGCATAGACCCTTCCAGAGTCTTCTCCTCCCACTGTGAACAAGATCTCGGGCTGGTCAGGCGTAGGACTAATGCCTGACAGACACTTCACCAACCATTGAGGATCATCCCTCGATGACTTACTAAATCACAAGTTCCCCTCCGCTGATGACGTCTGGGTCGACCCTAGAATCCCAGCTGTCCCCAACTGAAGAAAAGTCCTATATCACAATACACTAGTATATACAAGAGCCTGGTTGCTCTTCTGTCTCGCCAGTTCCTGGGAAACACTTATCAGCAACCTATAACTGGAGCACTGGCTCCATAGTACCACCATGTCACAATTGCATGACTCGACAAATGAATGTTAACACTGAACATATTCTCATGTAGCTATCTTACACAGTTCGGTAGGTATTAACTACCTTAACAGTCCACCAAGTCTGTCCATCAACTCAGTTCGGTAGTTATCAACTACCTGTACAGTTCACCAGAATGTCAAATCTCTGCTGCCGGTCATATGACCCTGTTCATGGCTTCAAAAAAAAAAAAAAAGAACACCACTGTTGATTCACCCTTGCGGTTCCGTGAACTTTAGACAATGTGTCCCATTACGACCCAGCCGGGCCGGAAGCTTAATAAACAGGCCATGGGCATGACTGGTAAACATTCATTTCAACACTTGAACTTCATTGCCTGGAAAATCCCAAGGTTATCATTGATTGAGACCTGTACCAGTACCTCGCTGGCGGGAACCAATAGACGCTGTAGTCTCTGACCCTATCTGGATCGATTGACTAACTTCGTTGGACTCTTGGCGGTGGTCTTAGCCTAGACCTACCGGGCTAATCTCAACTCAATTGACTCTCCAGTATTGACGTAGGCAGATTCAGATGACTGCTCCCAGTAACGCCTCAAACCTCATCTAGATTGGCACTGGAATGAGCAAGTCCCGTGGAGCTTATGGTTGAGCTCCTGAATCTCCCTCGGATCTAACCTATAACAGATCCTGAAACATGGAGGGGTTGGTGTGAGTACTCAACTACAACAAGGACTACACTGCATCTCCACATTAATACATGCCTCTCAGTAATATATATAATACAATATATATAAGTGATCATCAACGTCATCGATCTACTCTTAATTACAATGTATAGGCATGAGGCTGCAGGAGAAAGCAATAATACACCAGTGTATAGTTAAGTAACTCGTCTGGGCAACAGATAGCCCGATAGCACCAGAGTAGACTGTATGACTCTGTCAAAGTATCCTTTGTCTGGTGCTAATCCACTCCTGTTTCTTCACCAACCATCAACCAGAAAATACACCTACTTCTCTTTCAGTGTAGTGGTTACATTATCTAGGAGGTGCCCAGCTGGACATATCCTCCTTCTACCTAGCTCAACAATTAATCAATCCCTTCACTTTTGATCAACTAATCAAACCTAACTCATTAATGACTACACAACATTAATAAATTATCTTCCTTACAATTCATTAACGTAGCATTAATAACTTATAACTAGGAATTGTTAAACTTAATTAACAAACTCAGAACACAGCAACAGCTTTTGTTCTGGGATCTCCGTCCCAGAACAACGTTTGACCTTTATTAATTGACCTTCATCCATGACGGTCAAGTCTGTGCAGGTCTAGCTTAGATATGGTGGCCCTCCACCGAAAACACTTTCCCACAGCTACTGTGGGTCCAGCGCATCTTGGTCCGTGGCGAATTAGATCACGTCATCCTTTTTAGAGAGGCTACCAGCCCCCCTCTCCTAAATCTCCAGTTCCCCTTATCCGGACCAATTACCACAGAGGATACTACTACTTCCTCACTGCAGTGAATCAGTTACTCCATTATCAGAGTCAGGTTTCTTGAAGAGGAGAATAATAGAGACAGACCAGGTTCTGTACATAGTTCGGATCTACATAGACGCAACGGCCTCGATTACAGAGCGCCACATCACTCTCGGTTGGGTATGTTAATTCCCCCTTCGATTAAGCACGATCGCTTTGGGTCGGACATACAACATAACGGTCGGTCTGACATGCCTAATAACCAGTCGGTTGGCTAGGCATAAGCACGATTAGACACGCATGGTCACTCTGGCGGACAGGCATGTAGCTAAGCAGTGACCTCAGGCATCATAAATACTTTCTATCAACCGCTATCCGGTAATTATAAAACATTTCTGTCTAAGTGGAATATCACTGGCATCTTCACACAGCAAATACTTACCTGCACATCCCAATGAAATAACACCACCTTGTTCCCGGAATAATACCACCACTGATGTAAGACATAAATTACCATCCTATTCTAGCCAAGCAAATGACACATCAATAATAATACCAAGCAATCACTTATCACTATTAAATGATTCTAGCATCACAATGTAACGAAGTCAAACTTCCTGACAGCCCTGAGTATGTAACCACTAACCCAGATAGGTAACACATTTGCTACACAGTTGGTAAATTACCCGAACCTACTTACACATAGCAGTGATAATAACATACATATCCCTAACAATGCATATAATTTGTACTCTAACAGTAAATACATTCTATCAGATGTACTAACATCGGATTTACTCAAATTATCAGCTGGAACACACATATACAGGCCTACTGTTTATACACGCTTGTAGCTATCAGACATCTGACCTCAATACTCTTAGCCGATCGATAGTGACTAATTATTAATGCAGATAGGCGGAGCTTCAATTTATGCGCTCTGAGGAGATAATTATTTCGGCCGGCGATTAAACGTCGCGGTATATTTACGGACAACGGCTAATACTTAAAGTAATTCAACATTACCTGTGATCTTGAAATCACATCACTCGACTGCAGGTGTCCGCTCTGACTGCGAAAAAGACATCTCTTCTAGCAGTGAGTTACTGCGGCCTTCCTTGACGAAATTTGGCTGGCGACTGACGGTGGATAGCTAAGGGCGCTGCCACAAGGACTTCTCGGGCCCCGAGTATCCCAAGGATCAGGGAGAACAACAAAACCTCGTGAGTTCTGAACAATTGTGAGTCCAACGTGCCAACAAACCACGTACGCACTGGGCCGGGGACATTCTAGCATATTCTAGAAGTCACCAGAATTGTGACGTCACGGACTATTTACCGGGGAATTCCCTAGTTATGGTCACCATATCAAGGGAGACTAACCCGGCGTATTCCAACGAAAGGGAAATAATCCAGAGGACAAACTGTATCTAGTCCCGTTTCGTCACAACAGGACACATTGTAATTCAGCCCTTTTGTATTTTTACCATAGTCTATAGAGTGCTGGTCTTAGATCTGCAGTTTTTTGCGCTTAATATTGAGACAACTGACTGCATCTGTGAAGAGAGCTATTTAGTCAACAGCATTTCTGCTGCAGTTTTCAAAGCCTTTATCTCTGCTCGCCGTCTCCGTGGCGAAAGGGTTATGGACTCAGTTCAATAATTCTTTAATGTTTACAGTTTTGTTTATTGTTTCTTATTTTTATGTTCATTGAAAGAGATTTTGATCGAAATGCTAGACTTTTCTAAGTGTATTAGACAGAGAAAGAGAGACATGCACCCACCCACACCATTGCAGTACATTTATATGGCGTAATTGTTTACACGCATGCGCATATGTTTATCGATATATTTATACAATTGTTTCAGCTGCAACACGAAGAAGGAACTACATCTTGGACCAGACAAATGTTTATTTCACAGCTAGGAGGCGGAAGATGAAGAACTTTGCTGGCTTTTACAGAATAGCAGCCGTGATTCAGCCAGATGATCCAGAACTGGAGCGCAGATCCTATAAAAGAACACATGAAGATGGTAATCCTGCGTTCTTGTCCTTATGACTATTACATGATGTGCGCAAATAAAAAAATGTTTATCAGTATGGTTTCAGCTTGTGAAATCACCTGAAACTCTTGCTAACAAAGGTGTTTATAGCCCACAGTTTTACAGTATCACATATTAGGGAAGTTCCATAAAAACTTAATGTCTGTGACATTAATTTTCAGTTATAACATTTATTAGCAGTGATTATTTAGTTGCCTGAAGAGAGAAAACCCCATTGAATTTATAAAGAATTTGTATTGTTTCTTGGGTTATAAAATTTATTAGCAGTATTATTATTTAGTTTAAAAAAACAAATAGGCAAAAAAACACTTATTGAATTTGCTAAAGGAATTAAATTGATAATTCTAGGATTATTGCATTGTGAAATGAACATTAACTTGTTTTAAATGTTGATGCTTGTAATGAAAATTTACTTTTCCCCCCGCATTCTATGAAATTTTCAGGTAAATTCGTCCCAGAGTCTGCAGTCTTAGAAATGAAGGCAAATTATTGCATCCCTGATGAAGGAGACATTCTCTTTGACAGAGTTGACTTCGTGGAGTTGAAGAGAGATGATGTGCAGAAGCTTGTCAGAATGTAAGATTTCTTTGTTTTAATGTGTCAGGCTGTCATTTTTCGTTTAAAACCTGGACTATCATTTCTTTTTTTTATTTATAGTATGATGCAACTTTATCAGATTTCTTATTGTTTTGTATTTTTGTTCACCCGCTTTTAATTAGAGTGTAGATCCGCACATGTGCTACTGCTACTAGTAGTTGCTACAACTAGTGAGTGCACTGGACTGATTTTGTGTGAGGGTTAGCTTTCCTTATTACCATTGTCTCCCGTCATCAGGCAATGAGGTACTTGTAATTTAATCCAACTGATTGGCCTGTGAAATGAACCCATTACGCCGTGGCCAGAACAGAAAATATAAGTGTAATAGACCTCTCAGCCAACTCGACCTCCAAGATGACAACTATTGACATATGCATGCACAAACATACAATAAATTAAACATGTATGGGACTGCTGATTTTGTGCTCTCTGCGACTCTTTTGGCAGGTGGCTAGCTGCTGTGCTGAGCGAGACTGAGCTATATGGGATAAGCCCAGTACAATGAGGTCAATCTTCTTTCTGTTTAAACACCTTTTCCGCCACAGAGTATTTTTATGAAACTTCTTTAGTGGAAACTCATAATGTCGCCTGAGTCAGTGTTATTTATTTAAGTTCTCTTACCTCTCGCTTCTTCTTGGTTTCATCAGCTGTTTCTCATTGCATCTTCTTGGAAGTATTCATTGTTTCGTTTCTAAGTATTTCTATATATTTATTATTATCTTTTTAGTTTCTATTCCTTTGAGGTTATTTCCTATTGTATCAATGAATTCCATTCTTCAGAGACTATACTTGCTGTTGGTCCATGCCAGCATCGTGGGTTATCCAATGTCTCACAAACTGCTTCTGGTCTGGGTTTAGTGCTAGCGAGGCAGGTGGGGGTTGGTTTACTGTTGCGTATTGTGTAACTCTGGGATCAGGCCAGGCTAGCAGAATGGACATTGTACATTCTTTTGGAAGGAAAAGTGTCAAAGAAGAGAACTGGGCACCCCAGCTCATAATACTGTGAACATTGTCTATGTGAATTCCATTTGCCTTATCCTTATGTTGGTATCTGCTTTAGCATTGTCTGAGCCCTTTTATAATTACTGAATTAAAATGTACCTAATTTAATTCTAACTATTTTTCCATTGTCATAAATTTCTCTCATTTAATTCATTTCATGTTTTCTTTGTGTGGCATATGTTTATGTTGATTTACAATCTTTCCAATAGTTACAACGATGAAGGAAAGAACAAGCCAAAAGATGACAACTCCCAGAGCAGTTTTGATAGTAATAGAAAACAAGGGGTAAGGCAGATTTTATTTATGATATTAGTTTATTATATTACATATTTATTTATGCCACAGCGAAAAATATGCTTGCCTGCCTGACCAGTAGGTATGAGTTCAAATCTACATCAGGGCAGATTGGTTTAATTGACTTGGGGTTCAAGCTGAGCAAGTATAACATGAAAAATTGGAAATGTCTTGGGAAATCAAGGCGTCAGTGTGATACTGACCACATCGCCAATTGTGTCAATAAAAATATGGGTCTAACACCATATGCCTATTTGCATTTGAGATGTGTAAAAGGGTTCTTCTTACAGTGACAAATAGGCGCTAGATCTGCCAGTTTTTGACAAATCTGGTGGTTAATGAGTTCAAAGGTCAGGCTAATTTGCTGGCACTGGAGCTGAAGAGTTTGGGCGTCTGCCTCGAGTTTATTTGTTACTTGATGCCAATCAAGTATATACATTTCCTGATCATATAGTTGTTGTTTGTGTCCAGTGTAGATTTGTTACTTGGTTGGAACAGTGTATATTTGTTACTTGGTTGGCTCCAAGTATATACACTTTCCTGATCATATAGTTGTTGTTTCCAGTGTACATTTGTTACTTGGTTGGACACTTTCCAGATCATATAGTTACTGTTTGTGTACATTTGTTACTTGGTTGGACACTTTCCAGATCATATAGTTACTGTTTGTGTACATTTGTTACTTGGTTGGACACTTTCCAGATCATATAGTTACTGTTTGTGTACATTTGTTACTTGGTTGGACACTTTCCAGATCATATAGTTGTTATTTGTGTCCAGTGTACGTTTGTTAATTGGTTGGTACCAAGTATATACACTTTCCTGATTGTGTATGTTGTATTAGATTCATAACATTCACTTATTGATGATAATTATGTATGTTGTTGTTTGTTTCTAGTGTACATTTGTTATTAATTTTATACCCTTGCCATCGATAGTTATTTCATCAAAGTATTTCATTAATTTGTCATGGGTAACTTTAGTGCCTTTTTATAGTCTATTATTCTATGAAGCACACTCTGTTGGGCCTTATTTCTTTTTCTGTCAGTGTCCTGAAACAAAATATTGCGTCTCATGCTCCACTTTGCTTTCAAAAACCAAATTGTTCTTCTGAAAGTTCTATATATTTATCATTTTCTATTCTCTCATGTGTGATCTTGAGTAGTTTTGTTTTCTGCTCATAAGGCTGTTTTAAAATCTGAGTGGTAGGAAGTTAGCCATAAGAAAATGTGTGCCCAGGTCACACTCACTGGTCTCTTGGTTACGGGGGTGTATCATGTGGGTATGATGTACTCCCTTCAAAAGAAGAATTTTGAAAAAACCTAATTTTGCTTTCTCCTGACTGTATGAATGTTGATTGATAGGTTACACGTGCTCTCACACACACAGATATAGAGAGAGTGGATGCGTTAATTAAATGTGTGCACCATGTGTTAATGGTTCATGTGTTGCTGATAATTGCGTATGTTATATTTGATTCGGAACATTCGCTTGTTGGTGATTAAGTATGCATGTTGTATTTGATTTGGAATATTTCACATTTTGATGATAATTATGCATGTTGTATTTGAATCTGAATATTTCATATGTTATTGATACTTATAAGTGCTGTATTTGAATTGAAACATTTCACACATGTATGATAATTATTTGTGTTCCTGCAGGATCAAAGACAGCAGCCGTATGGTGGTTATAAGCCCCAGAACTATGGCCAGCCTAGTTTTGATGACAAGAATTTTACCCCCCGCAAGCGCGAGCATGGGAATTATGACCAGAATGAATCTGCGGTCAAGCGTGGCAGGCAAGACTCTGGTGCATATGATGCACCAAAACGCCAGTTTGCAGAGAATGAGCGCCAGCAAGCACCGGCCACTGGCCGATCAGCTTGGCCAGACACTACGCAGGTTAAAGAGGAACCAGGTGCTTTCTATCCTGACTCACAGTGGTCATCAGCTGGTTATACACAAGACTTGAACCCGTCTTATTCATCAACGTCCAGGCCTGGCTTGACGGGAGCTCCACCCACACGTGGACAGAGCCAGTATGGAACCCCGTCTCAAGGTTATGAATCCCAGTTTGATCGAGACTCTTCTTGGCAGCAACCGTCGGCATGGCAGCAGGGGCCAGGAGAAACCTCAGCAAGACCACAAGCCCAGGAGCCAGGTGCTTCATCAGGTTCGTGGCAGTCTGGGTGGAAGGGGCGAGAAGACTGGCCAGCTCCGGCCAGCAGGGAGAGTGGCAGCCGAGATTTATCATTCAATCAGTTTGAAGCTCGGGATAGAGACAGGAATAGAGATTGGGACAGGGATATAGACGCAGATGGTGATAGGGACAGGAATAGATTCAGGGACAGAGAAGGAGTGAGGGATAAGAGTGGTGATAAAGACATGGATAGATTTGCAGATAGGGATAGAGAAAGAGACCGCAACTGGGACAGAAATTCTGATTATAACAGAAGCAACAGTGATCGAGGAGGATACAATGGCAATGATCGCAGTCGTCTGGATGGAGGATATGGTGGTAATGATCGCACTCACCAGGATGCAGGATACAGTGGTTATGATCGCACTCGTCAGGATACTGGATATGGTAGTTACAATCGCACTCTTCAGGAGGGTGGGTACAGTAGTTACGATCGCACCCGTCCGGAAGGTGGATACAGTAGTAGTGACCGCTCATGGCAAGATGAGGGATACAGTAGCAGTGATCGCACTCGGCAAGATGGCGCATATAGTAGCAGTGATCGCACTCAGCAAGATGGTGCATATAGTAGCAGTGATCGCACTCGGCAAGATGGCGCATACAGTAGCAGTGAACGCACTCGGCAAGATGCCGCATACTCTCATGATTCTGCAGCATCATCTTGGAACAACCAGACTTATGGTTCACGTTCATCCTCTGTGCGTCAAAGCTATGATTCAGATGTCAGAAAAACTGACCGCCAGCACGAGTATAAATCACAGTGGGGCATTCCTGGACAGGACCGGGCTGCTTTCTCTGATCAGATTAAGCAAGAAGTTGATGTGGATGTGTTTTCTAGTGGTCAGAACAGGTTCAGTCAGTCTACTGAAGGTAGTAGACCATCTCATTTGTCTTCAGCCACTCTGCCTGGTCGGCATCCAGGCTCATCTACAAGCTCAAAATTTGATGCCGATTTTCCCCAAGCATATCCGCCTCTTATGGGAAACATCAAAACTGAATTTGGAGCTCCTTTTAAAGATTCAAACACTCCTGAATTTAGGAAAAGTAGCGTTGGCAGTCTGAAACCAGGTCAGCCTGGTCTGAAACCTCTAATTCCAGCACTGGAAAGGAAGGAATCAGATCCTCCAAAAGCCAGACAGACACAAGCAGCAGAGAGTGAGTCTTCTCAGCCTAAGAGAGGTAGCAGCTCAACCAGCAGCTCTGGGAGGGCTTTTCCTTCAGGTAACATTGAAGACAGGCTTCCCCGTGGTAATGTGGACAAGCAGCCTAGACCACTTATCAGCCCAGAGGAGAGAAAACCAGAGATCACTACAGCTCCAACCAGCAGTGGCAGCTTAGGAGGCCTTAGCAACCCATCTAAAGATGGACCAGGCAAACCTGGATTGCCTGCAGCCTCTGATTCCCTTGAAGCAGAAGCAGATAGAGAACCTTGGAATGGTCCTTCATATAGACCCTAGAGGAGCCCCACCAATGGATGACATGGAACCCAGGCGACCTCCAAGAGGTCCACCCCATATTGGGTCATTTGGTGGTCCAGCACATGGTTTTAGAGGTCCAGGCCCGTGGAATCAAAACAACTCACGATTTGGAACTCAAGGTCCACCTCGGCCATATTTATCTGGTCCGCGAGGAAGATGGCCAAGACCACCAAGATAAAATACATGCATTGCATTGATGTCAGTTTTCCCCTGTTAGTTTCTGTTTTGCTGCTTCATTTTATTGTTTGTCATGTGTTTAAAGTGCTTATATTATATTGTAACCCCCCTATAAATATCTTTAAACATATGCTTTAACTGCACTTCATTTTCAAGATAAGCAACAGGTCGTCTTTTCTTGTCCTGCAGATGTTGATGCTCAAGTGTCTCATGCACAGAGACAATGTAATTTTATTTTTCTTGTGGTTTGTGCTTGGCACGTTCATTATTGGAACCCAAATGGTGTTCACTTTTAAATAACCATTGTATATGTGAAATAATGTCTGCTGGTGCATATATTTACCTGTAGGCTATATTGGGTACACACATAGAGAAGACCATCTCACAAACACTAAAGAAGAAAATTGAGGATTTTAAACTGAAATGTTAAGAAAATGTCTGGGAGTATTGTGAATCAAGAGGAAGAAAAATACTACTGGATCTGAACATGTAAGAAGTCTGGCATATATGCAGTGTAATTTCTTGGCGTCTGAAAATACTTTAGCCATATTAGATGTCATAGTGGCTTGGAAGGAATAGGCATGGCCCCTGGAAGAAAAAGCAGAACAACATTAAGGTGGATATGGGTCATTAAAGACATCCAGGACATAAATATATTCCACTTTTCACATTGGACAGTGGGGAGCATTTTGTATGATATTCACTGGCACAGGAACGGAGCATAATGGGGACGACCCGTTGCCGTGAAGTTGGAACCTCGACTAACTAACTAGGACATAAAAATATTTGAGGAAGGGCAACTGACAAACCTTCGTTTTCTTCTGCCGTTTGTCTGCCAATAGAGCACAGGCACAATTAAGATTATTTCTAGATTGCGTTAATACAAGAACCGATTACTTGACTTTGTTTTTCTCTTCATACTTTACGGTTCTGTACGTATCACCCTTCTGAAATTCATTTTATAACGTAAGTAGATCCGCAAATCACGTTTTATGTAGATGTCTAGACTTGTTTTAGTATGTGCTATTAAATTTAGCTTCAATTATTACGTATACTGTGTAGGGGCAGGGGGGAATTTTTAGGGAGGAAATACAAAAGGGGGGGGGGGGGGAATGACGTTCTAAAAATATGGGGGGAGGGGGGGGGCACGGGCCAAAAAAGGTTGATAACCACTGTTCTATCCTGTTTTCTTCAGTCTGACATTTGGAATAGGATTATACAGATGAGAAGAATAGTTGACTAACTCCAGCCTTACAACCGTAGTGAGTGGTTGAAATGTATGTAATCTAATAGATGTGAAGCCTGGCAGCCAAGGTTTATCTTACAATAGCAGGAGGAGTAATTGTGGCACTTTTCTTCTAACATGTGGAGTAGAGGAGCAAGAGATGCTGGGTGCTTCTACTTTTGATATAAAACATCTTGATTTCCCACATCGGGACTTGATTGTGCCAGTTGTAGTTTTGTGTTGATTGAAAAGCTGCCGGATGTTGATGGAAAAACTTCTGAGTATTGATTGAAAAACTAAACTGCCTTAGGAGCCAACATATTTTTCTGGCCTGGAATAATTTTCATAAATTAATATGTTAGTATTTTAATGTAAATGCATTTGTAATGTTTTTCATTTCTCTATATTGCTGTTGTCATTACTTCATTATTAATCTTGTGTAAAAGTTTTTCAAGCACAATCTATCTGTATCAACAGTACCAACAACACATTTTGTATTCCAGCATTGAACAACTTTGCATGTCTATGTTTACAGATGTAGAATTCAACTGTAATTGACTTCTTTATGTTCTGTTTTCTGCCAACATACTGCTAATGGTTGATGAAAAGTAACATACAGCCAGTCTGTGTTTTTAACATTTGTTTTTTCATTGAGGGAGTTGTGTTTGCTAAAACAGCACCCTGAATGTTTGTATTATGTTTAAATGTTACAATGTTGGTACTTGAATGTTATCTTAGCTATGAGCAGCACTGAGGTTTTGACATGTGGAAAATTCACGTGATTTTTCATTATCCTTGACATTTTTTTTTTTTATTTTTTTTTTTTGGATTAAATGTTACAATGTTGGTACTTGAATGTTATCTTAGCTATGAGCAGCACTGAGGTATTGACATGTGGAAAATTCACTTGGTTTTTCATTATCCTTGACATTGTTTTTTTGTAAGGGTAGTTTCTGTATGTTCACACTATGTATTGTGACATGTATTCTGCTCTAGCATTATAGTTGTGCTTGTAGAAATAAAAGGCTGTCATTATGGTCACCAGTGTCTGCCTTCATCATTGCATGCCTTCCTAGGGTTTGGGTTGCAGTCTGTTCACAATGAATGGTTCCAAGGCCAGAGGATGGACTTCATTGCACCGGTTGTTATCCCGTATGACTCGGTCCCTTTCCTCACAACGGTCTGCCGAAAGCATTGTATAGAACATAACTGCAAGGCTCCAGTGGCCGCCTCCCTGAGCCAGTCTGTCAGTGCTGTGTGGAGTCATGGTCTGGCTGCATCTGAATGTGCCTCTTTGCTGGTGTGAAGCTCCAGTTTCAGTCTGGGACACCCTGCTGGTTTCTTGGTTTGGAAAGGGGGAGAAGAACTCTTCAGCAGTTCCATTGGAGGTAGATCTTTGGTACCAGGTGGGGTGACAAGTCTCTACACCCCAGCCTTGCTTCAGTAGAGCCTCTTAGGATCTAGATAAGCTGAATGCCACTGCATTAGGCATAAGAGTTAGCTAAAGTTTTTCGGAAGATTCATAGCCAGTGAGACGTATTGGTGCTAGCTCACACGGCATGTAATATTCACGTCTAAATCACACTTCATAGAATTCCAACTGCGTGTATATAAGTAGCATTTTACGGTTTACATACTTTTCTGGGCTACCTATAAGTACTAAATAAAATCTCATAAGAACATTTTTTGGCTGACATTATGTTACCATTGTCAAACATGCAACTAATGAGCACAAAATCATAACAGAGACAAAATGCCTTAAAAGGGCAGCAGGAGTAACCACGAGAGATAGAATTAGGAATGAGGAAACTTGAAGACAAATAGGTCTGAAAACAGTCATCTATTTCTTTAAAGAACAACAGATTAAATAGTTTGACAATCTCCGGTAGGAACAGTTATGAGCCACAGGTGACACCGGACCGTCATCCAGCTACTAATGGTAAAATCATAATGAATAAATTTAAAATAGGGAATTATTCCTGTTTTAATTAAACATCATAAAAGACAGCTTTACACATGGAAAATACTTAACCACATTGACTACATACATATTAATAAAAAAAATTTAGACATGCATTAACTAATGTTAAAACAATGCCTGGTGCTGACTGTAATAGTAATGAAATACCACTATAGTGGACAAATAAAAATAAGATTCAAGAGAGGAAGACAAGTGGCTAAGAACATGAGACTTTTTCTTCAAGAGCGGCACAGAGTGACTGAAAAATAGGTACAAATGTAATAGCTAAAATACAGAGTATAAATAAACAATGGGAAATGTTAAGGGACTCCATACATCAAACAAGCAAAGAAATATTACGGAGAAGCCAAAAAGCTAAGAAACAATGGATGACTGAAGAAATTTTAAAGTTGATGGACCAACAAAAATAAAATAGTGTACAAATTACCAACAAAGCGTATATAAGATAAATAAAAGAATAAGAGATAAGTGTTGGAGCGTTAAGCTATCACATATTCTATTCCACAACAGACTAGGCGTGGTAGTCAATTCTTTTCCTCGTCACCTGTCCTGTCCAGAGATTTGCCACACAATTCTGAAATTTGTCTGGCACATTTTGGTGAGGTTGGGTCAACTGGTCAGAAATAATCCTGCCTCTGCTGGAGATTGAACTTTCAACTCGGTCAATCTCTAAGCAGCGTGCACATGGTCACTGGAGCAGTATGTGAGAACACGTCATTGGGAGTCTGTGACGAAGTAGTCAAGCCGTCTGCCTTGGGCTCTGAAGGTTGTGGGTTCAATTCCGGGCCGCATCCTTCGGTTCACGGGTGCATTTTTCGGAGACTCCTGAGGGTTGTCGCTGGAGCTACGGAGTTGGTGCTTTGTGTGACACTTTCCGCACTGCGGAAAGAGACTGAGCCATATGGGATAAAAACCCGGTGCAATGAAGTCGACCCTGTCAACTTTTAAGCGACTTTTTAATGTCGCTAGTTGCGCTGCTCTTTCCAGAGAATAAAATTAGTGGAGCTCCGGTAAAGCTGTGAACATGTTGTTTTTTTTTTTTAAATTCGCATATCCTTTACAGGACATCGCTGTCAACAGCAGCATCTTCCAGCTGTCTGTTGATTTCTTGGCAAGATTACGCTCAGTAGTTTGCCATTGCTTTCTGAGCGACCGTCACAGTTATCCCGCAAGTCACCAGCGGTGGTAGAACCGCTTCCAGTTCTCGCCCGCTACGAGACTCTGCGTGATAAACGGGATTACGGAGAAAATGGTGTAACATTTAAACAATATAATATAACACGAAGTAATGCAGCTTTGGCTGAGTGGCTCAAAGGCCGGATTCTCCTTCGGGAGACCCGGGTTCGAATCCTCGGTAAGGTGTGGGATTTTTTTCTGTGGGGGGCAAAAAGAAAATACTAACCTGCACAGTTCGCGGCGACTGCACTAGACAGGCGGCCTTTATTCCTCAGGCTCAAAGACCTCCCTGCCATACACCGCAAGATACTATATTGGCAGTAAATGACAGTTTTAATGCAGCTTTACAGAACACAAATATGGAAAACAGGACATTAAGCGATTAGCCTTCATCAACACACAAAACGCAATGTATAAACACAAGGAAGACGCTACAACGACTACATTTTAATTGTATGCATTAACGAGGTCATGGCAGTGTCTTTGTGTGTTTGTTTACTGGTGAAGGTTAGTCGCCACAGTGTCTGATGTTTTCCATAACTATTCTGTAAAGCTGCATTCTTTCAGGAGAAGCTGAGGATACAACGCTGAGATTGTAAGAGAAGGTGTTAAACATTTTCTCGTCGTATATTTTGAAGGGACTGGCAATCACTAAAGTGCATGACCCATCTCTGTTAAAGGTAGCTGGGCCCCATCCTCTTCTTATATGTAAATAGATCAAGAATACGACCCTTGAAAGATTTACAGACTCGGATTTGGTTATTCGTCTAAGGGTGTATGGTCCTCTTTTAATAGAAAAGTCATCACTAGGTTTGTCCCCTGTCCTTCCACCTGGTATTTAATGGTATAGCTCACGAACCCCCTTCTTCCATCTTAAGAAATTGTCTGAAAAGACTTTCTCAATAAGAATCAGGTGCAATATAACATGGATCATCGGTGACGCGGGTCTGACTGGTGTATACGCGAGACAGCTGATGACACAGGCTGTATAATACTGTAGACTTAGTTTTCACCATAAGTCTCAGATCTCTCCGTACACCGTTCGTCACGACAGGCGAAAATGGCTGCAACTTGGTCGTTCAACTCCTACATTCTATGCTGCTTAGCTGCTTATCCTTTCTTTCTTTCTTTTTTTTTTTTTAAACAGAAATTCGCAGTCGACTCCAGCATTTTGGACTGTTCGTGATATTATAGGCAAGTTTACGCTTAGTAGTTTGCCACTGCTTCCTGAACGCCCGACCTTCACACCATTGTGAAGATCAAAGTACAGTGGTCTGTTTCCGAATCGCCTGTGACTGACCTAGAACTTGGTATGTCGGGATTGTGAAACTGTGTTCTTAAGACCTTAAACCCTGGTTATTATTCTCACTGGAAGCCTTGAAGACGTGATTTTATAGAAAAATGTTAATTGGACCGCCAAATTTAGCAATCTGGACGTTTTGGGGAAAAACTAAGTCGCAAAGACAACTTATCACAAACATCAGAAAGAAGCAGTCATCTTCTTCTTCTTCTTCTCCTTCTTCTGCGTTTATCCGGAGTTTTTTTTTCCCGGACGTGATTGCGCTGTGCCTGTTTACAGCTGAGCTGCGTTCTTGCGCCGTTAGGCCGACACATTTGTTGACCGGGTTAACCTTCCCGGGGAAAAAAGCAGTCATAATTGTTTTGCCACATTATGAGAAGACAAAAACTGGAACATGTGACAACGGGAAAGATTTGTGGAAAGAGAGATAGGGGAAGACAGCGTGAGAAAATTCTCGACAATCTAGTGTCATGGCATGGAAGGGAGTCAACACATGAATTGATCCATACTGTCATAGATCACATTTTATGGAGTGGCATGATCGCCCACGCCAGCCGACAAGGTACTATATGGTGATGATGATATTCTTAGGTTAGAAGAGAATACAAATATGAAAAAAAAATGGAGGACTAGATCGAATGTTCATTGTTGTGGCGGTATTGTCTTCCCCGTATTTGATCTCAGTGTAACAAAACAACCTACTCTGTTTACTGAAGCATGTGACTTTACAAGGTTAGTAAATTACCCCTTTACACGCTTGAAAGAGTATTGGGCATATGGTGCTCGACCCATTTTTGTATAGACCAATCGGCCCTGGGTGGGTGATGTAGTCTGTACCACACCTCTCACTTTTACTGCCTAAGACATTTCCTAGTAACCATTTTAGGATGGGTCGACCTGGAAGTTCCGGGCAATTTTAAAAATTCAAGTTCAAACCCACCTGACTTCGCATATTTCAGCAGCATTCACACAATCAAAAGAAACCAGCGAATGGTTGAACACTGTACTGTTTAATATTCTGAAAATGTGACACAGTTTAGTTAAAATATAAACAACACACACATTATATGAAACACACATCGAGCCCACTTCATATGTGGCGACCATGTAATAATACTGTTTTGCTAACTCATGAAGATTTTAGGACAGACGTTAATTCACACAACACACAACGTAACAATTTCTGTAACGTAGACAGTCTTCTTTCTCGTCTTCCTCAATTTATCTCTGTGTAGTGTTGAAGGGCCGGCTTCCTGGCCTAGAGGTTAGCGACTTTTCTCCGTATTCTCGTATACTTTCGTAACTAACGTGACGATGGTGAGAATCAGCAGTGGTTCGAATCGCGTCGGTAACTTACGGGGTATGTGAGCCGGCCGCTCAGAAAGCAATGGCAAACTACTGAGCGTAATTTTGCCAAGAAATCAACAATCAGCTGAAAGATGCTGATGTTGACAGCAATGTCCTGTAAAGGATATGCACACATTTAGAAGTGTTGAAGGGCGATGTAAGGAAAATTTAGAAAATCAGTAGAGCAAAAGTAAAGTAAGTATTCACTAGACTAGAGGAATATCAAGAATTATCAAACAGGTAGAATAAGGCGGAAACAACATTTTTCTGGAAGATGAAAAGGGGCTTTGACAGACGTGTCTTTCTAATATGAAAGATGGTCAAGACACATGCGTGCGAATGCGCGCACACACACAATACAGTACTGTAGAAACAGGTTAAGGCTTAAAGTCAAACAAACACTTCAACAGATGATCCAAAGACTGATATTTGTTTTAACTTGTCACTCAACCATAAACTTCTGTGCAATGCTGCTTTATAAGCTACTTAGCTACTGTCACCTCGAACGCTTTATTATTACTCTGTGTCATAATAAAAACGTGTATTACTTTAAAAATGTAGTAATATATAGTTACTTTGCAAATTTAACACTGGAAATATAGACTATTGCTACATAGACAGTGGCAACATAAACTCTCAAAGTTGTGCTATGTGTAGTTGATAATGTGGAAGTGTAAAAATGTGAACACCCATTATTTGGAAAGTAATGGCTTCAAAACCATTATTACACTGAAAGTGTAGCAACAAACAATTGTCATACTGCAAGTGTAGCGACAAACAAGTTACATTGAAAATGTACAATTCAAATAATTGCTACTTGAAGTGTAGTAACATAATGTTTTGCCCATGTATTAATGGGGCCTTTAAATAAAACAAAGAAGGGTAATACTGTGACCTACTATGCATGTAGTGAGAGACAATTATGGAGCGTTGATTTGGGGCTGGCTGCCCCTTCGTATAAAAAACAAAATTATCTGTAAAATCCAAACAACCATGAACAAATCTAAAGATAAAAAAAATAGAATAGCCCAGCCAACCAAAATGAAAGGAGGCTTTTCTAGAAGTAGTATGATATGACGCAGAGAAAACTGCAAGAAGCCTGAGCATACTTCATTTTACCTAGAAAAATCTCCAAAATTAGCACCTGGAATATTAGAACTGTGTATATGAATCAGGAAAGACAGCACAGGTGGCAAGGGAAATGAAATACTATAAGATTAGCATTTTAGAAGTATATGAAACAAGATAAAATGGAACAGATAACAAGGTTCTAAACACAGGTGAAACGGTGCTGTTCTCGGGTCACATAGAGGAATATGCCCGGCACAGTAAAGGTGTGGCTCTAATTGTAATCTAAAGATGCAGAGAAAGATCTAATAAACTGGGAAAGCAATGAGTTTTAGAATAATAATAGCAACATTTAGAATCACAAAAACAGCAATTATGAATATGATTAAGTGTTACATACCAACTGATAATAAGGATTAATCAATTAAAGGAGAAATTCCTACATGAAACATCAAAATACTATTGGCAATCAAATAAATGGCAATATCAAAATGTTGATGGGTGTTCTAAATGTCAAGCTGGAATTGGATAACACAAGCTATGAAGAGATCATGGGGAAACAGACTTTGAGTAATGAATGAAAATGAAAAATTATTCACCACTTTTTACGTACAGTAAATCAATATGCCTTAGGTGGATGTGTTGTTCCACATAGAAGAAAACAAACAGCATCATGGGTATCCACCAGACTACAACAATACAGAAAATCAAGGTTCATCAAATATGTGTTAACAAGAAAATTTACTTCATCAATCTCTACATGACTTACAAGTTTCTAGAGGTGCAGTTGTAGAATAAGATCACCATCTGCAGATAAGCACAGTTAAGTGTAAAAGCAATAGGTACAAAGGGGGCTTCAAATGAAAACCTTAAAAGTGTGATATAAATTACAATAACCATGTCATTGTCTTGTAACATGTCAATATTGTTGTTCAGGATGTCAAGAAAGTTAGGCACATAACATCATGGTGCAGACAAACACGGTGACGTCACAAGGACAGTGTAAAGATGGCCGCCCCACTTTTGACATGCACCAAAGAGGAGCAGCATTCTATTATCCATATTATGGTCAGTGAAGGGTTGAAACCTATAGAAATTCATCAGCGAATGAAGGTCCAGTATAGCGATGCATGCCTGTCAGTCCAGCAAGTGTATGAGGGGAGTGGGAAGTTTCAAAATGGCGTGACTTCTGTGACTGACTGTTCACGACCTGTTCAGGCACAGGAGTAGTGACCCCAGAGAATTTATTTTCTGCAGGAATCTAAGAACATTATCAGCGCTGGAGGAATTGCATTTAACGCAGTGGTTGACTACACCAAAAAATTATATATTCTTTACTTTTTTAAGAAAATATTCACACATACACACACAAAACATTTAAGGTTTTCATTTGAAACCCTTCGAACATTAACGTATAGTAAACATGGATATCAATATAACATAAAACACTTCGAAAATCAATCAACCAAGGACCAGTCTATGGTTACAGTCTCTAGTAAGTACCAGGTCCTGCATGAGTTAGTAGATGAGGTGAAAACGGAAAAAGTGTTGGTAACAGGTTACAAAAATCCGGAACAAATCACCTGTAGAAGTCCTTGTGGAAAACTGGAATGAAACCATAAAGCATGGATAACATCAGAACCCCTCAAAAATAGAGGAAATAAGAAACACAAAAAAAAAAACAAAAAAAACATGTAAATAACAACAAAACCTGAAATGCTAAAGTCAGTCTATGAAAAATAAGCAGAAACTAATTGAGAAGTTGGGAAGCGATAGGGTAGATAAAAGATGATATTTTGATGGCCTAGCAAAGGGGGGAGAAGTAAGCAGCAGCAAAAGGAAACCTCTGAGACCTTTACAGCATTACAAGGGAAATACCAGTAACTACCACTGAGAAAAGAATGCTTGCAGTAACAGCTGCCTGGGAAAAGAATGTTACAAGTATATAAATAAAATACAACAAGAGAAGTCAAGATGATTCAAATATTTTGTAACAATCAATATTTTATAAAGCAGCTTACTTTTTCTTTTAAACACCCTATAAACAACCTCTGTGTTCAACACATCATACATATATTTTATCTCAACATCCTCCAGGTTGGGGGTTGAAGCGTGGGGTTAACATCCCCACCTTTGTAAAAACCTTTCTTTGTTACGAAACAAATACATGAGCCTCGATATCGGACTGACTTATCTGGACAACGACCTTGGAACGTTAAAGGACTTTTGAGATTTGGAACATGGAATGTACGGACACTATATCGAGCTGGAGCGGCCGAAGAACTAACCCGGGAGCTGGTTGAATATCAAATGGATATCACAGCAATTCAAGAAATAAGGTGGCCAGGAGAGGGTACTTTAGAGCAAAATGGAATGATTATAATATATGGAGGAAACACCCAAAATAAACATGAATTAGGAACAGGATTTGTCATCAAAAAAGAGTTATGGGGGAACATTTTAAACTTTAAAGCTTTTAATGACAGGATTAGTAAATTACGAATAAAAGGTAAATGGAAAAATATAACGATGATTAATGTACATGCACCTACTGAAGAGAAAGAAGATGATATTAAAGAAGACTTTTATAATGATCTGGAAGATGTCATAGAAGAAACCCCCAAACAGGACATCCTGATTGTGCTGGGAGACTTCAATGCAAAAATAGGTAGAGAGCAAACTAATAAAAAAGTGGCCGGTATGGAAAGCCTACATACAACTTCAAATGATAATGGATGGAGAGTCATCAACCTGGCAGAAGCCAAAGGACTGCAGATTAGCAGTACCAGACTACAAAGAAAGGATATACACAAACAAACTTGGAAATCATGTGACAAGAGAACCTATAATCAAATAGATCACATTTTAATTAACAACAGAAATGCATCAAACATACAGCAAGTCAGAAGTTATAGAGGAGCTGAGTGCCATAGTGACCATTTCCTCGTTGGAGCAAAATTTAAAATAAAACTTAAGAGAGCTTTCTATACTAAATTACAAAGATTACACCCAACATATAACAGAGAAAAACTACAAGACATTACAGTCAAAGAGAAATTTACAGATGAAATAAAATGTAAACTTGAAACTTTGCAAAACCCTTTGGAGGAAAGCGTTGACCAAACTTGGTTGAACATCAAGAATACAATTCAATCTACCGCAGAAGAATGTCTCGGTGTGTCAACCACGCATAGAAAGAACAGATGGTTCAATCAAAAATGTGAAGAAGCAGTCACTAAGAAGAAGAATGCCAGACATGTATGGTTAAATGACATCAATAACATCCAAAAGGAAGAGCATTATAGAAATGAATGTAAAGAGGCTACAAAAATAGTCAGACAGCAGAAGCGAGAATATATGAGTAATATAATCAAAGATTTGGAAACTAATCACCAGAAAAATGAATCCAGAAAGTTTTTTAAAGTACTGAAGTCAATGAAACGAGGGCACCAACAAAACACATATGGTTTAAAAGACAAAAATGGGAATATGATAAATACCAATGAAGAAATGTGCAACACATGGAAAGAATATTTTATTGAATTACTAAATTGTGAAGCTCCAAGTAACATTTTCCCACAGGAAGAGGTTCTAACATGCGAACCACAAATTGAAGAACCTACATTTGAAGAAATCCTATATGTAATCACACGACTTAAAAACAATAAGGCAACTGGGACTGATGGAATTGCTGCTGAATTTATAAAGGCAGGTGGCCATGCATTACATCTAAAGCTATACGAACTAATAATAAAAATCTGGAGGACAGAAGAATTACCCCATGACTGGAAAGAGTCATTATTGATACCTATCTTTAAGAAAGGAGACAAGTTCCAATGTGGAAATTATAGAGGAATATCACTACTGTCCACAAGCTATAAGATACTATCCGCAGTATTACTAAATAGACTAAAACCATATTCAGAAGACATATTAGGTGACTACCAGGCGGGTTTTAGACAAAACAGATCAACAATAGATCAGATATTTATCTTACGACAAATAGCCGAGAAACATTGGGAATATAAAAGAGATCTCCATAACATTTTTGTGGATTTTAAAAAGGCTTATGATAGTGTCCATAGGAATAGTCTATGGAATGTTATGCAGGAATTTGGAATACCAAGGAAGTTAATTAACATGACCAAACTATGCATGGAAGATACTTATAATATAGTAACATATAAAGGCAGGAAATCAGACCCCTTCCAAATAACATCTGGCTTGAAACAGGGTGATGCACTATCGCCGCTACTCTTCAATCTGGCTCTAGAGAAAGTTGTAAGGAAGGTAAAGGAGGAATGTGATATTGGAGGAACATCCAAGCTGCTTGGTTATGCAGATGATATAGATATTATAGGGCAAAGTGAACAAAAGACATTAGAAATATTGACTCACTTAAAGGAAAAAGCCCAACAGATGGGGCTGGTTATCAACCAAGATAAGACAGAATATATGGTAATTTCAAGAGACGGAATGGCTAAAAACTCTGGCCACATACAAATAGATAATATGACCATTAAAAGAACGGAAACATACAAATACCTGGGTACAATCTTCAACTGCTCCAACATCATAAGGGAAGAAATACAAACTAGAATCAACTCTGGAAATAAGATATACTATGCACTACAACATCTACTAAAATCAAAGGCGCTATCTCGTAACACCAAAATCACAATATACAAAACACTGATCAGACCAGTTGTGCTGTATGGCTCTGAAACCTGGAGTACAACGAAAGGAGACGAAGCCTTGTTACAAACCTTTGAGAACAAAATTTTAAGACGCATCTTTGGACCCATTAGGGATACACAAAGTGGAGAGTGGAAAAGAAGAAGTAACAAAGACATTTATGATTTGTTTAAGTCCCCGCTAATCACTGGTATCATGAAGGCTAATAGACTACAATGGCTGGGGCATATAGAAAGAATGGAAGATAATAGGGAAACAAAACTCGCTTACACTCAGGAAATAAATGACCGTAGACCCCGAGGTAGACCAAGAAGGCGGTGGAGAGATAATATACATACAGACCTACAAGCACTTGGAATCAACGACTGGCAAGAGAAGGTCCACCAGAGAGACGAATGGAGACAGATTGTATTTGCAGCAAAGAACCTCAATGGCTCGGAATGCTGAAGAAGAAGAAGAAGAGAAGAAGAACATATTTTATACATGTACATAGAAAACACAGGTGGGCAAATGAGAATAAGGCATTGATGAAACAGTAACATTTCAGACTCAGCTGGCGCCGCATTACAGAATGTAATGGTCCAGGCATTTGGATGGGCTTTCTGGATCAAGTGTGAAGCTTATGACAGGGCCAGACAAGTAGGATGATAATAGTGAGGTTTACTTGTAATCTATGTTATCAGGGATGATGATAATGAGGCTCACCTGTAGCATGTTGTGTATAGGATGGTGATAATGAGGCTCACCTGTAGCATGTTGTGTATAGGATGGTGATAATGAGGCTCACCTGTAGCATGTTGTGTATAGGATGGTGATAATGAGGCTCACCTGTAGCATGTGTTGTATAGGATGGTGATAATGAGGCTCACCTGTAGCATGTGGTGTATAGGATGGTGATAATGAGGCTCACCTGTAGCATGTGGTGTATAGGATGGTGATAATGAGGCTCACTTGTAGCATGTGGTGTATAGGATGGTGATAATGAGGCTCACTTGTAGCATGTTGTGTATAGGATGGTGATAATGAGGCTCACTTGTAGCATGTGGTGTATAGGATGGTGATAATGAGGCTCACCTGTAGCATGTTGTGTATAGGATGGTGATAATGAGGCTCACCTGTAGCATGTTGTATATAGGATGGTGATAATGAGGCTCACCTGTAGCATGTTGTATATAGGATGGTGATAATGAGGCTCACCTGTAGCATGTTGTGTATAGGATGGTGATAATGAGGCTCACTTGTAGCATGTGTATAGGATGGTGATAATGAGGCTCACTTGTAGCATGTGGTGTATAGGATGGTGATCCCCAGGAAGGTTAACCTGATCAACAAATGCCCGCAGAAGTCGGATGTGTCGGCCTAACATCGCAAGAACGCAGCTCTGCTGTAAATAGGCACAACGCAATCACATCCGAAAAAAACTCTCTGGATGAACACAGCAGAAGAAGAAGGATGGTGATAATGAGGCTCACTTGTAACATGTGGTGTATAGGATGGTGATAATGAGGCTCTCTTGCATATGTTATTAATATTACTAGGAATGGTGATGAGGCTCACTTGTAGCATTTGATGTATAGGATGGTGATAATGAGGCTCACTTGTAGCATGTGGTGTATAGGATGGTGATAATGAGGCTCACTTGTAGCATGTGGTGTATAGGGTGATGATAATGAGACTAACTTATAGCGTGCGGTATATAGGATGGTGATAATGAGGCTCTCTTGAATATGTTACTAGTATTTTCAGAAATGGTGAAAAATGAGGCTCACTTGTAGCATGTGGTGTATCTATGGTGATAATGAGGCCTCCTGTAGTATGTGGTATATAGGTGGTGATAATGAAGCTCTCTTGTATATCTTAATAATATTATCAGGAATGAGGATAATGAGGCTCATTTGTTGCATATGATATCAAGGATGGTGGTAATGAGGCTCACTTGTAGCATATGCTACAAAGGATGATGATTTAGAAAAAAGGCTGTCTTGTATATGTTATGGATATAATCAAGGATGGTAATTTTTTTTTTTTGGTTCTCACTCGCTGTGAACTCAAGTGTAGTCACAAACACTATTTTTATAGTAGTGATGGACTGAATTTTGCATGTGGGTTAGCTTTCCCTATTAAGTGTACCTCGCCATCAGGCGAACCCACTCCAACTTCAGAGGTACTTCTAATTTATGTCCTCAAGTCAAGGATGACAGGTCAACATTTTAGTCCAGCTGTCCAGTGTAGGGGATGAACCGCTAACCTCGGCATCAGCACACTGGGTATTTAAGAACACCGTTCTTATCCATTCGGCCATGCAGACCTGCGGATGGTGATAATGAGGCTTACTTGAAGCATATGTTATCAATATTATCATCAATGGTGATAATGAGGCTCACTTGAAGCATATGTTATCAATATTATCATCAACGGTGATAATGAGGCTCACTTGAAGCATATGTTATCAATATTATCATCAATGGTGATAATGAGGCTTTTTTGTATATGCAATTCGTAATCCCGCATACTGTGTTCAAAACACAGCTGTGGGCGATTTGGAAGCAGATGGTCTTGTGCTGATTTTCATACAATGGTATGAGTGCTTGTTGTTCAGAAAGCAATGGCAAACTACTGAAGGTAACTTTCCAAGAAATCACAAACAGCCAAAAACTGCTGGGGTTGATTGCGATGTCCTGTAAAGGATATGCAATTAATTAACTGTATATGTTATGCATATTTATCAGGAATGATGATAGAGGATCATTTTTGGCATATATGTAGTATCAAGAATAATGACAAGGGTTTCTTGAGAGGTAATAATGAGGCCCATTTGTACAAATTTGTCAGGTATGATGATGGGGCTAATAATTTATAACATGTTATCAGGGATGGTGATAATGTGGTTCACTTATGTCCTGTTATAAAGGATAATGATAATGAGGCTCTCTTGAATATGTTATCAATATTATCAAGGATAGTAATAATGAGGCTCATCTGTAGCATATGTTATTTTGGATAGTTATAATGAGGCTCATCTAGCATATGACTTTAGGATGGTGGTAATGAAGCTCATTTGTAGCACACATGATCAAAGTAATGAAGCAACTTTCAACCAATAGTATTTGACTGGTAATTAATTTAACAAACATCTGACTAGGTGAAATACATATTGATTCTAAAAGGTAAGTCATGCAACTGGAGAATGTCACATCACATAAGGGTTATCTCCCACCCTCCTACTATAAAAGTACAGATAATAAACAGCTTATGTGCGAGAGAGGAAGGTAAAGATAGTAGATTCATAATCACGCATGCCGCATTTGAAACACAGCTGCGGGCACTTTGGAAGCAGAATGCCTTGCATTGGTTTTCATACAATGGTATGAGTGAAGGTCTTCAGAAAGCAATGGCAGCTATTGAATGTAAACTTGCCAAGAAATCACAAATAACCAAAAATGCTGGGGTTGACAGCGACATCCTGTAAAGGATATGCAAAGATAACATATTGATAAGTTTTTTTTAAAACCCACTTGTTACTTATGCTCTTTCAAAATGTTTCCCAATTCAGTCCAATCGCCAGTTTGGACATCATCACCATTTTCATCATGTGCCATGCCTGCATCTCATACATTTATCAGCCGCTTTTCAGGTCTGTGCTCCTTTCCTGACGATGCTGCTTGGCCAAGTCATCCAGCTATTTATCTATTTCTTTTTCCCTACTTGCCAGATGTCACTTAGTTTTTGTTAACCTCTCCTTATATCTTGCCCCCAAAAAATCTGGTCACTGGTAGGTATCTGTTTTTGAGAAAGACATTTTGAACCCAAGTTTTTGAAAATACTGGTCATATGTAACTTGTCTGCATTAACAGATGGCAGCAGGATGTGATCATTCATTACACCCATGGACCACACTGATGCACCGTGCATGACCAATACCTGGTATTGCTGTGTCATGTTGACTTATAAAGCCTTCCTAGCAATGACGGCCGGTCTATCAATAACAGTCTATCAAAAGGTCATTAACATTTTAAACATATTGTTAAGAGGTCAGCTTGGCCGAATGGATAATAGCTCTCCCTCTTGTTCAGCCCCTGCACCGGTCAGTTGGACTACAATACAGACTTCTCATACGTGACTTGTGGACAAAATAACAAATACCTCAGAAACTGGAGTGGTCTCGCCTGATGGCAAGCTAAACCATACGCCCCCCCCCCCAAAAAAAAACAGTTCAGTGTACTCGAAGTAGTACCACATGTATGGACTTTGCTTGAGTTCAAAGTGGGTGAATGCAAACAAAAAAAACATTGTGAAATGTTGAACATTGCCAATCTGGCAAGTTGACATCCTGGCCTGTCTGCCTGTGCTTACTAGGAGTCAGAAGTCTGATGTGTTCGTGCTGTCATTACAATGATCCTTGAACCGTGACCCCTCCCCCGTCCATTCAACAGCAATAGTGATAATAGTAATAATAGCAGATGTGGTAGTAGCAAGGGTAGTAGTAGTAGTAGTAGTAGTAGTAGTAGTAGTAGTAATGGCAATGGTAGTAGTAGTCATGGTAATATAATGAGTGGTTGCAGTAGTAGTAGTGTCTTGTCATGTCTGTCTGTCTATCTGGTCTTGTCTGTTTATCTGTCTGTTCTTGTCTATGTGTCTGTCTGTTCTGTTGTTCTGTCTGTCTGTCTTTCTTTCTCCCTCCCCTCAGTCACTCACTCACTCACTCGCTCACTTGCTTCATTCCTTCCTACTTCGTGAACACACCAGGCAAGTTTCTGGCATTTCATTGCTAACAATAATAAATAGTTCAACAGTAACAGTGAAACTTATAGAGGACTAATGTCCACGCCTTGTGGCATATTATGTACCCCCCATATTTGTATCGACCAATCAGCACTCAATGGGGATGTGGTCAATATCTCACCAGCTGTCTTGACTTCCCACAACATCTCCAGGTACCAGACTTTTAGGTTGAGTCAGCCTGTGAGCCCAGGTCAATTTTTATGAAAAAATCTGTCTCTATGGAAATTCGAACACACGACCAACAAACCCACAGGCAAGCATGCTAGCCACTGCACTACCAGTTTCTATAGTGGTTCTATAGAAGCTTACAAATGTATTTATTCAAGGCTGGCCAAGTGGCTAGAATGTGGAGTTTTTTTTTCTGTCGGGGGCAAAAAGAAAACTCTAACCTGCACAGTTCATGGCGACTGCACTAGCCAGGCCACCTTAATTCCTCAAGCTCAAGACCCCTCTGCCATACACCGCAAGGTACTATATTGGCAGTAAAAGACAGTTTTAAATGACAGAGATATCTGATGTTTCTTTTACGAGTATCAGAATACGCACCACATGTATAGAATTTGTAATTTTTTTGTCACTGTGAATTCAAAAGTAAGGAACGTGCAAGTAGATGAACGTACAAGTTACACTGTGTTCTCATGACTTCTAAGCGTATCTTGACTCTTAACTGTTGCAGATATGATCTAAACATAGCATATATTTTAACTCTTTACAATTTCATATAAGCTGTATCATGTATACACACAAAAGTCTGCTGTTGTAAAGCCTTTAAAATCTACCATTATAAATTGTAAATGTTGGTAAAATACTAAAGATCTGAATGAAGAGAAGCTCCAGTAATGTCTGTACACTCAAAGTGACTTATTTTAAACTCTTTATCTTTTTCAAGTTAATCCAGTAATGTCTGTACACTCAAAGTGACTTATTTTAAACTCTTTATCTTTTTCAAGTTAATCCAGTAATGTTTGTACACTCAAAGTGACTTATTTTAAACTCTTTATCTTTTTCAAGTTAATCCAGTAATGTTTGTACACTCAAAGTGACTTATTTTAAACTCTTTATCTTTTTCAAGTTAATCCAGTAATGTTTGTACACTCAAAGTGACTTATTTTAAACTCTTTATCTTTTTCAAGTTAATCCAGTAATGTTTGTACACTCAAAGTGACTTATTTTAAACTCTTTATCTTTTTCAAGTTAATCCAGTAATGTTTGTACACTCAAAGTGACTTATTTTAAACTCTTTATCTTTTTCAAGTTAATCCAGTAATTTTGTACACTCAAAGTGATTTATTTTAAGCGTGTTATCTTTTTCAAGTTAATCCAGTAATGTCTGTACACTCAAAGTGACTTATTTTAAACTCTTTATCTTTTTCAAGTTAATCCAGTAATGTTTGTACACTCAAAAGTGACTTATTTTAAAACTCTTTATCTTTTTCAAGTTAATCCAGTAATGTTTGTACACTCAAAGTGACTTATTTTAAACTCTTTATCTTTTTCAAGTTAATCCAGTAATGTTTGTACACTCAAAGTGACTTATTTTAAACTCTTTATCTTTTTCAAGTTAATCCAGTAATGTTTGTACACTCAAAGTGACTTATTTTAAACTCTTTATCTTTTTCAAGTTAATCCAGTAATGTTTGTACACTCAAAGTGACTTATTTTAAACTCTTTATCTTTTTCAAGTTAATCCAGTAATGTTTGTACACTCAAAGTGACTTATTTTAAACTCTTTATCTTTTTTCAAGTTAATCCAGTAATGTTTGTACACTCAAAGTGATTTATTTAAGCGTGTTATCTTTTCAAGTTAATCCAGTAATGTCTGTACACTCAAAGTGACTTATTTTAAACTCTTTATCTTTTTCAAGTTAATCCAGTAATGTTTGTACACTCAAAGTGACTTATTTTAAACTCTTTATCTTTTTCAAGTTAATCCAGTAATGTTTGTACACTCAAAGTGACTTATTTTAAACTCTTTATCTTTTTCAAGTTAATCCAGTAATGTTTGTACACTCAAAGTGACTTATTTTAAACTCTTTATCTTTTCAAGTTAATCCAGTAATGTTTGTACACTCAAAGTGACTTATTTTAAACTCTTATCTTTTTCAAGTTAATCCAGTAATGTTTGTACACTCAAAGTGACTTATTTTAAACTCTTTATCTTTTTCAAGTTAATCCAGTAATGTTTGTACACTCAAAGTGACTTATTTTAAACTCTTTATCTTTTTCAAGTTAATCCAGTAATGTTTGTACACTCAAAGTGACTTATTTTAAACTCTTTATCTTTTTCAAGTAATCCAGTAATGTTTGTACACTCAAAGTGATTTATTTTAAGCGTGGTTATCTTTTTCAAGTTAATCCAGTAATGTCTGTACACTCAAAGTGACTTATTTTAAAACTCTTTATCTTTTTCAAGTTAATCCAGTAATGTTTGTACACTCAAAGTGACTTATTTTAAACTCTTTATCTTTTTCAAGTTAATCCAGTAATGTTTGTACACTCAAAGTGACTTATTTTAAACTCTTTATCTTTTTCAAGTTAATCCAGTAATGTTTGTACACTCAAAGTGACTTATTTTAAACTCTTTATCTTTTCAAGTTAATCCAGTAATGTTTGTACACTCAAAGTGACTTATTTTAAACTCTTTATCTTTTTCAAGTTAATCCAGTAATGTTTGTACACTCAAAGTGACTTATTTTAAACTCTTTATCTTTTTCAAGTTAATCCAGTAATGTTTGTACACTCAAAGTGACTTATTTTAAACTCTTTATCTTTTTCAAGTTAATCCAGTAATGTTTGTACACTCAAAGTGACTTATTTTAAACTCTTTATCTTTTCAAGTTAATCCAGTAATGCTTTGTACACTCAAAGTGACTTATTTTAAACTCTTTATCTTTTTCAAGTTAATCCAGTAATGTTTGTACACTCAAAGTGACTTATTTTAAACTCTTTATCTTTTTCAAGTTAATCCAGTAATGTTTGTACACTCAAAGTGACTTATTTTAAACTCTTTATCTTTTTCAAGTTAATCCAGTAATGTTTGTACACTCAAAGTGATTTATTTTAAGCGTGTTATCTTTTCAAGTTAATCCAGTAATGTCTGTACACTCAAAGTGACTTATTTTAAACTCTTTATCTTTTTCAAGTTAATCCAGTAATGTTTGTACACTCAAAGTGACTTATTTTAAACTCTTTATCTTTTTCAAGTTAATCCAGTAATGTTTGTACACTCAAAGTGACTTATTTTAAACTCTTTATCTTTTTCAAGTTAATCCAGTAATGTTTGTACACTCAAAGTGACTTATTTTAAACTCTTTATCTTTTTCAAGTTAATCCAGTAATGTTTGTACACTCAAAGTGACTTATTTTAAACTCTTTATCTTTTTCAAGTTAATCCAGTAATGTTTGTACACTCAAAGTGACTTATTTTAAACTCTTTATCTTTTTCAAGTTAATCCAGTAATGTTTGTACACTCAAAGTGACTTATTTTAAACTCTTTATCTTTTTCAAGTTAATCCAGTAATGTTTGTACACTCAAAGTGACTTATTTTAAACTCTTTATCTTTTTCAAGTTAATCCAGTAATGTTTGTACACTCAAAGTGACTTATTTTAAACTCTTTATCTTTTTCAAGTTAATCCAGTAATCTTTGTACACTCAAAGTGACTTATTTTAAACTCTTTATCTTTTTCAAGTTAATCCAGTAATGTTTGTACACTCAAAGTGACTTATTTTAAACTCTTTATCTTTTTCAAGTTAATCCAGTAATGTTTGTACACTCAAAGTGACTTATTTTAAACTCTTTATCTTTTTCAAGTTAATCCAGTAATGTTTGTACACTCAAAGTGATTTATTTTAAGCGTGTTATCTTTTTCAAGTTAATCCAGTAATGTCTGTACACTCAAAGTGACTTATTTTAAACTCTTTATCTTTTTCAAGTTAATCCAGTAATGTTTGTACACTCAAAGTGACTTATTTTAAACTCTTTATCTTTTTCAAGTTAATCCAGTAATGTTTGTACACTCAAAGTGACTTATTTTAAACTCTTTATCTTTTTCAAGTTAATCCAGTAATGTTTGTACACTCAAAGTGACTTATTTTAAACTCTTTATCTTTTTCAAGTTAATCCAGTAATGTTTGTACACTCAAAGTGACTTATTTTAAACTCTTTATCTTTTTCAAGTTAATCCAGTAATGTTTGTACACTCAAAGTGACTTATTTTAAACTCTTTATCTTTTTCAAGTTAATCCAGTAATGTTTGTACACTCAAAGTGACTTATTTTAAACTCTTTATCTTTTTCAAGTTAATCCAGTAATGTTTGTACACTCAAAGTGACTTATTTTAAACTCTTTATCTTTTTCAAGTTAATCCAGTAATGTTTGTACACTCAAAGTGACTTATTTTAAACTCTTTATCTTTTTCAAGTTAATCCAGTAATGTTTGTACACTCAAAGTGATTTATTTTAAACTCTTTATCTTTTTCAAGTTAATCCAGTAATGTTTGTACACTCAAAGTGATTTATTTTAAGCGTGTTATCTTTTTCAAGGGAACTACACAAATAGTCCACTGATTACCAGGACATTCTTTAAAGATCTAAATATAAAATAAAACTGGTTCATAACAGTATCTTGTCTCAGGAAATGAAAACAAGGTGTTAAAGGAATCGGAGGGGGGGGGGGTGTTGTTAAAAAGATAACTTCATTGTTCTCTCATATGGTTTGTTTTCTTTTTGTTCACTGCATTCTGCCGAAAACATTGCACATAGCACGATTAACTTTAGGGATCTCTGGAAACAACTGCACTTGTGAAGTAATGGTGGAGTCTAAAAAATGAACTTATGACCTTCAAAGCATGTGGTAGGCAGCTTAACCACTTCAGCATGAGACTCCCAGGTCTCAGAAAGTGAAGTACTGTGGACACATCAAATATCACTGCCGCCAAAAGAATAGTCATGTAAGGCATGGATCCTGGAAGATGGGGCAGACAGGGACTGACCAACACAATAGTGGTCACTGGATATTATGATTCTCTGCTATCATATACTCCAAGATAGCCCAAATATCTAGGCAAACCTTCTGGTCTAGAGAAATAACAGTGGAAGATAAACTTTATGGATCACTGAATGAACTAAAAAAAAAAAAAGACAATGAAATTCATACAACAGGCAGTGTTGCAGATATTGACCAAAAAATCAAGTGAATGAAAGAAGAAGAAGGCACCCTGCTTATGAAAATAGATGAGGCAGGGGAACTGGTGAAGGATGATGAGTATTTCCTGTGGACTATGTTGAGAGTGATGTTCTGCAGAATTTACTACATAATGGAACCATTGCACATGCACAGGGCTTTCAATAAAAGAGATTAAAACAACTTGGAACTTTTGAGATGTGATGTCGCTGCAGGATGCAAAGAATGGGCTGAACAGAAAAGAGATTAAATGAAAACATTCTGAAAGTTGCTGAGGGAAATAGACAACTAATGAACAACTCACACAAAATGCTGTTTTGGTTTCGTCACAATATAATGCATGGTCTATTAATGAAATAGTTTATAGCCAGATCCAAGGCTAGTGAAAAAATACAGGATGTACAAGAAAAACTACCTAAGCATGGGAAGACTTTGAAGTTAATTCTAATGCTGAGCTGAAAAGGATTGAAGAGAACAGGAGACAGCAGAGGGACAAGATCAGACTATTTTAACACCAGCTTTTGGACCGTCTGGTCTGATCATGCTCACATGCATAGGACATTCCAGAAAATGGGAAGGACTTACTTTATTGCAATATTATCCTTCTGGGCATTGAGTTGCAGTTTGCTGATAAAGAAATGCACACAGCAAGTGGAGGAAACATCACCAACATAGACCTCAATCCCAGCTAGTCCCTGTCTGCTGTGCTAGTTGCAGCCTAATGTGCCTCTCCACAGATGTGAAGTTCCAGTACTGATTTTGCACACACTGCAGGTTTTGAAGTTTGGAGAGGGAAGGTGAGCTCAGCAACACAGACACCGAGGAGATGGTACTGAGTCAAAAGACAAGTCTCTACTCCAACCTCGTTCTGACTGGGTCAAAAGAAAAGTCTCTACTCCAACCTCACTCTGACTGAGTCAAAAGAAAAGTCTCTACTCCAACCTCACTCTGAGTGGGTCAAAAGAAAAGTCTGTGCTCCAACCTCACCCAGACTGGGTCAAAAGAAAAGTCTCTACTCCAACCTCACTCTGACTGGGTCAAAAGACAAGTCTCTACTCCAACCTCACTCTGACTGGGTCAAAAGACAAGTCTCTACTCCAACCTCACAGTGACTGGGTCAAAAGACAAGTCTCAGCTCCAACCTCACCCTGACTGGGTCAAAAGAAAGGTCTCTACTCCAACCTCACCCTGACTGGGTCAAAAGAAAAGTCTCTACTCCAACCTCACCCTGACTGGGTCAAAAGAAAAGTCTCTACTCCAGCCTCACTGTGACTGGGTCAAAAGACAAGTCTCTGCTCCAACCTCACCCTGACTGGGTCAAAAGACAAGTCTCTACTCCAACCTCACCCTGACTGGGTCAAAAGACAAGTCTCTACTCCAACCTCACTCTGACTGGGTCAAAAGACAAGTCTCTGCTCCAACCTCACCCTGACTGGGTCAAAAGAAAAGTCTCTACTCCATCCTCACCTGACTAGGTCAAAAGAAAGGTCTCTACTCCAACCTCACCCTGACTGGGTCAAAAGAAAAGTCTCTACTCTAACCTCACCCTGACTGGGTCAAAAGAAAAGTCTCTACTCCAACCTCACTCTGACTGGGTCAAAAGAAAAGTCTCTACTCCAACCTCACCCTAACTGGGTCAAAAGAAAAGTCTCTACTCCAGCCTCACTATGACTGGGTCAAAAGACAAGTCTCTGCTCCAACCTCACCCTGACTGGGTCAAAAGACAAGTCTCTGCTCCAACCTCACCCTGACTGGGTCAAAAGATAAGTCTCTACTCCAACCTCACTCTGACTGGGTCAAAAGATAAGTCTCTGCTCCAACCTCACCCTGACTGGGTCAAAAGAAAAGTCTCTACTCCATCCTCACCTGACTATGTCAAAAGAAAGGTCTCTACTCCAACCTCACCCTGACTGGGTCAAAAGAAAAGTCTCTACTCCAACCTCACCCTGACTGGGTCAAAAGAAAAGTCTCTACTCCAACCTCACTCTGACTGGGTCAAAAGAAAAGTCTCTACTCCAACCTCACCCTGACTGGGTCAAAAGACAAGTCTCTACTCCAACCTCACTCTGACTGTGTGATATTCACTGGCACAGGAATGGAGCATGATGGGGCAACCCTTTGCCGTGAAGTTTGAACCGTGACTAACTAAGTAACTAATTATCCAGCTAATCAACAAGTCTAGTTCAACTTTAAGAAGCACTTGCAGCTGGACAATGAAGATTACCAACTCAACTGGACACTGAACCTGGTTTCTATGATGGCAAGCTTGTGGACTATTCACAATAACACCACAACTCATAATTGTCTCCCCTCCCCCTAATCTTGTAATGTATTATATTTACAAACAAAAATGTAAAATGTTTATTAAAGCTTAACGAAACTTCAGAGGGACAAATTCTCCAGCTCCTAATTAGTGTGTGGCATCTGCCTGTAATCTGAATAATCAATACTATAATGCACATTGACAGACTCAGCAAAACATTGGTTTAAATGCATATAATACTAGAATAAATTATCAATAATTTACTAGTAATGAATACATTCAGCAAAACAAATCACCAGTGGCATTGTTATCTTAAATAAATGCAAACTGTCAAAGACTAAATCAGCTGAAATATGTTCAATATCTGAAATATTCTACTGCGAGCATCTCATAGATGAGTTACATAGATGGACAGTAACATAGTGCTCATCAAACAGCCCTGTTCGCATTGCTCATTCAGCATAGTAGAGAACAGCTTGGCCATGAAAACACATAATAAAGATCTTTACTGCAGCAGAATATGACAATATAAAATAAAACAAAAAGGTAGTTAAGATCATGCAGACGAACAACAAGCACTAACATATGTACATATCTTAAAAGGACCTCAGGCTTAATGACAAAAATCACGGTAGGGAAAATGAATACAAATAATATATACAATATTATGATGGCTAAGAACAGTAATAATAAATACAATAAAACGAGCCACTAATGCCCAACATTTCGGTTAAGAACTTTTCTCAAGAACTACACAAACATATCTAATAAGACAATTTATTATAAATTATAACACACAATACATGAACAATGAAACTAGCTGGAGTTCTTTTTTCTAGCATTGGTGAAAGACGGGTGCATAACTTCCATAAATAATAATAAAACCAAATCATGAAAGGTATAACTAAATTTGGGCACTGTCAAATTGAGAATGAAGGAGCTAAAAATTGTAATTTCTGTGGACATAATATGGTAACTGATTAGAGACATTATATGTAGACAGTCAAAATTGTTTGGGCATGTTATGAGAAGAAATGACTTGGAGATCTAGGTGACAACTGGCAAGATCGAAAGGAACAGACCAAGGGGAAGACCAAGAAGTAAATACCTAGATGGCTTGGCCACGTGGCATGGTCGAGACGGGAACACTGAGCTGATCCACGACTCTGGTGATTGAGTGAAATGGCAAAACATGACCACCCACACTTATTGGCATTGCTCATGGTGGATGGAATATGGCAAGAGAAGTGAGGGTGGCCAAAACTAAAGTAACACTAAAGAAGATAAAGATTGTGAAACCATGACATCCACAACAGTATTGGTTCCCCCTGGATGGACACATTCCATAGTGATAATTAAGTGGCTATCCATCCAACCTTTTGAGCAGGCGGGCCAAATTTAAGAAATAATATTTCCTGCCTGGCCACTCACCTAATTTTTTTTGTTAATTAAATTAAGCAAGAAAGCATGCTACAGCCTCGACCACATCATCGCTTCCCAGTCTGCGGGCCGCAACATGACTCCCGGCGGGCCGCATGTGGCCCGCAGGCCTCGTGTTGGCCACCCCTGCTCTCTATTCTCAGTCTGACGGAACTGTCTGAATAACATGGTTTTATGGCAGTGAGACACAAGATATAAAAATCAATGAACACTGACTCATAAACACCATCACATCCCAGAAACTGAAATTCTTTGGCTTTAGCAAACACACACTAGTTTGCCTGAAACAGGTTAATGAAACTAGAACATTATATACAACAATAAGAAAGAGACAAACAGCTTTCTTTGGAAACTGAAAAAGTAATACATAAATATTACTATGCCTTTGAGTGTCTTGACTACCCCATTAACAAGCAGATTGTCGTGTCTTGTCTATCCTGCTAACAAGCAGATCTTAAGTTTCTTGTCTGCTAACATGCAGATCTAAATGTCCTGTCAATCCTAGCAGCAATCAAGCATGCAAGCAATCAATCCTAACAAGCTGATCTTAATGTCTTGTCTATCCTACCAACAAGCAGATCTTAATGTCTTGTCCATCCATCTAACAAGCAGATCTTAATGTCTTGTCCATCCATCTAACAAGCAGATCTTAATGTCTCACCCATCCCGTTAACAAGCTGACCCTGGCTACCTTGTCTATCCTGCAGCAAACAAAATGTATAACCTTTATGCATCCCCATTGCCACAATCAACATGGACCCAGATTAACAATAAGAAACCCAAATAAATGCATTCAGTAAACATATTTGAATGTTGAAGGAAGCATGCATCTCAATTTCAAACTGCCAGACAGCAGTGTCTTGAGCACTATTTCAAATCAGACCGAAAGAATGTTGGATCTTAATGAATAAACAGACAAATAGACATACAGAAAAATGGGGGAAATACCACGGAAAGGCAAAATGGTTAAGAAAGATATAATAAACAAATTAGAAATGAAAAGAGACCAAGGTGAGACATAATGTATTTTGGACTATAAAAAGATGATAAAACAATTATTGAATACTTTGCTAAAACGAGGGAGGCCTTAGGAAATTTAGCGTAAAATCAAGCTATAATAAGTATATAATAGCTATAATAAGTGGCCTTTAGTATTTACAACATAAATTGTGAGCCATTTCAAGTGACCTGTGGAATATTAAGAGTTAAGAAGACCAGAAATTACATATTTTATGTAGACATTAGGTGTTAGCCAAGCACATATACTATGTACATACACATGTGTCATTGTGGCTAGACTGCAGACTGGAAATATAATAGTAAAGCATTTAACTCTTTTTAACATTCCAACAGTGAACCCATTTCAACAGTTCAACATTTAACAACTTATTTTATCTCCAGCAGCAAATAAATTCACAGCCTTGATAAAATAACAGAAACAAGAATAGATCTGAAACATGAATAGATGTCTTATCTCTCCAGCACTTCTAATGTGTGATCATATATGTATATACACACAGAAATAAATGAGAAATGACTGCAATCATGTCATTCATTAGCCAACCCACACATTTTCTGAGTTAAGAGCAAATCGAGCAAGCCTTCCTACAACGACAGAATCTTAAGTAAAAACAGTGGATGCTGATGCCCAAAAGGAAATGATGAATGTGAGTAGCTGATTCTGATACCAGGTGAAGACTTGGTTAGTTATGCCTGCTGGTTCACAAGTAGTCTGGCTGGAAGCGCAAGTAGTTGATTAGTCGACTGGGCAGTGGCAAGTTTTTAATTGTCTCTGGTGGGAAAGTCTGCAAGATGCGAATCCTGCACCTGTTCTGAAGATTTCCTCTGATGGGCAGTTTGTAGATCTGGACATGGTCAATGGGTGTTTCAAGATCATTGAGCACAATGGCCATGCGGCTTCCACACTCAGAGAACACGGGCATGTAGTTGACTAGGCAAGAATGTTGTCCGCAAGCATATCGGTGGTACTGAACACAGTGTAATGTTTGAGCTGTGTCTCCATCAAATACATAGATGCTCACATCAATGGGCCTGAATCTACGGGCCTTTTTCTCCTTACAGTGGCAGCCACTGGTAATCATAACAGCAAATACCAGATGCCCATCTCTGGAAAACTTTAAATCTTTCAGGTTCGGGTTGAGGCTTGAGTTGAAGTCATCCACTCTGGAGTTCGTGGAGATGACATCCCAGGACGGCATTCTAACCAGGCTCAAGCTGTTGTCTTCATTGGGGACAAAGCTGGTCACTGCAATCCTGGTAGTGCAGCAACGTGGATCAAACACAAACAGTGCATGATTGTACGCCAAATCTACTTCTGAGATTAACTCTCTTGTGCTGAGCCTGTACAGCTGAAACACAAAACCATTCCCTCCGATTTTGGTAGTCGGAAGTTTGATTAAACATAAAGTACCATCCGGAGAGATCTCACCGATCAAAGCCTCATTGATGAACTCTACTCGCTGGTTTCCAAAGATGCCAAGGAATTTATTCGCCTTGAGGTCGATAATACCAAACTGGGTCATGAGGTTTCGAACCAAATGCAAAATAACTGTATGTCCTTGGCAACACAGGACGCTGTTGACGTGGAAGTTCTGGATTGATGACAAGTGAGCAGGGATGTGATTGTACTCAAAGTGTTCAGCCATTTTGGTGAACTTGCTCTTCCTTCGGAAGCTGAAAAATGGCTCTGATTTATTGATATTTAATAAACCTTGGCGATTGATACAGAATGCTGGACTGCAGTCCTTGAACAGGACACCATTACATGTCATGGTTGTCTCTGAGAATGCAGCAGCAGCTGTGAAAATAGTGACATATAAATGATCAATGTCTATGCAAAATAATACACAATAACAATTATTATCAGCCACAAAACAAACAAATATTGACATGTACATGAAAATAGTAAAGGACCCTTTCATTTTACACGCCTTGGAGCATATTTTGTATATGGTACCAGCTCCAAATATTTATAGACCAATCAGAACACAGTGGTCAATATCGCGCCGACTGCCTTTACATTCCAGGAGATTTTCTGGCACCCAATGTAGGCAGGGTCAACTTGGGAGATTAGGTCAGTTTCAGAAACAAAAATAGGGTATTCGAACACATGACCACCGAGCTGGCAGGCAAATGTGCTAGCCACTGTGCCCCTTGGCTTCCCCTGGCAGAGCAGTGCACATCTTCCCACCCAGATTAGGCCAAACTAGACTAAGCTTGTGTATACTAAATCATTTCCATGAACCAAACAGCAGAAACTGCAACCACTCCAACCAACTAGCCAACCATGGTTAATTGGTTGGCTAGTGAGTGTTCTGGCAGACCAAGTTTAAATCTCTCAAGCCTGATGCTCTAGCGATCAGTAAGTCTAGGCAGTGACAAGATCTTGCCCCCGTCACAGTAAGGTTGGTATAGACACTTTCCTCATAACCCAATACCAAATTACCACATCCATGGGGACTATATTGATGAGATCTCCTTCCCTGACAAGCCCAGAAATCTGCTGGGTGTGCAGGACTGCTACCGGAACTGTGCATCTATGGAGAGGCATGGTGTTTTCCCATCAAAAATGATGATGACCATTTATTTCATCCAGTGGGGTTGAAAGTTTGAAGCCGTGAGTTCTAAGATGGCTGGTAACGCCTATTTTGGCTTGGAATGTTCTTTGACAATGTGGACAAAAAATGCTTGACGCTCCAGGAGGAGGATCTCCTGCTGTGGTTTTCTTGTCCAGCCGTGTTTTCACAGCTCTTGCAGCCCTGTTTGCTTCACAAGTGGCTACACCCTTGTGTAATGATATACGCCATGATTTTCGGACTTTGGCAGCAGTCTTCCAAGTTTTGTGATGAATTCCAAAAGCTTTTAATGAGATCTTTAGAGTGTCTTTAAAGCGTTTCTTCTGGCCGCCTTGGAAGCGTTTAACACAGTGCAGCTCACTATAAAAAATTTGTTTAAGGAGTCTGCATCTGGCATACAAATCTGATTCTTCATTAGAAGAGTGTCGATACTGGGCATAGACACTCTTTCTAGGACTTCAGTGTCTGGGATCTTGTCTTGCCATTTAATCTTCAATAGCTTCCTAAGGCAGACTGTGTGGAAGTGGTTTAATTTCCTAGCTGGAGAGGTATAGTACAATGTAAGCAAGCGAAGATTCAGCACTGGACAATTGGACTACTTGGGAGAAGGCGTAGGCAGGTAAAATATATACTTCTTCCTTGATCTCTTTCACGAGATGGCCTTTATCTGACTCTACTAGGGAACGGCTGTGATTAATGAGTTTGTGTACCAACACTGTAACCAGGCATTCACTCAGTCCCTGGTAGTGTCAAGAGTAGCTTGTATTCCACCAGTAGAATTCTGAAGAAGACAGATTCATCTTTGTAAAACGAGTGCAGCACCAGATAATTTCATAGGAAGGGACTCTGGTGTGTTATGATGTTCATCTGTATCTCCAAATGTGCTGGGTTTGAGTCGAATTAAAGAAATATTTGTTCCAGAGGAAGCCATGGATAATATACTTTAACCTTGAAAAATTAACGTAGGAAGCAAGGACAGGAGGAAGGAAGGAAGGGATGGATCTATTGCATAAGGAAGGGAGGGGGAATAAGAAAGAATGGAAAGAGGGGAGGTAGGAAGGAAGGGAGGTGGGTGGGTGGAAGGAAGGGAAGTGGGTGGAAGGAAGGTTCGTGTTAAAATTATAATCAGTTTTCATAGTCCATGCCATATAGGTTGGTTGACACGTTTGTTCCCAGCCTTCTGTTCCAATACAGATGTCTTTTCATGCCATGACAATGCTATAGTGCCCAGAATCTTTTCTCTAGCTCAGTGGTTCTCAACTGGTGGGGAATTCCCCCCCCCCCCCCCAGGGGGGAATTTTAGGATTTCCGGGGGGGGGGGGGGAATGAAAATTATTTCAAGATCGCGTTAATACAAGAACCGATTACTTGATATTGTTTTTCCCTTCATACTTTATGGTTCTGTACATCTCACCCCTTCTAAACTTCATTTTATAAAGTAAGTAGATCCACAAATCACGTTTTATGTGGACATCTAGACTTGTTTTGGTATGTGCTTCCATTATTACTTATACTGTGTACGGGCAGGAGCGGGAGGGGGGATTTTAAGTTGGAAATACGAAAGGGGGGGGGGGGGGGTGACGTTCTGAAAATATGGTGAAGGGGGCACGGGTCAAAAAAGGTTGAGAACCACTGTCTAGCTGTTCCCCAGTTTTATCTTACCTCCAAAATTCCTGTTGTCCCATTTACTCTTGTTGTCTCCTCCAACCACCCTGTTGTTCCCCTACAACTGTCCTGTTATCACGACAGTTTCCAGTTTACATCTTCTTTGGAAATGTCCAATAATATGGATTGCCTACTTCTGATATGAGTGCCCAGTTCTCTTCATGAACTGAGTTTTCAGGACGGCTTTATAACTTGCTTATCTGTATAAATGTTCTTGGCATTCTTCTAATGAACCACATGTCAGAAACTTGCAAGTAATTTCTTACTAATATGTTCACTTCCATTCATTAGAATAGGCTACACAAAGGGATATGCTGTTCCTTGTCTGAGTTGAAGATATGCTACATACAATGGTTTCATCTTGTGGAAGGTTGTTTTACCTTAACTAGAGAAGTACCAATGGAACACAGAGTGTCTCACATGCCTGGGTTAGATATCACATTGACATAGGCGTCGCTTCACCTTCTCATGATTCATAATGGAAATAGACACACGTCCTGATAACAAAGGGAGGATTGGGATTAGACATTAGTCTTGCTAACAAAGGAATGATTGGAAATATACACTAGTCTTGCTAAAATGAAAGAATTGGAAATATACACTAGTCTTGCTAAAATGAAAGAATTAGAAATATACACTAGTCTTGCTAACAAAGGAATGATTGTAAATATACAATAGTCTCAATAACAAAGAAAGGATGTGATAGGTACACTAGCTTTGCTAACAAAGAAAGGATTGAATAGATACACTAGTCCTGCTTAAAAAAAAAGAAGGATTGGAAAAAAACCCACTCGTCTTGCTAACAAAGGAAGGGTTGGAAATAGACACATCTCTTGCTAACAAAGGGTAGATTGGAAATAACAACAATTCATCCTAACAAAGATTAGACATTAGTCCTGATAACAAAGGAAGGATTCACCATAATCTCCACTGTGAGGCCTGACGAAGACGTAATACTTTGCATTGTAGGAGACTGAAGAAGAATAACCAAAATGCCGCATGATAATTGTATGATAATCAGCACCCACACCTTGCTCACTCCAAATGGAGAGCTCACAATTTCATGAGCAGGATATCTTAATGTGTTGTGTCCACTATGACATTGGCCGGTCCCTGACTTGTCTTCCAGGAACCATGCCTTCCATTGCTGCGCTTCTGAAACCACGTGACTACTGCTCTGTTCAAAGTGTTTCAGTTTCTGAGATGTGACACTGTGATGCAAAAAAATGCACGTACTGCTTGTCAGCGGGGATGCAACCAAGTTCTCACCAGTCCACTATTTAATCACTGCACACATTCATTGGCACCTTGCCGCCTTGACAGACGATAGTTTGTTACATTGTGCTTCAAAAAGGCATAATAGCTACAACTTATGGTGGTAGCAAATGTGACTGATAAGGCCAATTCGCGCTGTAAATGTTTGTCCACAGTGGATGCATGTGAACACATGGTCATTTCCACCATCATGCACCATCTTATGTCTCGCACGCTCGGTGTGTGACTTATCTGCAATAATTTTCTCCTTTGTCTTTATTCCATTTCTGATATTTGCCCTCAACGCATGACGTTCAGCGGCGACTTGCTCTCAATGTGCATTATCAATGCCTGTATCAATCATGTTCCGCTTACACACATCTTTGTATCGTAGTAGAGGCCGACCCTGAGATCTCTTACCCATCTGTAATTCACCAAAAAAGATGTCCTTTGGTATTCTATCATCAACCATCCTCCTAACGTTTCCTATTCATCTAAGTCTACGAAGACTGAGCATGGAACAAACCGTCACACAATCTGATCTGTCCAATACTTCAGTATTTGTGATGTTGTCTTGCCACTTAATACCAAGTATTCTTTGCAGACACCGCAAATGATAGCTGTTTAAACATTTCTATTGGTGTGAGTAAGTTGACTCTTCTTTATGGCAGCGAAGCCTGGTCAACTTACAGCACACACCAGTGATAAGATTGCTATGATAGGGTTCAATCACCACGGTCACCACAACCAACATCAACAAAACACTAATACAAACCTCCATGTCCGCTATTCCATTGGTCCAAAGAGCATTGATGAAGCAAAGACCACGGCCGAGCACTTTGGACCTGTTTGTTCAAATTAGCCACAACAGCGCTGGCACCCATCAGCCCATAGTTGCCATTTCTTGACTCTTGAGCTCCCATTCTGCAAGCCCTGTAGAACATTAAGGAAATGATAAGGAATTAAGGTCGATAGTGATAACATTGTAATCACTCAAAATGTTGAGTCTACATGCCCCAGTTAGTCAAATTCACATGTCCAGTCATAGATGTTTGTTTAACTCTTACAAAACCACATGTCATATCTTGGAACCCGAAGGAACGCAAAATATAACTTTTAGCTCGGCACCAGGCGCCTCCTTTTATTGATGTCATGTCTTAAGGCGGACATTTCCAAACGTTCGCTAAGGGAGGGTGTATACGTGGCTAGTAATTCTTACCAAACTTGCATCGTTTTAACTTTTTTTTTTCACTTCTAAATTTGAAATTCAAGAGTACGTGGTCCAGAGGTTGGGATGCCCAGATTAGACATCGTCGGACGTGTTGTTCAGCTCCTAGATATCTTAAATGGCTTTTGTCTGTCTGAAGTGTTATACAAATCCTAACCTGCAACAGCAATAGTAACAGCACCAGTGGAGGTAGTAGTAAGCGTAGTAGCAGAAGTAGATATAGATATGACAGCTATAATAGTAAAAGTGGCAGCCGAAGCAGCCGTAATTAGCTGTAGTAGTAGCAGCAGCAGCAGCAGTAGTAGTAGTAGTAGTGGTAGTAGTAGTAGTAGTAGTAGTAGTAGTAGTAGTAGTAGTAGTAGTAGTAGTAGTAGTAGTAGTAGTAGTAGTAGTAGCAACAACAGCAGCAGTAGTAACAGCACCAGTGGAGGTAGTAGTAAGCGTAGTAGCAGAAGTAGATATAGATATGACAGCAATAATAGTAAAAGTGGCAGCCGAAGCAGCAGTAATTAGCTGTAGCAGTAGCAGCAGCAGCAGCAGCAGTAGCAGTAGTAGTAGTAGTAGTAGTAGTAGTAGTAGTAGTAGTAGTAGTAGTAGTGATTGTGGTGACTATAGTCAATACACATCTTAGGATTCTGAGGTTAGTAGGAACACTTTTTTCTCAAATTTTCATTTTCTCTCCATTGCTCTCATTTTTTCATCTTTTAATTCTTCTCATCCCATCGTTACGCCTTAATGTAGTCACTGGAGGGTCTTCTCCGTAATTATATGTTGTGTTTTATGTATGTATTTGTTTGCTGATGAAGGCTAGTCGCCGCAACGTCCTGTATGTGCCGTAATTCTGTTATGTAAAGCTGCATTACTTTGTGCCATTTTATATTGTTTACATTTTCACAGCTTTACCACAGTTCCACCAAATTTTTATAGTAGTAATAGCAGCATAGCAGTTTGAGAATCCCTGGTCTACTAAGCGAATTTGGAACTAACACAATTCCCAAGCCATCACAATTATGCGGCAAATACTCCAGTCTCTTGTAAATGTGCCCAATTTGAGGCAGTTATGAGCCACCACCTATCGATCGACCCCCCGACAATTTACACCCTCAGCCTCTGTCTCTTACGGCTCCCTTAGAAGTCTCATTTGTTTTGGTCAACACTTCTCTCTGAAGCGGCCAGGCCAAGGTCGCTATACGCGTAGGGGCCCAGAAGGGAAATATTTCGCCCGGATATTGATTGGCGTGATCAGAAACTTCGCGCCTCTGTTCATCTCATGGGTAAAGAGACTTACTTGTACTAACCAGCTAAGCAGACGTCACTGCTAATACAATCAATGTGTTTGTTCAGGTTACCTCGTTCATGTCAACCCGGTTGTTCACACAGCTCAATGTAACAGCTTTAACGGTTTTACATACGTAATTGTTACAATGTTGCGCGTTCTTTACATTACCTTGGGATCAATACCAGGTTGATTTTATAGGCAATTTTACGCTCAGTAGTTTGCTATTAAACCGCGTCGCGCTGGGTTTTAACGTGGTGGTATGGGAGCCGGTCATTCAGAAAGCAATGGCAAACTGCAGAACGTAAAACTTGCCAAGACATTATCAACAGTAGTAAAATGCTGTTGTTGACAGCGATGTCCTGTAAAAAGGAAATGCAAAAAAAAAAGTTTCTTATTGCATAAACATACCACACACATCTCTTCATCATCATCATCATTATCATCATCATCATCTTCTTCTTCTTCTTCTTCTTCTTCTTCCTCCTCCTTCAGTAAGGAAGCTGAGAGTGGCAGTTCTGCGTTGTACACTGTTCTGTTCTTCCTCGTCGAATATTCCTGTTAATGTGTTCTTAACTTTACTTACATTGCTGTCAACTGCAGTGAAAACTAGCGTTGAGATTATATAGAGAAAATATAGTTTTATATGCATGTGAAAAGTAGTGTTAAGATACTATAGAGAAACTATAGTGTTGTAAGCATTAGAAAACTAGTGTTGAGATATTATACAGAAGCTGTAGTGTCGTGTGCATGTGAAACATAAATAATAAGCAGACATGCTGAGAATCATCAAATGGCAACAGAAACGTGTTTTTCGAGGAATTTTACAAAGCCCTAGCAATGCGGATTGGAACCCGTGACAACCGGCCAGGAGGAAGAGGAGGATATAGTGCAAGGAGAATATTTCCAGGACAAAACGGCGCTGGAGTAGGAAGGTGGTCAGTATCACCCAAGCCGTCTTAACTGCCAGATAATTTTCGAATAAGCCAGGGGTGGCCAAACTACGGCCCGCGGGCCGCATGCGGCCCGCCAAGTGATTTTATGCGGCCCGCGAGGGCATTTAGAAATTAAAAAATTTAATTCGTTTTTAAGTTATTTTGTTGAATTTTCCAAAATTTCATGTACCGTTATGATGAGTGTCAATAACAAACGTAAGATTCAAGATGAATGCCGTGTTTTTAATGATGAATGGACAACTAAGTATTGTTTTATAAAAGTTGGTAGCAAATCAGTTTGCTTGTTGTGTCGTGAGTCAGTGGCTGTCTTCAATGAGAACAATTTTAAAAGACATTATCAAACAAAACATTCCGATTTCGGATACAATTTAACGACCGAAGAGAAGGAAAGGAAATGCCTTGAGTTGGTGAAAAATTTGGAGAAACAGCAAACTGTTTTCATTAAACAGTCTTCAATTCAAGATGCTGCAACTGAAGCTAGTCTTGTGCTGTCACACAGAATTGTAAAACAGAACAAGCCATTTTCTGATGGCGAGTTCATCAAGGAATGTTTGCTAGATGCAGCAAACATTATGTGTCCAGAACCAAAAAAAAAAAAAAAAAAAAACAGATTTGACAACATTACTTTATCAAGGAGAACTGTGGTCAGACGTTTAGACAAGATCAGTGACAATTTAATGCATAAACTTCAAGATGCAAGTAAACAATTTTTGTGGTACTCTCTTGCATTGGATGAGAGAACCGATGTACATGATACTGCCCAATTATTGATATTTATGCGTGGAATAAACACTTCTTTCGAACTCACTGAAGAGTTACTGAGTGTTGGGTCACTCAAAGACATAACCACAGGCCATGATATATTCAGTGCTGTTACTAACTATATTGCAAGAACTGGGTTGGTTTGGAACAAGATGGCAAGTGTTACAACTGACAGAGCTCGTGCTTTAACTGGAAAAAATGTAGGTAAAGTTGATAAGTGAAAAGATTAAAACAGAATATCCAGAGAACACATTATTACCACTTCACTGTGTGATTCATCAAGAAAGTCTGAGTAAAACTGTTTTGAATATCAAGCATGTTATTGACCCAGTTGTCAGTGTCATCAACCTCATCAGATCAAGAGGACTTAATCACAGACAGTTCAAGTCATTACTTGACGATTTGGAAACTGCACATTCCGATGTCCTGAACCACACCAGTGTTCGATGGCTGAGTCTCGGCAAGGTGTTGAGGCGAGTGTGGGAACTGAGAGAAGAAATAGTGATGTTCCTAGAGATGAAGGGCATTGCATGCTTTCATTGCAGACTTTATGTTTGCCATTGAAATGATGGAAATGTTAAATGAACTGAATGTCAAACTTCAGGGCAATGGTGTGTTTGCACATGAATTGTATGTATATGTAAAATCATTTCAGGCAAAACTCTCACTGTTCTCCAGATAAAATAAAAAAATTGCGTTGCGTAACCCATACGGGACGTTGCAGTCAACACCAGCATTTTTTCAGCTGCTGTTGATGTACTAGGCAAGTGTTACGTTCAGTAGTTTGCCATTGATTTCTGAACGACCGGCCCCTATACCTTTTTCGAAAAAACCAGCACCGCCGTGTTTCGAACCCGGGTATACGGGCTCACAAACCGCGTTCTCAAGCCCTTAGCCACTGAGACCGGTCAAATAACCAGATAATATTCTCCAGATAAGCAAGAGAAAAAAGATTTTGTCACTTCCCTTTGCTGAAACAAGAAACCATTTCCGATGACATGACTGAAAAATACAAAGCCCAATTAGATGCATTGATTGAAGAATTTGGATGGAGATTCCAAGAAATTAGAGCCATAGTTCAATATTCTCAGTTCACCTTTTAGTACAGAAGCTGATATAGCCACAGAAGACATACAGCTGGAGCTGCTTGACTTACAAGCAGATCATGGCCTGAAAGAGAAATTCAAGTCAGATGGTTTGCTGGATTTCTATGGATCTTTATCACAAGAATCATTTCCCAACTTGAAAAACTTTGCAGCTAAACTTTTATCATGATTTGGAGGATCAACATACATTTGCGAACAAGCATTCTCTTGCTTGAAGATCAACAAATCTAAGAATAGGTCTTTATTGTCGGACTGCAACTTGCATGCTGCCATGCGAAATTCAACAAGTAAACTTGCTCCAGATTACAAGAATATTGTCAAAAATTGCAAGCAGTTACATACATCTCATTAGAAATCAACCACTGTAGTGACAATGTAGTCGCTGTGTGTCTAAATTAAAGCCATTGATAGATAATAAAGAATATCTATATCTATAAAACAAAGTGTATGTATATGTGTATGTATATATGTATGTATGTAAATATGTATGTCCTTTATTTGTTCGCGAACGGCCCATCCGATTGAGATGAAATTTTCTACACGCCTTCCTTTCATTCCAGAGCTGTCAACTGTCATAGTTTTTTTTTCTTCTTCCTCCTCCTCCCTCCTCCCCCTCCCAAAATACGTACGTAAATATATGATGATGATGATGAAAGAATCCCCGAACCAAAACGCTAGGGAAAGGGAAGAAAATGACGTGACTACACAGAATCGTCACACGGCAATCATCATCATCAAGTGCCGTGCCGGCTGGCGTAGGCGTTCATGGCTCTCTGTAGATCTCAGTCTTTGTTTTTTTTAATCAACTCTGCTGCTGATATTCCTCCATGCCACGGCAATATCAATAACAATTCATCTTTTTATGTGTAAGGAAGTTATCTACAGTCGTGTAGAAGGGAAGAACTAGACGAGTATGAATTCGGAATGGCGAACTCTCTCCCCCTCTCTTCTCCTCCCTCTACCTCCTCCCTCCACCCTTCTCCTCTTCCTCCTCCCTCTCATCCCTCTCCCTCCTACCTCCTCCTTCTCCCTCTTCCTTCTCCCTCTTCCTCTCCCCTTCTCCTCCATCCTCCTCCCTCCTACTCCCTCCGCCTCCTCCCCCCTCCTCCCTCATCTTCCCTCCTCCTCCCTCTCCCTCCTCATCCCTCCTCCTCCTGCCTCCCTCCTCCTCCTCCTGCCTCCTTCTCCCTCATCATCCTCCCTCCTCCTTCTCCCTTCTTCTCCCTCTTCCCTCTTCCTCCTCCTACCTCCTCCTCCTACCTCCTCCCTCCACCCTCCTCCTCCCTTCTCCTCCTCTTCCTCCTCCCTTTCCTTCCTCCTCCTCCTCCCTCTACCTCCTCCTCCCCCTACCTCTTTCCTCCTCCCTCCTCCTCCCCTTCCACCTCTCTTTCCTTCCTCCCCTCCTCATTCTCCCTCCTTCCTCTCCCTCCTTCCTCCTCATCCTTCCTTCTTCTCCCTCCTCCTCCTCCTCCCTCCTCCTCCCCTCCTCCTTCCTCCTCCTCCCTCTCCTCCTCCTCCCTCCTCCTCCCTTCACATTCCTCCTCCTCCTCTTCCTCCTCCTCCTCATCCCTCCTCTCCCTTCTCCTCCTTCCTCCTCCTCCTCCCTCTACCTCCTCCTCCCTTCACATTCCTCCTCCTCCCTCTTCCTCCTCCTCCCTCCTCCTCCTCATCCCTCCTTCTCCCTCCTCCTCCTTCTTCCTCCCTCCTCCTCCTCCTCCCTCCTCCCCTCCTCCTCCCTCTACCTCCTCCTCCCTCTTCCTCCTCCTCCCTCCTCCTCCTCATCCCTCCTTCTCCCTCCTCCTCCTTCTTCCTCCCTCCTCCTCCCTCCTCCCCTCCTCCTTCCTCCTCCTCCCTCTCCTCCTCCTCCCTCCTCCTCCTCATTCTACCTCCTCCCTCCTCCTCCCTTCACATTCCTCCTCCTCCCTCTTCCTCCTCCTCCCTCCTCCTCCCTCCTCCTCTTCCCTCCTCCTCATCCCTCCTCCTCATCACTCCTCCTCCCTCCTCCTCCTTCCTCCTCCCCCTCCTCCTTCCTCCTCCTCCCTCTCCGCCTCCTCCCTCCTCCTCCCTCTACCTCCTCCTCCCTCCTCCTCCCTCTACCTCCTCCCCCCTTCACATTCCTCCTCTCCCTCTTCCTCCTCCTCTCTCCGCCTCCCTCCTCCTCCTCTTCCCTCTACCTCCTCCCTCCTCCTCCCTTCGCATTCCTCCTCCCTCCTCCTCCTCCTCCCTCCTTCTCCTCCTTCTCCCTCTTCCTCCTCCCTCCTCCTTCTCCCTCTTCCTCCTCCCTCTTCCTTCTCCTCCCTCTCCCTCCTCCTTCTCCCTCTTCCTTCTCTCTCTTCCTCTCCCCTCCTCCTCCTACCCCTCTTCCTCTTCCCCTCCTCCTCTACCTCCTCCTCCCTCCTCTTTCCTCCTCCTCCCCTCTTCCGCCTCCTCCCTCCTCCTCCTCATCCCTCCTTCTCCCTCATCCTCCTTCTTCCTCCCTCCTCCTCCTCCCTCCTCCTTCCTCCTCCTCCTCACTCCTCCTCCTCCCTCCTCCTCCTCCTCCCTCTACCTCCTCC